>OX377620.1:24155899-24586674 GCA_947397865.1 Polietes domitor | reverse complement strand
CCAAGATCGTGTGATTTGACACCATTGGATTATTTTCTTTGGTGATATGTGAAGTCGCTCGTCTACGCCAACAAACCAGAAACGTTAGGGGACTTGGAAGCCAACATTCGTGGCGTTATTGCCAACATACGGCCCCACATGCTGGCTATATTCGAGCCAGCCGCGTAGGCCACATGCCCGAAATCATATTTAAACATTAATGGCATAAAATTATCCTTCCAATAAAGCCAATTTGATGGACATTAAAACGATTTTCTTGTGTTTTATTTCAATTCGAAGTTCTATACCTCAATAAAAACACCCTTTATAAGGTGGGCCATTTAAAATTTTAAATTTGAACTATCGATTACATGGACTTTGAATGGTAAAATATAATATTCGTTTTTATTTTTATTTTTATTTTTATTTTTATTTTTATTTTTATTTTTATTTTTATTTTTATTTTTATTTTTATTTTTATTTTTATTTTTATTTTTATTTTTATTTTTATTTTTATTTTTATTTTTATTTTTATTTTTATTTTTATTTTTATTTTTATTTTTATTTTTATTTTTATTTTTATTTTTATTTTTATTTTTATTTTTATTTTTATTTTTATTTTTATTTTTATTTTTATTTTTATTTTTATTTTTATTTTTATTTTTATTTTTATTTTTATTTTTATTTTTATTTTTATTTTTATTTTTATTTTTATTTTTATTTTTATTTTTATTTTTATTTTTATTTTTATTTTTATTTTTATTTTTATTTTTATTTTTATTTTTATTTTTATTTTTATTTTTATTTTTATTTTTATTTTTATTTTTATTTTTATTTTTATTTTTATTTTTATTTTTATTTTTATTTTTATTTTTATTTTTATTTTTATTTTTATTTTTATTTTTATTTTTATTTTTATTTTTATTTTTATTTTTATTTTTATTTTTATTTTTATTTTTATTTTTATTTTTATTTTTATTTTTATTTTTATTTTTATTTTTATTTTTATTTTTATTTTTATTTTTATTTTTATTTTTATTTTTATTTTTATTTTTATTTTTATTTTTATTTTTATTTTTATTTTTATTTTTATTTTTATTTTTATTTTTATTTTTATTTTTATTTTTATTTTTATTTTTATTTTTATTTTTATTTTTATTTTTATTTTTATTTTTATTTTTATTTTTATTTTTATTTTTATTTTTATTTTTATTTTTATTTTTATTTTTATTTTTATTTTTATTTTTATTTTTATTTTTATTTTTATTTTTATTTTTATTTTTATTTTTATTTTTATTTTTATTTTTATTTTTATTTTTATTTTTATTTTTATTTTTATTTTTATTTTTATTTTTATTTTTATTTTTATTTTTATTTTTATTTTTATTTTTATTTTTATTTTTATTTTTATTTTTATTTTTATTTTTATTTTTATTTTTATTTTTATTTTTATTTTTATTTTTATTTTTATTTTTATTTTTATTTTTATTTTTATTTTTATTTTTATTTTTATTTTTATTTTTATTTTTATTTTTATTTTTATTTTTATTTTTATTTTTATTTTTATTTTTATTTTTATTTTTATTTTTATTTTTATTTTTATTTTTATTTTTATTTTTATTTTTATTTTTATTTTTATTTTTATTTTTATTTTTATTTTTATTTTTATTTTTATTTTTATTTTTATTTTTATTTTTATTTTTATTTTTATTTTTATTTTTATTTTTATTTTTATTTTTATTTTTATTTTTATTTTTATTTTTATTTTTATTTTTATTTTTATTTTTATTTTTATTTTTTCATGTTACGTGTCTACACGTCCATATTCCACTGAGTTATATGTTGGGGTGGTCACTTGAAAAAATCTTCCATTGGCCTGCCACCCATCTTAATATACACTCACTCCCATATACACATAATGAATCTGTATGTGCTTTATTTGATCTCTTTTTGTTAAATGAAATAAAAAATAAAAATATTTGCTTAATTTACCCCGGTCATTTCCAGCGGAATTGAAGGAAACAACTCGTAAAAAAAGGCTGACCATTTAAATAATTAAGGAACGTTTAATTTATTATTTACATACACGAAGGCCTGCTCGAAATGAAAACAATTATACAAGGACATTTAATGAAGGTATTTATATCAGCCAATGTATGTTCATACGAGAGCGTAAGTGTGTGTGTCTGGGGCATACAAAAAAAAAGCAAAAAACAATCCTCGACCCATATAAACGAAAACAACAAATTAAAATCAGTTTAAAAATGTATTCAACAAAAGTGAGTTGAATTGGCAGCAACAGCAGCAGCAGCGTATACTTTATGGGCCAAAAGATCAATCTCGTGGGATCAATAGTTATATTTGCGTATTGCGCCATAACTCGGCTATACAATTGTGTGCGGATGTAAAGGCTGCTGCATGCAACGTATTTCCGTGCCGCAAATAAAATGGTAAATTTATCTCTGGGGAAGATGGTCGGTCGTCCGTGGTATCGTAGTATGGACACACATAATCGCATTAGATGGAGGTGAATGAACGGTTTAATTTCTTCGACGGGCGGACAGAGAAGATGATTTGAATACTTGTTAGCCAGTGTATACATTAGGGGGGTTTGTGAAATGAAAATAATTGCTTTTGGATAGCAGGAGTGATGTTAGTCATCATCTGAAAATATAAATAATTTAATTTCGCTGTGTCTCAGATGAATTGAAACGGATCAACATTTTTTTATTAATTTAAAATTCTATACTAGAGGATGTCTCAAAACTCAAACAGGATTTGCATTTTTTGCTAAACAAAATCTCTGGACTGCTAATATTTTAGGGTTAGTAAAAATGATACTCTGTATGAAAGAATGACACACTTTCATAGGAATTTTAATAATAACACCGTAAGAGAATTTAAAAAATTAATCAAAATTGTCTAAAACTATAAACAGAATAGATTTAATTGAAGTTTTTAGTTTAATAATATTTTTCAGACAATTTCAAATATTTTGAATACTTATTCGCATCTTAATATACCGATATAAGTGTTAAATTAATGAGGAGAATACTTGTTAAATATACTTCAAATTTCATGCTCCTATTGGTATTGGATTAACACTAATAACCATTTCCATTTTCACCTTTTAAAAAGTAAAATATGAATAAAATAAATAATCTTAAAAAATTTAAATCTAAATTAAAATAGATAAAATCATTAAATTTTAAGTATTTCAACTGATATTCTCCTCTTTAACATGACATTAATATCGGTATCGTAGTGTGCGAATAAGTACTCAAAATAATTATTTCAAAAATGTTATCCTTTGAAACGTTGTAGGGGCAACAGAATGAGGAATTGAAAAACTAAATATTTCAATAAAATCTATTTTTCCTATAGTTTTAGACGTATATCATCCGGTTAAAGTATAATAGGGACTATCGAACGGTGATTTTGTGAGCAAAGTCATTACAAGCGAAGAATGAAAACATGTGATATTCGAAAAACAAATGCATTCACAAAGTCTCAATGTTTGGTGCAGATTTTGGACTGGTCATTAGACCATACTTTTTTGAAAACGCAAATGGTCAAGCATTGACTCTTCCAGCTGTTCGATATAGCGACATGAAAATCGAGTTCTGCCTAAATGGGATGATAGTAATGTGGAGGTCACGTGAAACATTTTAATTATTGCCTGAGCCATTTCCTGTTCGTGTACTCTGTCGTTTCGGAGTTGAGTTGTACCCCGAAATCGGGATTCTGGATTAGTTGAAGTCAATAGTTTATGTCAACAATTACATATCTACACCATTTTCAAGTGTAATTCAAAAATTCCATTTGAAATTCAAAAATATCAATTGAAATTCAAAAAATATCAATCGAAATTCAAAAATTCCATTTGAAATTCAAAAAATATAATTTGAAATTCAAAACTCATCATTTGAAATTCAAAACTCGTCATTTGTAATTCAAAAGACACCAATTGAAATTCAAAACTAGTCATTTGAAATTTAAAAATTAAAAATTTATAATTCAAAATACACCATATGAAATTCAAAAGTTTTCATTTGAAATTCAAAAATTATTCCATTTGAAATTCAAAAATTATTCCATTTGAAATTCAAAAATTATTCCATTTGAAATTCAAAAGATTCCATTTGAAATTCAAAAATGTAAACAAACTTATTTAAGGTGGGTAGCATTTATTTTTTCTTCAAATTTGGATACTCTCAAGTTCTGGAAACAGATTTAATAAAATGATAAGCAGCTTATAATTATAATGATGTAAAATGTCGGTAATTTCATATATAGTTTATAACCTTCACCAGCTCAGAGAGAAGTACAACAAATCATAACTATTTTACAGGTATAAAGTGATTGTAAAACCATTCCCAATATTAAATTTTTACTGATCAGTTTTATTTTAACCAAAGTTTATGTCAATTTGTGTGAGAGGTCTTGCAATATCGCTCATATTGCAGGTGTATATAACGTCTATGAAATCATTACCAATGACCAAATTTCAGAGTATTCCGATCGTCCGTATAGAAGTTATAAAATCTTTAAATTTAAATAGGTTAGAGTGATATGCGTGAGAGATACGTAAATCTGATTTCTTAACAGCAGAATATTAAAGTTTACAGAAATAAATAAATGCTACCCAACCTAATGTATATTTTGCTTAAATAATTTTGTTTACCCCTTTTGAATTGCAATTTGAATATGTACCTCCAAACCTATGCAGGTTTTTTTGCTCTATGACCTATTCCGTACATCACCCCATCCTATGAATTTATATTACAGATAATAATAGCCTTACATCAAATATGGTCGAATTTCTATGGAACTCACTCAATGTGATAAGAGCAGCTCAGTGTCAATTTTTGGATATAGATTTATTAACAATTGAGACCTGACAAGAAGTCAAGAAGAGATAGAAAGACGGACGGCTAAAGCTAAAACGATCCAAAAAAAAATTAAAAATCTTTTACCAATGATTTTATATTAATAACATCTTAAGCATATCAACAAATTAATAGATTTTTCATGAAATGAAATGATTTTTCCTTTTTATTAAACTTGCAATTTTCGTCCAAAGCACATTTAATATACTAAACACTGACGAGCAAAACTGAGTGCATATTCTGTATTGTTTTATTTAATGTGAAAATGGAAATAAAAAAGGAAATGGAAAATAAAAAGGAAATTTTATGAAAATATCAGCAAGTATTCGTTATTGTATTAAAAATAATATGTAATATTTAATATAATTTAAGAAAACACTCGCTTTTGCACGTTTTGAATAGGTGAAAGCGAAGTAGGATGTACTCTTCTGCAGAATTGCAAATTTTGATATTGTAAATGGTTCTTAGATTGTCATATACTTTCAGTTTTCATTCTTGTTGTTTTAACTGTTTGTTAGCAATAATTTCACTTTAACGTAATAAAATAAAGGAGAAAAATCAACATAGATACCGAAAATAGTGTGGTAGCTTTGACTAAATATTAACACTCGTCCGAAGAAAATTAAAAGTAAGTCAACGCACCATAATTGCTGCAGAAAAACGGCAAAACATAAATATTATGGCGAATGCTGGACGTCGTCCTAGATTATCAAAATATTCTGACGCGCGAGCTATGAAGATAAATACTTTGAAACCACATAAGCAAGGTGCTAGAGCCTTAAGTGAACACATATGTGAATGGACTGCTCGATGAACGTTTTACAGAATCTGTTTAGTGACAACAGTCAAAAAGAAAAAACTTTCTATGATAGGGAATAGAATAGGATAGATTTATGGTCCAAAATGATTGAAAACGGTTTAGGCAAAAGTTAACAGATTCCAATCTGATGGAAAGGAATATTTCTGGAATATTTCAAAACCATCATGTAAAACAATAAGTCAAACATGGCTTCATAATTTGGGGTTGCTCCACTTAGTGGCATTGGGGTCCATTTGTTATAATTAATGCCATAATGTAGAGTGGACTCCATCACATTTCCCGGGGATGAAGTCACTTTCAAACTAGTTACAGGACAAAAAATTCATATGATGAAGTGGCCTGCACAAAGTCCTGACCTCAACCCAATAGAGAATTTGTGTTCCATATTGATGAGGCGATTAGGAACAACACAATCAAGCGCCTACCAACAACAGAGGAGCTTTAGGATCGTGTTATGACGGAATCTGCAAATATGCCTAGTGAATTTAAATAGAACGTGGTGGAAAGAATGTCGAAGCGTATGGATTCCATATCCAGGCTTAAAGAAAAATAGTCCTAAATTCTGTATTCAGATTGTTAACAAGTCGATACAAAATATATAATTTAATAAAATGCTGTTTTCATCACTTATTAAGTCCATCATTGATAATATAGGGTCCGCCATGTAACGTTTTTTTTTTTTTCAACTATTAAACCGTTGGTCTATTATTTGTGGGGTGCCCTCAGCAACCATTTGAATGAAATTATTTTCCATTATTAACCGGAATGATTGTACTTTCAAATAAAAAAAGAAATTTGAGGATATATTCAGTAGTTTTTTTTTATAGCATTTTCCAAAAAAAAGTTATTTGGCGCACCCTATACATTATTTGGCTAATTATCAATAATGACTTATTTTGCACCTTCGTGAGGCCACTTATTTTACAACTCCTTTAGAACTACTATATATTAATTTCTCGTAAGCGTGCGTGGAAGTACTTATTTCTCAACTTTTTGTAAGTGTGTGTGGAAGTACTTATTTTTTTACAATCCCTTTATAAAAATAATTAGAAACGGATCCGAAAAATAAGTAGTGAAGGTTTTTGGTTTTGCCTTATTCCCCACATTACTTGGTAATGAGAGTTTTTGCTGGGAAGTAAACAAATTTTGCAAAAATATCCAATTTGTACTTTTTTGCTTACTGCCCAGCAAAAACTAGGTAATGTTCATTATTATTTGCATTACCTAGTAATGACAGCCCATTACGCCCTGCTTTATTTTGAAGTATGAAATAATGGACTCCTTATAATGGCTTAAAAATTAGTTATTGGTAACAACACATCCATATTTTGCTACACATAGAGTTGTGTGTAGCTTTGTCATGCAGCGATTTCGATGTTGCCGCGACCGTCACTAGAAGATATTTTCGATTGATGAAGAGGCTTTGGCTTTAAATCCATTTCAATTTGCATAAAATATAATAGTTTGTTGCATTTTAGCAACAAAGTAGCGATCCTAAAGGGTGATTTTTTAGCTATTATCTTTTTGGCAACACTGGTTTAAACAGCTGACGCACGTTTCGTGTTTTTTTTCACTGGCAAACATCTTCAGTTTGGTCTATAATTTAACCATGAATCGTCTTACAAACGAACAACGCTTGCAAATTATTGAATTTTATTACCAAAATGAGTGCTCTGTTAAGAAAGTTCATCGCGCACTTCCATTTTATAGTCAGTTTTATCGACCCACTGAAGCGGCTATTCGGGCTATTGTGACTAAATTTCGCACCAAATTTACATTGTTGGACATTAAACCACCAACACGGCTGTATCGGTCAGTGTTAATGATGACCATCAATTGTCGATTTGTCGCCGTTCGATACTGTTACTCAAAAACGTGGAAATGCCAAAATTGGACTAAGCGGATGGACCATTTGAGGCGCAGTCAGTACTATCGATTCAAATAAAGATTTTATGCATTTTTCTGAATTTTATGTGTTTAAAAAAAAACTTTCCTATAGCTTTTAAAAAATCACCCTTTAGAAGCGCAGTAGTTTGATTTTTCGAAATTTGTACTTTTAAGGGGTGCGCGGAACGAAAATGGATATAAACGCTGTACAATCCTTTAATTACGTAAACGCGGAACATAAATGGATATTTCAAAATTTGTACTTAGAAGGGGGATACGGGTGTTTAGGGGAAGCAAAAACACATGTTACCTATAGTGATTTTTCAAAATGTGTACTTTTTGGGAAAGAAGTGCAAAAAGTTATAAACTGGCTGGCTGAATCTAGAAACATGAGATCGAGGATATAAATGGTTGTAATTTTTTGTTCAAAACTCGGTAGAAAATTATAAAGTTTATACATACGAAGTAGTTCAGCTAAAATAGTGCATATGGACAAGCACACAGAGTTACAAGCCGAACCATAATTATCGGCGGCGGCGAAGCTGTTCCAAATGGGTCGGCGGCGGCGGCTTTCGGCTGATTTGGCGGCTCGTTCTGTCATTCGACAATTATTTGACAATTTTGGGAAAACGGAAACTTGAAGCACATTCCTTTGACTGTGTGTGAGTGCTATATAATAGGATGTTTCCAAATTACTATTTTAGATTTATCTATATCCACCAAAAGAAAATTAAATAAATAATATCCATAAACAGAGATGGATAAAATTAACAAATAACTGTCTTTTTCGCGTGCGAAGCAGCGGGTACTGCTAGTTTGACATAAATGTGTTTTCCCACGCTCCTCAGGACTCCTATTGTAGTTCTTTCACATATTGTTTCCCACTGAAAACAGGACAAACATGTTCTGCTCAGTCCCTAAAAACATATAAAGCTGACACTGAAAAATATGCGAAATTTGATAAATACTAAACGCGTTAGTATGACATCCGGGCAACACCAGGTTGCCTGCTACACATCCCGATCTTAATACATCATATTTTATCGATAAAATTGTGAATGTATATGTGTGTATGGCCCTTTTCCACTTAATATGAACACATGTTGGCATTTGCCATCCGCTGGGTAAGGCATTTTTTCTATCCATAATTGCCAAATACTTAAATGTCAAATGTCGCACACGACGGTGTGCTTGGCTTAATATTGAAAGAACATCTATTTTTAATGGAGACAAATTTAAACGCACTACACACACATGCCATTTTTGTTGGATGGTTGGTTGGTTGGTTCCATCCACACACAAATATGAAAGCATCGTAAAGCGTGTGGCAAACCAGATGTTGACTTATGGAATTTATGAAAACCTTTTTTTATTTTGCACGGATCCGTATTGGGCGAATCAGCTATTTTGGGACTTCAGGCTGTGGCAAATATGAAAACAACCATGGGCAACATTATCAGAGACACCTAGAAGAACGAAGACCAACAACCGACAACTTCAAGCTGTAGACACAAGAATTTCGTTGTTGTTGCTCTAACATAAACACATTCTATACGCACACACACACGAACATATTCACACTTTTCATATTTTGTGTGACATGATGATGCACAGAAACATGCAAAAAAAAAAACAAAATAACGCCAACAGCAGCATAAAAATGTTAAACAAAAAAGACCAAAGATATTTTATACATAATTTATATGAAGAGACTCGAAAGCACACAGATGTCCACACTCCCACTCACCCTCACTCACTCTCCCGCACACGCACACTCTCCAACATGTGCATAAAAAGAGCTTTGCATAAAATCCATTTACACAGCCATACACATGTTCGCCTGGCTGAGGATGTGAGTGCGAGGGTGAGTCCATGTGTTTGTGTGTGAGAGAGTAGAAGCATAGATAGGTATTGCATTAATTTTTAATACCAGAGTAGCATATGCAGGGCTAATAACCGAAAACCGCAAATACCACATTTGTTGCAGTGTGTCTGGAGCTGGGGGAGAGAGCGAAGTGTATTGCCTGATTTTTTAAAGCACATTTCACTCCACAGTACGCCAGGCAGTTGTCGTGTTTAATTATTTGGAACATTTTAAGGAAGAGATCTAACCACAATTTTGTTCAAAATCTTTCAGGCATTTTGTCAGTCTGGTAGGTGGGACATAGTGCCATAAGTTAAACGTTAAAATTGAAAAAAAAAATAAAATTTACATAAGTCCTTCGTAAAACTTGCACTCTACATAAAGAACAAATTTTGGAGGTAGTCAAATTTAAACACCAATGAAACAGGAACCTTATAAGGAGGAATGACTGTATAGGGAGGGACATTTATTTTTTTTAATTTTAACTATCGACTTTGAAGGGTAGAATAACATTCATATTTATTTTTATTATTTTCATTTTCAGGTTGATATTTGCAAAATGGGACAGTATACGCTCAAACAAAATTGGGAAATATCAAAAACTAACTTCCAAAGTAGTGAGTCTCTAACGCAAACTGTAAGAAATTTAGGTGGACATTTTTCGAGAAGAGATCGACCATCAATTCAGCCTTCATTTTCATCTCGGTGGCTATGTCAATACGTAAAATTGCCGCAAATGGAGTTCGGAGAACCCACACGTGATTATTGAGAAGCCAATTCATCCACAACGAGTCACTGTTTGATGTGGATTTTGAACTGCACTGAAAAATTGGTTTGATCGGATGAGTTACTGCCGAGCCATTATTATATGACTAAGTTCAATCATTCCAATAAAATCAGTAATTTGAAAAAAATAACCACTACCACTTTTTATAGCCGATTGTAATTTAAAATGACCCACCATATATAATGATTTATCTTTACAATTTTCAAAAGAAAATTGACATATTCTCTATTCTCACATTCCAATAAAACCAGAAATTTAAAAAAATAATCACTACTCTTTTACATACGATTCTAATTTAATTATAACAAGTAATTATATACAATCATTACAGGAAACGGGTGATGTTTCGGAAGACATCTCGCAATTGATGGAGCACATTGCTAATGCTTCAGAGAATGCAACCGTGAAAAAGATTGAGAAAAGAATGATAAGGCATGAGTTGACTCCATGGGTAAATGAAAATCTGCAATCACTTATTCTGTATAAGAATAAACTTTTGATGTTGCGAAGAAAACGAAGAAGTAAAGATTTGGATGATAGGTTGAAGAGAATAAGTATTATAATACGGAAAGCATTTAGAGAGTCAATGAATGTTTTTATTGCTATAATTTGGAAAAGTTTCAGACGAATCCAAAGAAGTGCTGGAATTTTTTAAATGCGAGTCTTGGTAGGAATGCGAATAACCAAATAAAGGTGAAAGATTCTAACGGTGGATTTGTGGATGACAATCAGATTAAATGCAATTTATTCAATCAGTATTTTGTAGAAGTTCCTAAAACATTAAAACAGCAAATTGATTGCCTCCCAGGTGATTCTATAAATACATTCAGAACGCTGACTCGTTGTCAAACTACATTTAATTTTTCACATACAACTGTTTTTGAAATAGAGCAAATTATTTCGGATTTAGATATAACGAAAGGTTGTGGGTGTGATGGAATATCTCCGAGAATGTTGGTTGAATGTAAGGATATTTTGTCAGTACATCTAGCCAGAACTTTTAACCGTATCATAGATACTTCTTCCTATCCAGATAGATTGAAAATTGCAAAGCTTGTGCCAATACCGAAAGAAAACAATGCAACAGAATTGAGTAAATTTCGACCAATTGATGTATTATCTATAATTGATAAAATCTTTGAAATAATTTTACATAGGCAGTTATCGTCCTACTTTGAAAGTTGCGATTTGTTAAATAAATTTCAGTATGGGTTCAGAAAAGGGTGCGGAACAGAAGAAGCAGTTGTGAATGTAGTTAACAATATTTGCTAAGGGTTGGATAGTGGTTCTAATGGTGTTGCTGGTATTTTTTACGATCTTTCTAAAGCTTTTGATTTAGTAGACCACATAATCCTCATTCAAAAGTTAAGATATTATGGCATTGGTGAAACCGCCTTAAATTTGCTGGGGAATTATTTGACAAATCGTAGTCAATATGTTGAAATAGAGGGACATAGGAGTTGTATTGCTAAGGTTGAATACGGAGTGCCTCAGGGTAGCGTTTTAGGGCCACTTCTCTTCACTATATATCTGAATGATATCCAGAATCTTGAATTGTCTGGGAAACTATATATGTACGCGGATGATATTTGCCTATTCTATCCATATAAGAGTGAGGTGGTTTCGAAGGCGTATATGGAAAGAGACGCTGCGATAATATGTGAATTTATAAGACTAAATAAACTTGTGTTGAATGCCGATAAAACCAAATTGTTGAGATTTCGACCCTATTTGATAAATAATAGACATTTCAGTGTTTTTGTTGATGGTAAGGAGATTTATGAGAGTGAGTCAATAAAATACCTAGGTATTCATCTTCAAAATAATTTATCATGGGGTTTTCACATTCAAAGCCTGAAGAAAAAAGTAGCTTCTGCTTTGGGATTACTTTACAAGTTTAAAAATAAATTTAATGTAAGAACCAAACTAATGTTATACCAGTCTTTGATACATAGTCATTTAAACTACTTGCCTATAATATATGCTAGTAGGAAAAGTAATGAGCTAAAATCTTTACAAAGAACGCAGAATAAAGCAATAAAAACTGTTTTTAACCTACCATTACGGTTTCCTACTATATCGTTGTATAGAGACGTTTCACAAACAATATTGCCTATTTACGGACTTTTTAAGTTGCAATTACTTCTATATGTTTTCAAATCTGTAAATAATATAGGCCACCATACCGTTAATTTTATAAGGAATCAAACTAGTTTTAACACTAGGAACAATATGAACCTTAGAACCGTCAGATGTCGATTAGAAGTAACAAAACAACGCGTTGAATACATGGGTAGTCTTGAATTTAATTGTCTTCCGCAAGATATTAAAAATACAAACATAATTTCAGCTTTTAAGAGGAAAATAAAAGAGTATTTGATTCATGACTTAGAAGTACTTCTCACGTAGTATAAGATACAATGCAATGTACATACACATAATTTTAGTTTTTAACTTTAATCTCTCTTTCTTACTTCATTGTATTAAATTGAAATGTATATTATATTATTTTGCCAGCTCGCCTCTATAATGTCCAAGTGACGCTGAGGCAAATTTTATATTGTTGTATATATAATATCCTAAATAAATGAATTGAAAAAAAAAAAAAAAAAAAAAAGTCGGCTAAAGTCGGGCGGGGCCGATTATATAATACCCTACAACACTCCCTGCGTATGTACCTCGATTTTATTACTAAAGCCAGCAAGCCATGGGAGCAATTTTATGTAGTTCATATAAATTAGTTATATTTAACAAATATGGTAAATAATTGATTCAACACAACACTGGTTGGCCTGGTCCAAAACATGGGACTATGTATTTCTCATTCACGGTAGGTATTCATAGTTGAAATATATCATGATCCGATTTAAGACGTAGATTCTAGAGCTGTATTAGTGTAGAAACTCCATTTGGGTTATTCCAAAGTATGGACACATATATTACAATCTGCAAAATATATAATATAATCTGCAAAATTTGAAAAAAAAAATCCGATGCAAAATTTGCGGTCTTGAGGGGTAAAAATTAAAATGGGGCCATATAAGGGCTCTACATTAAAAAGTGGTTCCATATGGATCACTTTCAAAGTAGGTATTCTTAGTTGAAATATGACATGATATGCAAAATTATATCGAGATCTAATGCACGATGTGAGTTCTAGAGATGTAATAGAGTAGAATGGGGGCCCAATTTGTATAGGGGTTATAGCAAAATATGGACCCATATATTTGACTTTCTTAGTTGAAATATAATACAAAATGCAAAATTTGATAAACTTCCGATGTAAATTGTGGGTCCTAGAGGGGTAATAATAAAAGTGGGGGCCATTTGTAAGGGCGCTACATTAAAAAGTGGGCCCATATAGATCACTTTCAAAGTAGGTATTCTTAGTATGAATATGAATATAATATAATCTGCAAAATTTGAAAAACTTCCGATGTAAAATGTGGGTCCTTGAGAGTTAATAATCAAAATGGGGGCCCATTTGTAAGGGCGCGACATTAAAAAGTGGGCCAAAAAGTGGACAAAGTATGTATTCTTGATTGAAATATAACATGATCTGCCAAATTTTATGAGGATCCAATATAAGATGTGGGTTCTAGAGCAATAATAGTGTAAAGTGGGGGTCCATTTGTATGGGAGCTATTCGTAAACATTGACCTATGTAGCTGGCTTTCAAAATACGTGTATCTAGTATAAATATAAGATTGTGTGGAAAATTTGATCAAAATCCGATGTAAAATGTGCATTTTAGAGCTGTAATATTCTAAATCGGATGTACATTTGTATGGGGGCTATTTCAAAACATAGACCCATGTGGTCTACTTTCCCGTGAGCTGTTTCTAGTTCAAATATAACACGATCCTGAAAATTTGGTCATGATCCCATGTAAAATGTGTATTCTAGAGCAGTAATAGTGTAAATTATAGGGATATTTGTATGGAGGCTATATCTAAATCTGAACCGATTTTCTCCAAATTCAATACCAATTGTCCTTGGCCAAAAAAAGTAAATCCTGCCAAATTTCATGACAATCGGACTACAAATGCGATCTGTAGAGTGCGAATAAGCTTAGATGGACAGCAGACGGACGGACAGACAGGCATCGTTAAATCGATTCAGCTGGTGATTCTAAGCCGATCCCTCCACTTAAAGGTGGGTCTAGCTCAATTATTTCTTGGTGTTACAAACATTTGGAGCGAAACTAACTTAGAATACCCTAGTCCACGAAGTGGTGGAGGGTATAATGATTAAAATTTTAATTTAAAATGACCCACCCTATATAATGATTAATATTTACAATTTTCAAAATAAAATGGAAATATTTTCTATGTAATGGTAGCTCTTGGACATCTTCGGGCCGCTATTCACAAGTTTGACATAGACAACAATTTGTTGGCAAATTTTTTTTTATAGGAGTAGTTTTTCGGTAATAGTTGAAAGAAATATTGTTCAAAAATTAGTTTTGAGACGTAATTGAATTTCCTCAATTTTTCTGAGTAGCTGAGGAGTAGTACGAATTTTGTTTTTTTCTAAATCTTAAAACCGTTATTTTTAATTAATTTTTATATATTTAAATTTTAAATATAAATATTAGAAAAACTACCAATTTTCGATGGCCAAGAAAGAAACACAAACCGATAATATTTTTGAATTCAGTGCATCACTATCGTTACCTTAGAAACCATGCATGTTAATATTGGATGACTTACCTGAAAAGAAAATAGAAATTTACAAAAATCAGTATATGTAGAAGCATAGATAACAAAATAAACAGTTAGGAGTGTGATATCAGCTTGATTTTAATAAAATGTACAAAAAGTGCCCTTAACATTTAAAGAATTGTTTACCTATGGACAATACTACCAACTATGTTGACTAATATATATCTATATAAATATGATTTGCAATATATTCCGTTCCTAGGTCTGTGAGCTAAACACCCCTGAACACATCAACAAATCATGTATTTTTCGTGCAGTTTTCTGTGAATTTATCCAATTTTTATGAATTAATAGACCTTTGAAAACAATTTATAAATAATTTACTAGTTTTGTATTAGAATTACTTATTGTTCGATTTATTGGAGTTATTATTAAATCAAGAATATAATGTGGACTGTTTTGATTATTCGACCGAAATATTAAATAAAAATCAAAACAAAAAAACTGACCTCGAGTTTAATTATTAAATAGCCAAACATCAATAAATATATAAGAAAATAAATTTATTGGTGTGTTTTACGCACCGATAAGTAAGCTAATATCAAATTCAAATTTTTAGTTTAAACTTATTTTAAGAATTTATCATCCACAAATTTTGAATTTCATATTAGCTTACTTATCGGTGCTTGAAACGAAACGAGGCATATTTACATTCCGAAAATCGTTTGACATCGTAAGAAGAAGTGCTATCTGGCTAGCCTTGAGAGATAAAAGAGTACCCAATAAAATGATAAACCTTATCAAGGCAAAGACTCTACCCACCAATATTGGTGTGAAACAAGGATCTATCATCCCCCACTACTGCAGTTGTACTTGACAATTATGGGACAGAAATATCAAAAAAAAAAACGCAGGGGAATAATGTGTTTTCTTCATCGTCACCTTGAAGTCATAGACTTGGCAGACGATAGATATAACGATATGCAAAGTAAAGGGGGGCTATATGGGACTCCAATGGCGCAAAGTTGTAGCTCATGTCATAAAGGACATAAAGGACAATTTTGATCATATAAAATCAAATAAAACTTCAAACCCCTGTTCAGGTCCATAGGTAGCAAACCGTTCAAAATTTAAAGAAACAATCAGCTACAAAAATGTACCTAAGATCTCAATAGACAACTTTCTAGAACATATGAACTTCCTAGGAATGATTCTTAACACCGTTTAGGTAGGAGAAATATATCTTGTTGGACTGTTTCTGTTAATGGTCAGTCCGACTACATTGCGTATGAGTGATATTATCCTTAATCAACAGCACGTATACGTTACAAACACAACAGCCAATAAGATTTGTTCGACGACATTTTGCGACTTTGACCTTAAAGATGAAGTTTTTTGATTTTATACGATTTGCAAGATATGAGCTTGAGAAAATCATCACTTGTTTTGCAAAAATGACACCGAGGTCCAAATCTTTGGGGGCCCTAAAAAATGCATGACTTTGGTCAAAACTGGGAGACACGGGTCTTTTTTGTTTTTTTTTTTTAACACGCATTGGTGCCCGTATATGGTTATATTTCCATGACTTAAAAAATTATTCACAGTGTATACAAAAAAGAATGTAATGCTCATAAATTACGCCAACATCAACAGATTTAAAATTGAAAATCACGATATCGAATATATGGACAGTTTTTGCTACCTGGGGTGAATTATATTAATGTTAGTACAAATGGGGGAAATTTTGAACGGCATTTGGTCTGGTGTTCCCATCAAATTTCATTGACAACATAGTTGTGCACTTTCAACTCATATGTAAAGACAACACTATATCTAAGTGAAACATGACAAATGAGGGATTACATAGAACAGCAAATGAAACGCCGATAAGTAATCAACTAACGAAGAGGAAGTGGAGATGGATTGGTCATACCCTACAATCTATAGAGCACCGAAAGACGAGAATATATGTATGCCAAATATGTAATGGAATGAAATAAAAACGTATGTAACGATAGACTTGTAGAAACCCTATGGTCACACGTGGAATAAATACAGGCGAAAACAGGTACTAATTAAAAAAAATTGACAAAAGTTGAACACAAAAAAATACACTGAAATAATATGATTTGTAGGAAAGATTTCAGAGATAACTTGACGCAGGGACAAAATATAAATTTGTTCGTGCTGTTGCTTAACAAATTGTCATCTTGCTGTATGTATTATAGTTATTATCAGCATAGGATTCTCTCAGCTCTTATGAGCGAGGCACATAACGTATTTGATCATTTATGAGCTATACGTCTGTTAGCTACACCATTTCGAAAACAATCCTACAATTCATGTGTTTGAGTGAGAGTACATTTTTATATTGCACCTTTGTTAAATTTTTGCCGGAATATTATTTAATTATAAATTTGTATTTTTATTTTAGAAAATTTTGTAAGTCGATTTATTGGACATTTATAACAACTAAGACATGTATTTTGTAGCAACAATTGTTTTGGAAGATATCCTGCTTACAAATGCTATTGGAATAAATTTTCTCTGAACATATTTTAAGACTTTGCTTTGTTACAATTACAATATCAGTAACAAATATAAAAATATTGCAAATTTTTGGTCCCTCAAAAGATACAGTACAGTGTTGGCCACGAGTTTAGCCCACTTCACATGTGTTGTTTATAATAGCAAATAATTTGTTCTGACAATTAACTCTGCGCAAAATATTTATTTTTTAGTGTTGCTTATGGTGTGATCAGTAAGCCCCATAATTTTTTTTCGTATTGTTTTGTGCCTTTTTCTCGTACTCTCATGTTTTTGCAAGTAATTCGCAATCTGGGCTGGACACAAAATTAGCACATTTGATAAAAGTTGTTATTTTCTGTTTCGTTTTGCGTTTAAATTAATTAATTGGTATGTATGGGTAATTTTTACTCAAATGGAAGTTATTATTTAACAAAATTTTTAATTAGACATTGCTAAAGGAAAATGGTGCATTGAGCCGCAGCGTTAGATTTTTATGCAATTGAACGACAATGAATGTACCCCTGGGGATTGTGCAAACATTCTAAATCATCCAGACAGATTGTATGGAATATACTAAGCCATATTGGCACTTATGGGAGCTTCAAAAATGTCGCACAATGTCCTACGCCGGGAAAACAAAAAAAATGGGATTTTTTAATTTATAGAACATGTGTAGCACATCCATTTAGAAGCTCAACTGTGATTCAGAGAGACCTATCGGCCAAATTTCAGCATTTCCTCAAGAACCATAACAAGAAGAACCAATGAAAAAAATTATTTGGATGCATTGTTCAACATAAGCCTCGAGTATCAAAAAATGACTTACAGTGTCAAATTTCATTTGCTCAGTATCATTTAGAAAAAACCAAGATTTTTGTGAAAATATCGCCGGGATTGGCGAATCGAACACTTGTCGGTTCGGATCTAATAGAAAACAATACGAATTGTGTCCTCCAAACATGCAGCACAACCCGAAGTACAAATCTGAGACGGTAAAGCTTATTGGCGAAAATCTGATGGTGTATACCGTATACTGCGTTTTCTGGACACGACGTAGGTCCGATACACAAAATCGATGCATTAATGGTAACATATTCAGATAAAGGCATGCCAATTAAGTGACAACCGAACAAAACACACTTAACGCCATTGAAGAGCTGTTTGGAGCTGAACAGAATAGATTTTTAAAAATGGTGCAGCACAATCACCGGATCTCAATCCTATTGAGAATCTATGGAATGGACTTTAACAACATATTTTAGCAATAAAACCCAAAAATTTGACCGATTTCTTCAATGAAACTCAAAATTCCTGATATGCTATTCCAATGGAGCGTTTTATGTCTCTAGTGGAGAGTATGTCCAGAAGATGTACAGCTATTACTCAAAATAGTGGTTATCCAACCAAATATTATGTTTATAATAAAATGTATTGGTTAGTTCAGTTTTTTCCGGTTTGATTAAAGTTTTTTTTTTTTTTTAATTTGTGCTAAATTACTGTCCAATCACTTTTCGTACTATTTGTACTTTAGATTGCATAAAACTGAAATGCAACATAAGAACCGAACAAAAACAATGTTAAATGGTCATCTTATCGTACGTAATATTTTAGGAAAAATACCGGGCAAAACACATAAAAAGAAGTTGAATTATTTGCTTTATAAAGTTACATGTGGCAAATGTGCTAAATTCGTGGCCACCACTGTAGGTAGGGTTTTCCTAAACTCTCATAGTGTGAGAACTGCCAAATTATATTTAATGAAATCATTATTAAACGTATTTTTCGGAATTTATACAGCCAGAGGTAGTGATTCACAAGAGGAAAACAATTAATTCGCTCGAGCATTTTTGCATTGATTTAATCTGAACACATTTTAAGTCTTCGATATGTTACAATGACAATACCATTAACAAATATGTATGTACGAAGTAATTTCCCCCACAAAGCCATGCAAATAACATATTCCATGTAAGAGAGAGAGTATGATTTCAGTCGTTACATTATCATTTTATAGTTGTAGTTCTTGCTGTTACTTTCTATAGTCGTTCTATTGTTGCAGTTGCAGTTTCAGTTGTGTGGTTGTAATATTTAATAAATTATGCGAAATAATGTTAAATTTTGCAATCATACACGCTGCATTGTGCGCATCTTGTAATTTCCCGTTACTACTCAGAGCTCATCCTTAACATTGCTCATACTTGTCGTACGCCATACCAGCCATGACACACACACGCAAACACACAGGAGACATGAGTGATGGTGGTGGTGTTGCAGTCTGATGCTCTGTGGGTTCATAGTGGTGGGTGAGTATTCCACACAGACATACAGAATTATAAATGTGAAAATAACAGGCATTCAGAGGCAGCCAGTCATCTAAAGTTTCTCACTTTCTCACCCACAAACATAGAGAGAGTGAGAGACATACACAAACTCACACCACACATGAATGCAACTCTATGTGTGTGTGAGTGTGTGTAAATACACTTATAATAATAGTGTCAGTTGATGTTGAAAACTATCTGCTGCGCACACATTGACACATACTCGGGTAACGGATCTGTTGTGATGCGACTACAAGTAGCTGTGGATTTGTTACTCAACGAATTCACTGCTTCTGTGTCATGTGTGAGTGTGTGCTGTTGCATCCTTTCGCCCTGACATACTCAAAAGGCTGGTGGGAGGAGGGCGTTTGGTTTCAAGAACATATTGGTTGCATTTAGGGGGATTAAATGCGTAAAGTTTTCCCACAGAATAAAAATTGTAAAATAAATTTACTGTTAATATCATTCGCAGACATTACACATACATACATATACGAGGGTTACCTCTACAGGTAATGGAAAGGGAATTTTATGATTGAGGAGGGGACAAAGTATTTGCAGGGAATAAATAGAAATCATTCTAAGGCCCCCCATTCACGTACAGTTTTAACTGTCAGCTAAAACTGTCAGTTATAACTGTACGTGAGTTGCCGGTCTTAAACTGTGAACTGAGATGTACACACACGTCCAGTTCAGTACTTCAGTTTTTAACATGGATTCGAACGAGCAGGACGGTTTGGCCGCTCTCGGTTTAGTTTTTGTAATTTTACAAAAAAGAAAAAATAAACAGCGTAAACAGTGGTGCAAGAAGTGGTTATTACAACGAAATTTATCTTCCCACATTAGTTTATTAACAGAATTAAGTGAAGAACCATTAGATTTCCTCAATTATTTGCGCATGACTCAATAAGTGTACCAAAAACTGCTTTCGTTGGTTTCCCCTTTGATTATGAAGAAAGATACAGTCATGAGGAGAGCAATTTCTCCACACGAAAGATTAGCTGCTACATTGAGATTTCTAGCAACAGGGCGGTCCTATGAGTGCCTAAAATTCTCTACAAGAATATCTCCCCAAGCGCTTGGAAAAATTATCCCAGAAACATGTGACGCCTTATACAAAGTTTTGGGTGTCTTCATCATGTAGGAAATCAAACAGGTCGTAGTACCAAAGTAACGGCTTGTAAATGCTGTCTGCAGATGCTCCAGACTTCTTTGATGACTCAAGTTTATTTTTTCTTTGCGAAAAGCGGATCTTAAGCTGTTTATTTTTGCCAAAACAGGCTCTAGTTCTTGTAACTTCTTCGCCAGCTTGTTGTAGGCAGCATCTTTTTTGGCGCGATCATGATACTCGCTAGACTTAACTTGCCATAGGCAAGGTTCAGATCTATATATTCCAATAAAATCAACTATTACTTGGTTCTGTTTACGCGACATGATGATACGCACTCTCGCTCGACACAAATTGAACTGAGAACAGTACAGCGAACCCCCACACACGTTCACTTCAGTTAAAACTGTCAGTTAAAAATATAAAATTTTTATATTTCTCAGTTAAACTGAACAGTTGAGTACAACTGTCAGTTATATACCACACACATACAGTTTCAACTGACAGTTTTAGCTGAACAGTTCAAACTGACAGTTAAAACTGTACGTGAATGGGGGGCCTAAGAAAATTTGGACGTCCTGGCTCCTTTCGTTTAGATGCTACCATGCTTTCAACGGACGGACGGACTCACGGAGGTGCATGGCTAGATCGTCTTAGAATTGTATGACGATCAAGAATATATATACTTTATAGGGTCACAGGTCGATATTTCAAGGTGTTGGAAGGTATTACAATTTACAATTTTTAACAAATTTAATGTTTTACATTTTCCAAAATAATCTAGCGGCCACTAACTTAAAAAGTCGAAGCTTCGACTATATACAATAATATTCCAAATATATAGACCCCCGCTATTTATTCGTTGACTGTCGGCTAAACACAATTTATTATCCATAAACAAATAATTTCATTTTCCACGTCATCAATAATACCACATGAATAATTTTTTATGTTCATCGTGAAGCCTAAGGCCATAGACTAATCCATAATAAGATTAAATTCAATCATCAAAGCCCTAAAATTACCACAGTAATCACACATAATTATCGAACTGCCCTCGTGCTAACGCCTAAGGGCGTCATTCCTTTAGTTTCCACAACAACAACTACCCCCCAAATGACAGTCAAAACGGCAGCCCTGCCGCCAAGCCAGTGATAATGGTGGCTCCTGAATGTATTAAGGCATATTTTGTAGTGCATGCACATCCACGTCCACACTAGCATAAACTCATACTCCCACCACAAACACATGTGAGTATGTAACAACTTGAGAATACACATGTAGTTGTAATATCTACAGGGATATGTTTCAAAAGGGAGCAGCAGCAAAATGTGATAATCCTTATTCATTGCCAACGGAAATGAAGAGGAGAGCACAAAAACCTCTCATACACGCACACACTCATACGCACACAGTGACGCACACACTAGAGCATACTATTGTGTATGCCAGTAGGGAGATGTGAAAACAATAAAAAACTATGAATTATTATATTATACATAAAAACGCACACACACACATATGTAAGTACGTACACATGAGTATGGTATGCACGAGCACATATGTCTATCGGTATGTGTGTGTTCGCAAGTGTACGCAATTTCATGGTAACTCCTCATCCTCCTCCGCCAACTCACTCCTTTGGCGCGCTCTCTCGCATAAAAGTCTAAAGTCCTCAACAATTATGGCAAAAAATGAAATCCAAGACAATATGATGTGATTTTATAAGTTACTCACTCCTGCTCTGTCGCCATATTCCACATAGACGTGGACATAAGGGTGGGGTGACAAATGTACGAAAATAATTAGGAATTATGCGTCAGGATAGTGCTTGTGCTACAGAAGATATATTGGTGGTTTATGTGCAAAAGCCTCCGCATTAAACTATAAACTTCCATCGTCATATGAAATACTTAATGTCTCAACCCTCATTTTCATCAGAAGAAAGAAAAACGTTCAATTGCCAAGATCGTATTGTGTATATATTTGCATGCAAAATCATTGTGTGCTACATTTAGATTGGAAAAAAATCCGGCTATCTTAAAACACAAAAAAGAAAACAATTTATGTGACAGTATCTCCAATTTGTTCGTATATGTGAGCCAACATAAACAACAATTACAAATATTTCAGTCATATATATAGGGTTCGCGGTACGCTCGAACAAAATTGGGAAATATTAAAAAACTTACTTCTAAAGTAGTGAGTCTTTAACGCAAACTGTAAGAAACTTACGTGCTTCAAAACTTCGTGTTTTCAGATGAAGCTCATTTTCATCTCGGTGGCTATGTCAATAAGCAAAATTGCCCACACGTAACTATTGAGAAGCCAATGTATCCCCAACGAGTCACTATTTGGTGTGGATTTTGGGCTGGCGGTATCATTGGGCCATGAATTGAAAAATTGGGTTGATCGGATGAGTTACTGCCGAGCCAGTCGTGGTAGTCATATGAATGATATTGTGTTCCATTATTAAATGACAAAGTTCAACGTTTCCAAGAAAACCAGAAAGTTGAATAAATAATCAGTACTTTTTATACACTCCACCTCCAGGATGGGGGTATACTAACTTTGTCATTCCGTTTGTAACACCTTGAAATATCGACCTGCCACCCTATAAAGTATATATATTCTTGATCGTCATAAAATTCTAAGGACGATCTAGCCATATCCGACCGTCCGTCTGTCCGTCTGTTGAAAGCACGATAGCATTTAAACGAGAGGAGCTAGTACGTTCAAATTTTCCATAAATGCGTCTTATAGTCGTAGATCGGTTGGGATTGAAATGGGGCGAAATCGGCCTAAAGGGAAAAAATTTCCCCAATATTTTAGCCTATTTAAGCATGTTTTTTAATATTTCTGTTTATATTTGCTTGATATTTGGTATTGGTATTTGGTATGCGCATTGCCCTTATAGCAAAAACGTGCACCATAAAGTGATTCTTATTTGTAGGGCGTGACATGGGGCAAAAAAGGGATAAAAATGGTACATATTAAACGACAACAGCTAGAAGCACGAAATTAGGTGTGTACATTCCACTAATTGAGTAGATACATCATATAAAAGTATTTTTTTCCAAATTCGTACTTTTAAGGGGTAATATGGAAATAGAGGGATAAAAATGGTACCAACCAAACGGCTGCCCCTAGAATAATCAAATTCGGTGTATACATTCTTCTGATTGCATAGACACGTAAAATACACGGATTTTTCAAAATTCATACTTTTTGGGGTTAAAATGAGAAAAGGGGATAAAAATAGTACCAATCAAATGACCGCAGCTAGAGTCATGAAATTCGGAGTATACATTCCTCTGACTGCAAAGACACGGAAAATAGACGATTTTTTCGAAATTAGTACTTTCAAGGGATACAATGTTACAGAGGGATAAAAATAGTACCAACTAAACGACTACAACTAGAATGATAAAATTCTAATTGTGTAGAAACGTCAAGGGGGTAAAAATGGTACCAACCAAATGGAATCATGGAATTCGGTGTATACATTCCTCTGACTGCATAGACACGCAAAATAAAAAGTTGTTTTCCAAATTCGTACTTTTTCCTTTACGGCAAAAATTGGTTGAATCATGAAGTTAGGTTATTTTGCACTATGCAAGTCTGATAATGGATTTTCAAAATTTGTACTTTTGAAATTCAAATAGAATGGAAATACAACCAACTGTAGCACCCACTATCTACCAATATTTATGGCTTTGAAAATATTTTTTTATGAAAATATTTTTTATTTATAAAATTAATTTTTTCAATATTTGTATTTGTTTTGGTTTTGCTATATTAAAAAAAAATTATATTTTCCTGTAACATTACTGTACTTCTACGCAAACCGACAACCTCTGTGGAATGCAATCCATGGTGGAGGGTATATAAAGTTCGGCCTGGCCGAACTTAGCGCCGTTTTTACTTGTTTCATAGTCGATTCTAATTTAAAGTTTTTTTTATTGTACATTGATTCTATGCCTGGCCAAATTTTAGTTCTACAAATTGGATCGTAAGGTCATTGTAAAAAATACCGATTATTTCTAATTAAAAATTCTCATTCTTGGAGAATGCGTCAGTCTATTGAATAGGAAACATCCACAAATTTGAATTAATTGGCGTTTTAGTTTTTCATGTTCACATCTGTTGCCCCTTCACAGGACTACAAAGCTCCAAAGGATATAATTTTTTAAACATTATTTTAAATTCGTATTCGCACCCTATAACAACAGTATTAGTGTCAAATTAAAAGGGAGAAAATCTGTTCTTCTATCTGTATTAAATAGCTCAACATTAACAAGCTTATCAAGTTTACCCCTTAGCAAAATATGAATAAATTTGATTATGAATAAATGAAATGGTTCTTAGTGATATACTAATACAGACATAAGCTTACAATTTGATGTATTTTTAGCTCATATCTCTCTATGCTTTGATTTCACACTTATATTAAGGATGCAAATAAGTATTAAAAATAAATTTTTGAAAAAAAAAAATATATCCTTTGGAACTTTGTAGTCTATTTAGGGGGCAAAATGATGAGGAAATGAAAAACTAAAGATGCCAATTAACTCCATTTCACTTATAGTTTCAGACGTCTAGCATTTGGTCCAAGTGCAATATGGACAGTGTAATTTGTCACATATTGTTTTATAATTTGGAAGTCAGTTTTTTGTTATTAAAAAAGTGCGAGTGAATTCATAACACTTTAAGAAATTACCTTTTAAGGTAAATATCGTCACTGTGTAGAAATATATGAAATTAAAAATAAAATATGTAAAAAATTTTATTTATTTGGAAAACACCATTTTTCCCTCGAATAGTTTTTGTAGTTGAAAACAAACACCTACTACTTCAAGTGAAAATATAATGAAAATCTAATGGACATTAGTTCAGAAAAAAAATAAATATATTAATTTTTTTTATTATAAAAAAAGGATATTCTGAAGAATTAAAAATAACTTTAAAAAGCATATTTTCGCGTCAAAATATCTTAATTATATATATTTATAGAATTTAAAAAAGTAGCATCTATCGCTCACGCCAAACTTCCACTACTGTGAGTGGAATCGACGCAACGTAACCACCCCCTTCAACACAGTAAAATTCCCTATATATACGCTTTATGATCCGCAATAATATATTCAAAAACCAAGACCTATTCATTGTTCCGTTGCACAAAAATAAAGTTTGGATTCTTTAATGATGATTTGCCAAATATTTCGTTCCTAGATTAAGCCGTCTGTGAGCTGAACCCTCCTGAAAATACCTCTAAGAATCATGTTTTCCCCTGTAATTTTTTGTGCTCCATTTTTGTCATAAATTTGTTTCTGAAATAAAAGACTCCTGAAAGCGCATTAAATATAAATTTTGATTCTTGTCTTCTTGAGTAGCTTATTGGTCGAATTGTTGGACCTTTGTCATAATTTGTTGTGTTCTTTCGTAGTGATAACTGAAAATGTTTTCGTATTTGCGGTAGTATTTTATAAAAATAGATAGCGGCCGTCAATACCCTTCGAATGATGATTAAATGATGATCATCGAAGGAAATTGACGCCGCAGTGCTCATTGTTGTAAAAAGAGTCTTGGCTCTGAAAATCCATATCCTGTATTAAATTATTTTACAAACATGGACTCAGTGCTGTCATTTTTATTGTGATATACATCATTTAGGCATCATTCGAAAGTTATTGATTCCTTCTATTTATTTTTCATAATACCTCTTCCAAAATGAAAAAAAAAACAACGAAAAAATCCGTATAAGCATCCACTAATACGACCAATGAGTTATTCTAAGACAAGAATAAAAAAATTTATTTAAAGTTCCAAGTCTTTGTTAATTCAGAAAAAAATTTGGACAAAAATGCAACACAAAAAATGGCACAGGAAAAACATGGTTTTTAGAGGTGTTTTCTGGAGCGTTTAGCTTAGGAAGGAAATATCTTGCAGAACATCATTAAACAATCCAATGTTCATTTCTGGGAAGATTTTATTTATTTATTTATTTTCGTGACCCATATACATTACATTAACCGTACATTAACCAGTGTGCTGCCAATATAGTCAATATGTTTTCGATATATAAACTATGTTTTCGATATATAAAATTTATTTATAAGTACATTTATTTTTAATAAAGTGAAGTCGAGAAAATTAATGTAAATTACTTTTACATCGATTTTTATGAGTTAAATTTTACTCCAAATACCGGACAATTTTACAAAAAAATTGCATTTTGATGTTCATCCCTGTCAAAATACTTCCATGTCGATTTCCTAAATCACATTACATATATAGAGAAATAGCAATATCGTTAAAAGCAATAAAAGTTAAATTACACTGACGGCGGTCGTTCTTAGTTTCACATGTATTCTTATATGAGTCGTTTTCCGCAGAGCTTAACAGTCAAGAGAAGGGTTGTCAAATTTTTATTTACCACTATCTCCAAATCGTTTCGGTTGACTATTAAATACTTATTTTAAAATTTCTCCACTCTAAATTATTTTATTAATCGTCAAAAAATTGCTATGTTGCCAAATCGAAAATTAGGTCGCCAAACACATCCAAAATTCAACAAGTTTGTGCGTCGATTTGTCTCCTGCCCAAAAAAAAAAACATGTAAAACCTGGAGCAAAGGCTGCCGTAATGCTTTATACTTTCGGCTTAAAAAATCAATTATATATATTATATTTTTTTCTGTATTTTTATGTTGGTATTTTCATAGCGAAACCCCTAAAAGAGAATGAAAACCCAAAAAATATAATTATTTGGTTAAACGCGGTAAACATTCAAGTCCGCCAACGAAAAGCACATGTCTTTACCTTTGTAATAAGTCTTCATACTTTGAATAGTGAATATGGGACATATAATTTTTAGACTAATTTTAATTTTTTATTTTAGAAAAAAAAATCATTTCCAGATTTATACGACAGAAAAGTTTCAAAGAAATCACAAAAAATGAAACAAAAATAATTGTTTTAGCATATATTATAAATTGTGTCTAAATCTTGAAACTAATGGACTTGTCTTATAAAATCAAATAAGAACGAAGACTGATATTAGCTGATTTCATTTGAATTTCATGGTCAGACAAGAAATCTCAAACCTATCCCATGATTTTTTAATCTTTATAAGAATCCGCTGCTTTATAAGAATCCGAACGATAGAAGAACTGCAGAAAATATTTTCACTAATACTATCCCTCCCTTATGTTTTGGTGTCCATCCTAATGTACGCAATATATATAAATATAAAATCGCATACGTAAGTTGTGTGTTTCTGGTACACCCACCAGCATGAAATTTATGTTGTTAAGGCGTCATTCAATGTTAACTGATTTTTTGTGTTGCTGCGCTGCTGCGGCTGCTCCTACCAATTCAAGTGCTGCCTGCCATTGCATTTTGAGCTCATTTCTCATTGTCATATAATTTGTGAAGTGTGTGTGTGAGTGCGAGCGTGTGTCTGTGGGTTTACCCATTCGGTGTGAGCTGTTGTTGTTGTTGATGCATGATGAATAATCAGGTTTTATGCAATTTTATGCTTTTTTAAAGAGCTCACTCACATAATGCAATTTCCCCTTCATTACAGCATTCATTCACACATGGTTGCGTATGAGTGATATTTAATTTGCTGTGAATATACATTTATTAAGTATACGCAGCGGTGGCTCAACTTTCACTTAATTGATGGTGTGTGTGGTGGTTGGAAAGGGGGGGTGGTTTTAGTTGTGGAGCTGAATGTCGTCTTGCCATCTTATCGTCTGGCTCTTTTATTGCCGGCATGAGCTTGCTTAGCAATGCTTGTGACAAAACATAATTTTATATTCAAATTTGCCCATAAAAATCCCCGTTTATTGCTGAAGTTGTTAAATGAAATTTCAGTGCATATAAAAGACGAAATCCTCTCATTTAAAATTTGTTGTTGTTCCCGTTTCGTACAGTTATATTTGTAATTTGAAAATGTTTATTACTCGCAATTAGGGGGGGGGGGTGTTTCAGTGTACACGAGGCACTGCTGTGTACACGTGTGGCATTGTTGTGTTGTCGCACCACCACCCAGAAGAACCAGCACAATTTCATTGCCTCTGTTAAATGACCGCGTCTACGTGTACGAAGGGTATTATATTTATATTTTATGTAAAGGCTTTTTGTTAACAGCTCGAAATGCAATGGGTAATTATGAAATGTGATTTCAGTTTGTGCGGTGTAAAGAACGAATTATGGTTTTATGAAGAATGTTTGGGATAGAAATTGTAACAAAAGGCTTCGGGACATAGTCGCAATACCCTCTGTATGATGATAGTAATAAAATAAATAATTAAAATTGAAATCTCCCTAGAGATTCTTATGTTAAAGTTAAAGACTACATCTTGCGAAAAGTTAGCATAAATATATGATTTTCTTATTGATGCTTTCTATAATTAATTGATGCTTTGTATAATTTAAATAAATCTCAGCAATAATTATTTACGCACTACTTTTTATTTGAGACAATAATGTATTAATAGCTTAATATTTAAATAAAATAGTTTTGAAATGTTCTAGCTATGTAGCGACTTTAAACGGGTTTGTTCAAAAGAACAATTTGGGAAAAAATAATTTTCTTTTCGAAAAAAGAAATATATTTGGTGGCACGAAAAATATCATAAAAAGTAGAAAAAATTTAGGAAAATATTTTTTTCTATTTTTTAATAGCTACCAATCTAACCCAAAAAATTATTCTCTTTGTAGACGAGAATAAATTTAAAAATCATAAATTTATTAATTATTATTTAAATATCGCGAGAAGTCCCATTTCAAATAAAATAAAAAAATATATTGTTTCAGATTTTAATAGCTGGCACCTTTACAAAGAAAACATGGAAACAAATCTTTGAATAAATAAAGAAGTTATGATCTTTATGTAGAAGTAAGCGAATTAAAAAAAATCGTGTGTCATTCTTTGTACGAATTTTAGGTGAAGACGACATAAGGACCATAACTTCTACATTTATTCATTGATTATTTATTCATAGATTAGAAAGCCAAAATACATCAGAAAATGTTATACATAAACCTTCAGTTCACATCTTTCGAAATTAAAGTCCAATAAAATACCTCAAATTCAGCAAAACAGATGAATGAGGCAAATATTTTTATTGAAAATCCCAAAAACTGGAACAAATTTTCCCCACTGAGAGAATGCGAAAAAATCAATCGAAAAAATTCTCTCAATTTTTGATAATTTTCGATGACTTGTATTAAGCAAGCCATAATAATCCAAAAACAAATAATGAACATATCAAGGTTCAGCTGAAGAGCACCACAATAGTGTCATAACTGATGAAGTTATGTAGGAAATAGATTCCAAAACCTTCGAGAATTTTTGTATTAATTTAGAAAATAAATTAGGTGTTAATTAATGTTGCAATCAGTCTTTTCCCCATGACTTCGTTCTCAACTCTGGTCATTGAAGGATACAGTTACAATAACCCAAGACAATGTTTTTAGTTAACAAAACAGCAGTAGCCTTTGAAAAATTTTGGGTTATAGCCCTAGTGTTCATGCTTTATGGAAGATCGAATTTTTTCCCCAAAAATTGATGCTTCGGTAGAGCACGGTTAACAAAAAGTATAATTTCGATATATATGCCAAAATTTCATTCCCACGGGTGATATAGCTAAAACACTGCACGACAATTGTTAAAAAAGTCTTTACACTTGAACCGGAAGAAATATGTCTGAAACTAAGGACCAAATGGAGTTTATTTGGCGTTGTCAATGCTAAACTAATACAGAGAGAAGCTTGAAGTATTTTTATCATATATTCTCTACTTTAATTTGGCATTTATCTTGTATCATAGGATGCGTGTAAGTATATAAAATAATTGTTAAAAATGTGTATCCTTTTGATCTTTGTAGTCCTGTAAAGGAGCAGCAAGATGAGGAAATAAAAAACTAAAAACCCCAATTAACTCCATTTTGTCTATAGTTTTAGGCGTATATCAAGTGTAATATGGACTGTCGGGAGATGTAATAACACTGGGGAACAAAATGAAATTTTAATAAATAATTTATTGTTTAAATGCTCAAATTTGTACTGATATTTGATATCTACAAGTTTTTTTTGTTCGCTAACTTATGGTGAAATTTGACGTAGCATATTTGTTCCCTGCATACCACCACCTAAAATTTTGTTTCGTGGAATAGTTTAGTACCAATTCGGAAAGAATATAAAGTTATCGCTAAAAAGAATTTTAGATTTGACTTATTTCTGTCATTTAAGTTGACTTTTCAGTTTGGGTGTATTTAAAGACATATATTAGAATTCAATGGCAAATATTTTTGTGGAACATTTTGACCCGTTATATCCCTTTTTAGGGTGGTTTTTACCCATTTTCAAAAAAGGAACCAAAAAGATTCCTATTTTGAGGAATTAGAGGGTTAAAGTGTTCGACAAAAATGTTCCTCACAGTGTTTTGATTAATATTGCTAAACATGTAAAATGTCATAGGAATGTGCAAAAGAGGGAAATATTGATGCCACTCTAAAATGACTTTTTTACAAAATAGACCAAAAAGACAACTATGTTGAGGAGCGTTAAAATTTTCTACAGAAATGTTCTTCGTAGTATATTAGTTAATATTGCTGACAACACCATATATTTAAAGTGTAAGGATCTCAAGGTTCCATATGTAGATTCATCATCAGAATATGCAAAAGAATGAAATATTGACGCCCCTCATAAAACGAACCAAACAGACACTTATATTGAGCAGCCAGAGAGTTAAAATGTTCCACAAAACTGTTCCTCGTGGTGTTTTAATCAATATTGCTGAACACATGATATACTTAAAATAGAAGGATCATAAGGTTTCCTATGTCGCTTTATCATGCGAATAATGTCAAAAATGCATTGAAAAATAAAATAGGATACTTCTACTATTGCACCTACTAAACCACTGTTTCTACTCAAATGTGAAGATTTATATTAAAATTGTAATTTTATTACAAAATTTAAAGATATATAATATATATATAGAGTGGACCATTTAAAATTTTAAATTACAATCGGCTATAAAAAGCAGTATCTTATCCGATCAATCCAATTTTTTAATTCATGGCCCAATGATACCGTCAACCCAAAATCCACACTAAACAGTGACTCGTGGTGGATGCATTGACTTCTCAATAGTCACGTGTGGGTTCTCGGAACCCCATACGCGGCAATTTTGCTCATTGACATAGCCACCGACATGAAAATGAGCATCATCTGAGCAAACACGAAAAATGTTTACGTAATTTTTTTACAGTTTGCCTTAAAGACTCACCACTGTGGAAGTGAGTTTTTAATATTTCCCAATTTTGTTCAAGCGTATAGCGCTCGATTTGGCAAATGTTAAACATTAGACTGAGAATAAAAACAACAAGTAAAAAACGGAGTTTTTTATTTCCCCCCACCATCAATTGCATTCCACAAAGGCTGTCGGTTTTTGGTAGAAGTACAGTAATATTACAGGAAAATATATTTTTTTTTAATATAGCCAAACCAAAACAAATACTAAAAAAATAATTTTATAAATAAATATAAGATTTTTATTATTTCAAACCACGCTTTTAAGGCAAGGTTACCAAGTCAATATGAAAAATAAATATTCTTATATTTATATTTTCAAAAGACTGTATACAACGAATTCCATGAATCTTGCAGCGGCCATTTGGTTGGTACCATTTCTATCCCTTTTTTCCTACTTTACCCCCTTAAGAGTACGACTTTCTAAAATCTATTTATTTTACGTGTCTACACCTTTTCCTTTTAAACCACAAAAAGTACGAATTTCGAAAAAAAAAATCGTTTATTTTACGTGTCTACGCAATCAGAGGAATGTATGCACCGAATTTCATTATTCAAAGTGCAGCCGATTGGTTGGTACCATTTTTATCCCTTTTTTCCTACTTTACCCCCTTAAGAGTACGACTTTCTAAAATCTCTTTATTTTACGTGTCTACACAATTAGAGGGATGTACACTAGAGCGTACCAGGTTACAAGTAAAAAAAAAAAAGTTCGCCGTACACCTTCGAATATGAAGTATTATTGAAAGGTAGTTTCAAAAAAATTTTTTTTATTTTTTTATGCCGAACGTAGGGGTCGCGCTTTTACATTTTTCTATATAACTTCTGCATTTATAAACGGATTTTAAAGTGTGATACATCGATGTTTTTGTCCGATTTTTTTGTCTTTGAAGTCATTGAGCTCAAACATGATTCATGATTTTATGCGAGCTTTAATTTTCGATTATTAGAGTGGTACATTAGGGTAGTAGCAACTGAGAAATGATGGGTAAGTACCAGAAGGGGGTGCTTGAGCTCAATGACTTCAAAGACAAAAAAATCGGCCTCGTCGAGACAAAAACATCGATGTATCACACTTTAAAATCCGTTTATAAATACAAGTTATATAGAAAAATGTAAAAGCGCGACCCCTACGTTCGGCATAAAAAAATAAAAATTTTTTTTTTGAAACTACCTTTCAATAATACTTCATATTCGAAGGTGTACGGCGAACTTTTTTTTTGAGGTACGCCCTAATGTACACACCTAATTTTATCATTCTAGCTGTAGTCGTTTAGTTGGTACTCTTTTTATCCTTCTGTACCCATTGAATCCCTTGAAAGTACGAATTTGGAAAAACTTTTTATTTTTTGTGTCTACGCTGTCAGGGGAATGTATACTCCGAATTTCATGACTCTTGCTGCGATTATGTGGTTGGTACTATTTTGATCCCATTTTTCCATTTTAACCAGAAAAAGTTCGAATTTCGAAAAATCTGTTTATTTTAAGTGTCAACGCAATCAGAGGAATGTATACACCGAATTTCATGACTCTAGCTGCGAACATTTGGTTGGTACTATTTTTATCCCCTTTTTCCCATTTGAGCCCCAAAAATTACGAATTTCGAAAAACCAATCTATTTTACGTGTCTACGCAATCAGAGGAATGTATGTCCCGAATTTAATTATTCAAAGTGTAGCCGCTTGGTTGGTACCATTTTTATCCCTCTATTCCCATTTTATCCCTTAAAAGTACGAATTTGGAAAAAATACTTTTATATAATGTCTCTACTCAGTTAGAGGAATGAACACACATAATTTCGTGTTTCTAGCTGTTGTCGTTTAAAAGGTACCACTTTTATCCCTCTTTGCCCCATTTCACCCCCTACGAATAAAAATCACTATATGGTGCACGTTTTTGTTATGAGCATACCCGATATCAAGTAAGTACAAGTAGTCTTATTGGAAAAACTAGTAAATCAAAAAAAAATTTTTTTCAAATCCATGCTTTATGCAAGCAGAATTCTATTGGGCCTAGAAATTCTTTTTTAGTTATTTTTTGTAGAAGGAAAAATTACTGCGTTATCAGGAGCAGAAATAATAGATTTTTAATTTGTGGTTTGTATGGGAGGTACCACGCCCCTTTGTCCAATTGGTCAAATTTTTCCATTTCCTTGTATTGTCATCGAAAATGATTAAGTGTGCAAAATTTGAGCAAAATTGGTTGAGAAAAAAGCTTTCAAAAATTGATTTCAAATTTTGTGGCACACAAACATATATAGAAAGTAACCTTATATAAAGCATGGAATAAGCTTAAATACCCTAAAATATTAGAGGTTATGGGTATTTTTAGCTCTTGTGAGGGAAAAAATTTTCCCTTTGGGCCGATTACGCCCAGTTCCAATCCCAACCGATCTACGACTATAAGACGCATTTATGTAAAATTTGAATGTCCTAGCTCCTTTCGTTTAGATGCTAGCGTGCTTTCAACAGACGGACGGACATGGCTAGATCGTCTTAAAATTTTATAACGATCAAGAATATATACTTTATAGGGTCTTAGGTCGATATTTCAAGGTTTTACAAACGGAATGACAAAGTTGGTATACCCTCATTCTGGAGGTGGAGAGTATAAATATTAATGTTTTTCTATCTTTCAAAGTCAAAGTAATCGGTAGTTCAAATTTAAAATATTACAAGACCCACCCTATATCAATTTTGTTGTTGTTGATTTTAGATGCCGTGTGCCTCAATGAATCAAAATATATGTTTTTGGTCCCAGACGCACAATCTCTATTTGGTTATGGCACATTGCTCAGTTAAATAATCCTTTCAGGTTTTCCCTTCCAACTATTGCTCAGCGGCTCCCAGGAAGTTTATCCCCACATTGGTTTGGCTCGTTACCCCTACTTTGGTTAAGTTGATCTAACCTAAAGTACGGCAAATAAAAGCGGCTCCTTGCGCAAACTTCTTATCTTTCCAGCCCGAACATTCCAAAAATCTCCCCTCCGACACACAAGCAGACCTATTCAAATACAAAAGCATGTATGCATGTATGTTTGTAGCAACATTATCATAAGATACAAATAAAATTACCATCTCAGGCTTATCCTTCGCTCCATAATCTGGAATCTGTTCTGTTATGGTGCATTATTAAAATCATAATAAAATCAAAGTTTATGTGCCACATGAATACACATGTATGTGTGTGTCTGAACACATGTATGTTCTTGTTTGTTTGTTTCCGTGTCTTTGAATGCGTGGCGGCGTATCCTTAAGGCCTACTTAATCCAGGCGAACCATGGCCAACGAATGTACCCTCAGGTCAAATTTATTAATTATTCTAATAACCGCATTTGATACGAACTTAAACGAAAACAAATGTGTTATTCATGGTTCTCCGCCCACATAAACAGACTCTCACGAACACAACACACTCCCCCCCCCCGCCCCCAAAGCACTTGCATTTAATTATAGCAACATTTCGCAAACAAATGAGAGTATGACGATGGATTAGAGCTGCTTTATCTCATCATCTCTCAAGAAGAATCCCGCATAGTTGGATTGAGAGCTTCCATTCGCAACGGTTTCAGGTGACTTCGTTACTTTTGATGTCTGACTGACTGACTGCCTGCGGAGGTGGTTGGCAAGGGTATGACGGGTATTTGTAGTTGAGTGATAACTTCAACCCATATATGAATGAATGTGAGTTTGTGCCTGGGAGTGAGGATTTTTGTGTTCGGCAAATGATGTGTGTTTTTTATATGATTTCCAACAATAACTTTAATGAAATGTTTAATGAACGAACACTAAAGTTTGTGTTTATTCGCTTACTTGGCTTAGAACAAACATCCCAATGATTTTATGACTCTTGTTACTGTTTGGTTATGCTCTCAGTCTCTGGTGCGTCTCGCTCTGTGTGTGTGTGCGTATTTTCACATACAAGAGTTTGGAGGAGTGTGGCTAATGTGATGTTGTAAAATTTGCAGACAAGCTTTGATTGGGGGAAGGTATACCATGGCGACAGCGCAGATTCTTGAGGATTGGTTTTCGATACACCTATGCGAAGTGTTGAAAACCTTGGACATCATTTAAAGCGTATCAGTAAGACAAGCAATAAATGCATTTAATTCATAAATAATTATTGCTATTTTGTATGAGAATCTTGGCGAGATACCCCCACCAAAAATGTCACAACTTTCTTATTTATCCCGGGATTATCCTAAAAAGGTGGTCATTTGCATTGTTTCAGCAAATATATGCACTACTTTAAGTTGCCCGCTTCAATTGGCGCATTGGAAGACAACATTGAAGCATTTATTCGTGAGATACCGGCCGAAAATTGGACTAAGAGGATGGACCATTTGAGGCGCAATCAAGGTCAACATTTGCATGAAATAATCTTCAAACATTAACATATATGGACCGTATTATCGATTCAAATTTTTCTGAATTTTATGTGTTTTTTTAACTTTCCTATAGCATTTAAAAAACACCTTTTTTCATATTTTTAATTTCGAGTGCAATTATGTCTATGATTGTTGTAGAATATATACCTGGATCTTTATTATGCAACTTATGGAGCTGACACTATTAGCTATTATATATTTATTCCGGAAAATCCGAAGAGGAACTTTTTTGTTTACAAAAAAAAAAGAATATGAAATAAATTAAAAATATACAATTTAAATATTGGATAATAATACTCAAAGCAATTAGTTTGCTGTAAATTCTCACACCGCAAAAAAATTATTTTTTAATGTCCTATGACAAAAATACTTTATTTTTGAACTGTATACAATATCATTTTGTTTGAAAATCGGGAAAGCCAGGTTTATTGGCCACATAGAAATGTGTAAATTTGCAAACCTTCATTTAAATGGGGAAGCATAAGCAAAATTTATTATACGCATCACAAGAACTTACTTTCCATACAATGGAAATCGAACGATTGGATATATTTTAGAAATTATCCCAAAGCTGACATTGAGATATTTCAATTTAAAACAAAAGAAAAAAGTTAAAATGATATTTTGTGCTTCATTTTCAAATTATTAAGAATTTCAAAAATATAAAATTTTATTTGGTAATTTTTGGACTGTTTCTCTCACAATTTCTGTGGAATTTAGACAAAAGAACTTAAATCTAAGTGTTTCTGTTAAAATGCCTTACAAAACATCTTGTGGTTTTCTTTGGTTTACTGAAAATGTACTCTTTAGATTGAAAGTCAGTGACATTTGCCATAATGATGTCAAATATATGAATACAAAAATTGACATTTGTCCAGTGTAAAACTAAAGAATATCTGAAATCAGTTTTCTTAGAAGACATTTCCAAATAAATGATTTTGTGAAGAGCTATTTATGAAAATCTTGGAGTATAAATTTAGCTTTACGATAAACACCTGGCAAATTTTCTTATATCGTCTTAAGTTGTTTTGGCCAAAAGTCCACAGATATATTTACATCAAGTAAGAAAGTTCCCAGCAACCGCAGAGCACGACAAATTTTCGCAACATTGCCAAATATCAGATCGTATTTAAAGACCGATATAGACGTTTTAAAGACTTTAAATTGACATTTGTGTATGTGGTAGTAAAGGAGGCGTGGTAAAATTAAAAATTGCAACCTAATTCAACTTTCCATATGGAGATTATATTGATTTCATTTTAACCGATGATCTTGGCAGCCTAATATTGTCAGTTCTACAAAATCTTTAAAATGAACTATTTTCCTCAGTTAATATTTATTTTTATTTTTGTACACATGTACAACAACCATTATTCAAATGATAATGTGAAGTCTAACATCTCGATTATTTAATTTTTTTGCAATTCATTTTTGAGAATTTCTTCTTATTTTTAACGGAAATTTCTGAGTACTAGAATATACATATTTGAGATTTTAAAAATTGACAATGAGAAATGCAAATTCGTAATCAGAAAATCAAAATTAATAATGAGAAAATATATTTTCATATTCGGAAACTATAAATTTAAAATGAGAATATTCGCCAAATATTTTATTTCAGATCGATATAGGAAAATAATAGTAAATAATTATATAAATTAATTAAATAAGGTATTTATTTTAAAAACTGTTATATTCCCACATTCATATATTTAAAGAGTGAAATGTGCTACTCTTACGCAGTCTCTTTAAGTTATATGTAGTTATCTTTGGCTCATCCACAGCGCTCTCGAGGTACTGCATTATCTGTTCGAACAATACCGTTCCACGAAGGGTTGGTGCACGAGCTTTATGAGATGCCGATATTCTTTCCGAACGCATTTTACGAAAGATTTTTTCTAACGAACATTCCAAGAGCTGTTTTATTCGCATAGAAAAATGTGCTTAATAGCTTCGATTATAAATTTTACTGTTTCTCATTATTAATTTATATTTTCTCTTTATCATTTAGGATTATCTAATTTTGAATTTATATTTCTCATTATTAATATGTATTATCCAATTATGAATTAATATTTGTCATTATGAATTTACGATTCTCATTGTGAATTTACAGTGCTATTTGATTACTTCTGCAAACTTTTTGCCACTTTTGCTTATTTTGGTATTTGGTACATATAAAGGGTGTTTTTTAAAAGCTATAAGAAAGTTAAAAAAACACATAAAATTCATAAAAATGCATGATATCTTTATTTGAATCGATAGTACGGTCCATATAATTTAATGTTTGAAGATTATTTCATGCAAATGTTGACCTTGACTGCGCCTCAAATGGTCCAGCCGCTTAGTCCAATTTTGGCATTTCCACGTTTTTGAGTAACAGAGGCCCAATTGCTGCGAACGGCAACGAATCGATAATTGATGCTCATCATTAACACTGGCCGATACAGCTGCGATATTTTCTTCAGTTCGCACTCTACGTAAGAGTGTTGGTGGTTTAATGTCCAACAATGTAAATTTGGTGCGAAATTTAGTCACAATAGCCCGAATAGCCGCTTCAGTGACCATAAAATGGAAGAAGAGCGCGATGAACTTTCTTAACAGAGCACGCATTTTGATAATAAAAGTCAATAATTTGCAAGCGTTGTTCGTTTGTAAGACGATTCCTGGTTAAATTATAGACCAAACTAAAGATGCTTGACAGTGAAACAAAACACGAAACATGCGTCAGCTGTTTAAACCAGTGTTGCCAAAAAGATAATAGCTAAAAAATCACCCTTTAGTAACTCAATAGTCGTAATATTGGATGTTTATATTGTTTTTTATGGATTATCAGAGTGATAATGGATAACATTTTGTAAAAGTTGTTATGAAAAATAAATAGAACCAATAAATACATTTAGGATTACGCCGAAATTATGAATGTCGGACGAAAATTTTTTTGTGCAATAATGTAAAATGTACCCTGTATTTAACTACTCCTGATTTTTTTATGATTTCTGTTTTAATGCATATTTGTTACAATTTGTAATCATTTCTTTTAGTCACTGTTTACTTAAATTTGCAATCATTTTGTGATCATATTTGGTATCATGTTCGATCCATTTTGTACTCACATCTTAATGGAATTTGTTTGTTTGTTAAAGCGTTCCTTAAAATGTACTAGTATTATTTCTATTATTATTTCTTTGTCCTCGTCGTTATACTTCAGATGACAAATATCTATCTAAAATCGTGTTTATAATTGAAAACATTAGTTAATTTTAATTACAGTAACTTCCTTTTAATTACTGTAGTAATTTGAAAACTCTTGTAATAAAAAACACAACTTCCACTTTAATACTTCAAACGTTATGATTGAATATTTTATTTAGCTTGATAAAAATGACGCGTTATAACAATAAACGCCGAAAGCATTGTTGGGCAACAAGGATAGTGAAATATAAATCAGTCAAATGAATTAGAAAATATCATCAGTTTTTGGACACCCTGAATAGTGAAAAAGAACTCAGACAAATGATTAAGAAAATATTATCAGCAGTTAATCGTAAATAATAGTCATATTTTACTCTTCCTTTTGACTAACTACATGAAAACTAAATCTTTAATCACCTAAAGTAGTCAAAAATGATCTACTAAGATGACAATCGAAACTTTGATCATCCAAATGCTCGCTGGGATATTGCAAATCATATTTTCCGTTTGTATGGACCGCGACCCAGTCTAATGAACACCTGCCTAATATGTATCCTCACACTATCTTTATTGCATATCCGATGTGTGCTTTATTTTATTCAGCAGACCCAAAATTCTACTCACGAAGGGATACATTGGATCACCGAGTGGAGGTGCAAACCAGCTCCACCCTTCCAAATCTCATCTATCCCAGAGGAACTTAGATTGCTTCGAGTTATTAAAAAAACAGACTAATAAAAACACATTTTATTTCGAGTTGATTTGTTTATTTCAACTTGTAACTCAAAGCCATCGGGCCAATTTAAAACAAATTACAAAATGCATATATAATACTTTTTTAACAAAAAAAAAAACTACTTAAAAAAAAAACTACTCAACTATTGGGTTTCAATTTCTTGGATATATTCTTTACAAAATTATTTTTTCACTACAATAATTAATTCTTGTGACTTACAAAACTTATTTTGTAACGCATTCATTATGTCTACTACTTTTCGTTAATATAACTAAAACTAAAATAAAATAAACGAGTTGCGCAAATATAAAATTTGAAATCCTGAATAAAAGTTCAATTACATCATTTCGGAAGTGATTTTGAAGGACTTCGTGGAAGATATTTAGCACGAATTCTATTGAATATAAAAGACTTAATGGAAAAAATATTTGGTCATTGTATTTATGTTGAAGTACTTCATGTTTACAAGAGATGGCCAAAATGTAAAAACTCGCCCTGAAATTTTACAAACACTACAATTTTTTAAGATTTCAATGTATATTTATACAAGTCTTAGTTCAATTATTTTTTTGAAATCAACTGATCAAAATTCAGCGAACATTTAACTATTAAAAACGATTGCAACCATTAACCAAAAGTGAGATTTTTCCTAATCTAAAATCAGTTTTGCAAATTCTCAAACTTCTGTTTTTTAAAACTAAAATTTAGTTCGAAAAATTATAGTTCTCTCATTTACACTCAAATTGCCTACATATGCTCTTAGAGACATAAGACACATATTTTATTATAGATTAGCCAAGATGTGTTAAGCACCCGAAGGTTATCTGCAATCTTTCCATTTGCGATAGAACGTTTCGACAATGGCACTAATCTAAACGTGAGATGATGGGACCGAGCTAGCAAAAATCATGTGCCATTGGCATCATCCTTCCCCTCGATACTTGTTTTACTATTTACCAGTACGAGTACAAGTACGTTGTCGTTGTAGGTGTTGTTTGTTTTATTGGTGTGGTTGTTGTTGTTGTTGTCTCGGCTGCTGTGTTAGTCATTTGCTGGTATTGCTGCTGCTGCCGCCGCCACTGTTGTTACAAGGGCATGTAGTTGAGCTTAGTTTACACGTAACACATAAATACATGTAGAAAATCAAACACACACAGTTGTATTAGGGTGTCCCATAAACAAAGAATTTTGGTAAGTTTGCAAAAAAAATCAAAGAAGCAGAATTTTATATAGTGAATGAGGGATATGTCAGAAGGACAATATCCTAGCTGAAATCAAATATATACAGGGTATTCCAACAAGAGGTGTTATTTTGGAATTCAACGAAAAATAGCATTTTTTGAGATAAATGATCGGAAGTTTATTTCATAATTAAGGAGGAAGGTAAGCCGTTAATAATGAAAATCAACATCAGCCAAATGGCCACCACGACCACGATTACAGGACCTTATCCTTTTCATGAAATTTTCCATAACCATCCATTGCAAAGTGGCTGCCCTATGTCCTCGATAGCCTCACGAATTCTATCTTTGAGGTCTTGAATCGACGCTGGGCTGTTGGCGTAGACCTTAACATTCACGTGGCCCCAAAGAAGGAAGTCGCAAGGTGTTAAATCATAAGATCTCGGTGGCCAATTGTGATCACCTCTTCGAGAGATAACACGGTCCGAAAACTTTTCCCGTAAAAGACCAATGTTTTGGTTGCTTGTGTGGCACGTAGCGCCGTCTTGTTGAAAGTAAACGTTGTCCAGATCAATACCATCCAACTCCGACCATAAAAAATCATTAATCATCTCTCGATAGCGCAATCCATTCACCGTAGCTGTTGATCCAACCTCAGTTTCGAAAAAGTAATGTCCAATGACCCCACCCGACCATAAACCGCACCAAACAGTCACACGATGAGGATGGAGAGGCTTCTCAAAAATAACTCTTGGGTTTTCCGAGACCCAGATGCGACAATTTTGCTTGTTGACGTAGCCACCGAGGTGGAAATGGGCCTCATCAGTCAAGATGATTTTTCGATGGAATTCCGGATCATTTTCATTCATGAATTTTAATAATTTCAATGCGTTGTTGAAGCGTGTATCGTTCCATTTTTAGTAATGGCGTAGTTTCTATTTGTCTCAAATGTCAAAGAATAAAAGCTTCAAAAGTAACAGCTACCGAAATACCGAGTGATTCAAAATGACACTTCTTCTTGGAAAATCCTGTATAATAAATATAAAAAATCGGAACCAGGAGTAATTTAGCCAAAATATTGAATTTTTAGCTAAATTTAATTTTAAATGTGGGTATTTTTGAAACATATTTTTGCAAATTGCTCAACTCCAAAACCTTTAAAAACTTACGAAATTTTCCCATACAACTCAGAGCTATATTAGCCACAATTGAAAACAGGTACCTGGACTACTTAGTTTCTAATCAAATTTTATGAAAATCATTTATTTTTCGGTACACCTTACTATTCATCTATATCCATATGTGTGCTCGTTGTGTCTTTGTTGGCGTTCTCATCGTTGTAGTTGGCCCATTCACACATAGATATTTGAATTTATAGTGGTAATTGCAAAAGTTAACACAACAGCATATTAGAGAGTACATAAAGTTGGCAATTACAGCACCAGCACAACTACTGGCAGCAATCCTCCTGCTCCTGCTCCCCCTAAAACCACTCCTACTCCTCTTACTGCTCAACTTTCTATTCAATTAGTTTAATATTGAAAAGCGTATTAGCGACGATCGTAAAAAAGAATGTCTGTTAATACTCTGATAAGGGAAGCCAGTGAGTTGCCGGAAGCTCAACAAAGACACACCAACACCCCCCCCAGCCACACACCCACAAAGTGGTTAATTAAATTATTCCATTTAAGCAGTCGAAGATTTCTTCCTTTGCTTCGGAGCAAATCAATAAAAAAATCTTTGTTTTTATTTAGATGTCACAAGAAGCTGAAAGTACCGAGATTTTCTTGGATTCTTATGGGATTTTGTTTGGCAAAATTATGGCTTTATTTTTGTTTGTGGAAAGAGAGTGCGGTTGTCAAGGCAGTTCGTTCGTTTAAAAATGTAAGCAAATGGAAATTAAGTAGGTTGCCATTTTGTATTCACTGAACAGTATGAATGATTATTTTTAATGTTTTGAAAGCGGCTGCTGGTTTATATTTTTGATGTTATTGCAACGATGGCCGCACATTTGGGCAAGTTGACTGCAAGGTCATCATCAAAAATAGTTTGATAATTAAGTCTAGAAGAGAAGGAGGAACAAGATTTTGAGATATTACAAAACATTGCGGGGAATGGGACGAGGGGAATTCATTTAGAGACACACGAGGATTATAACTTGAAAAGGACTTATAATTTAAATCGGTTACTGATACTGTTGAGACTAATTCAGATTGATTTATGGCTTATAATGACTCCAGATCTAAGCGAGTTTAATTGATGTTGTTATTTTGGAAGATTTTCTTACGAAAGAATAGGAGGGATTCTCTCGTCAAGTTTTTCATTAAAAAATCATGAGTTTATATGCCCAAAAATTTTAAATTGAAAACTGAGATCTTTTTTTATTTTTATTTTTCGTGAAGAAGACATAATTTAGATGCGTTTAATGCCCTCCCTGAGTAAGTTGTTGAACGGACGGAATGTAATATAAAAAAATATTTATAAAAATTCTCAAATCGCAACGAAACGATTAGGAAATGTTCGTTGTGTTAATTTAATTCCATAAGTTGTCTGACTTCTTACTCGGAAATGACGAATATTTGAGTAAAAATCCAATATTGTGGAACATATTTTTCCCACTTTGGGAATTTCGTCATTTTGTTGAACTGAAATGCAAAACCTTGCCAGCCGTTATTTTTGGATTCCCATTTTCTTCATAATTCAAAAATTTCGTTATAATACCTTATATTATTTTTTTAGATTTTTTTAGTGAATTCTAAACACTAAAAATTTCCCTTTTTTATAAAATTTTTAGTTTTACGTGTAATGAATTACAAAAAGGTATTACGTATTTAGTGCCTCTTACATAGTATTAAATCCCATGCTCTGCCCTTTTCAAAATGGTATACTCTTCCTATAAAAAGAGTATTTTTCTACTTCATAATTTGAATAAGATTTGCCTCCCCCCGTGAGAACACAACGTCCCATGTAGGTTTTACGCAGTATTCAATATAAATTGGTTTTTCAATTTTTTTTTATTTTTAGTGTTACGTGTAAAGATGCGTAAAAAGTATTTTGCTATTTATTGTCTCTTACACTTTTTTATACCTTATTCTGTTCCTTCTAAAATGGTGTATCTTTTTTTTAAATGAAAATTTTATATATTTGTTTCATAATTATAATGCGTAAGTGTTGTATTTATAATTGTATATCTTCTGATTGAAGCAACACATTTGTATCAGTATTAAATTCTCATTTAATTTTTATTTTTTCTCGAAAACTTCAAGTTGAATAATCAATTACGATATATTTTTAAATTCAAGCTGTATCTAATAAACAATAGAAAAAATTTTGATTTCTCAACGTATATCGAAAGACTTGTTATAAAAAGTGACCAAAATGTTCATACGACCATAACTCTTTTTTAAATTAAAAAATAAAATAATAAAAGTTGAATCTTGAATTGCATCAATAAAGGAGAGAAGTTTCGATACATAATAGCGTAAGTTTTTTACACTTTTTAAAATAAGGGCATTTCCAAATAAAGAAATCCTAAGAATTTTTCTTTTTTTCCATTTTTAATATCTCTATGGTTAGTGCAAAGCAAAAATTTTGATTTGATGGAAAATTGCCTTGGCTCAGCATCATTTTGTATCTATATTTTACAGAATGCAAAATTTATGTACTAATACTTGGCTGCACACTACTACAACTATCATGATTTGTCGATTTGTATCACGAAAACCATCCATTAATTTCGAATTTTTAAAGCTATTTTTTTAAACTAAAGTGGAATAATCTAGCTTTCATTTTTCTTCAGGAAATTTCAGGTGCAAATTGCAATAATTGTCAAAAACTTCGTATATACTTAAGGTGACCATACATTCCGCTTTTCGCGGGACTATTCCGCTTTTTGATGCCCAGTCCAGCTTATATTTTCCATCCCGCATAATCCCGCTTTTATAAAAAGTCCCGCTTTCATGCTTTACATTACTTTTGGTAAGATAATGATTACAAATTGTCACTTAACAATTTTTTGGTAATCGAAAAAAGTTCACAATTTCTACGAAATTTAATAAATTGTTCTTATTTCAAATTTTGGTTCTAGTTTTAACGGGACATTTAAGATTATTAGTAGTGATTTGGTCTATCTAAAATGTAATTCAATGCTGCGATGTTCAATTGATCAGTCGTTTGTTTGACAGGTTTACAAGCACCTAATGTGCGCTACTAAAGAGTGATTTTTTTGAGGTTAGGATTTTCATGCATTAGTATTTGACAGATCACGTGGGATTTCAGACATGGTGTCAAAGAGAAAGATGCTCAGTATGCTTTGACATTTCATCATGAATAGACTTACTAACGAGCAACGCTTGCAAATCATTGAATTTTATTACCAAAATCAGTGTTCGGTTCGAAATTTTTTATCGACAAATTTTGTTCAGCGATGAGGCTCATTTCTGGTTGAATGGCTACGTAAATAAACAAAATTGCCGCATTTGGAGTGAAGAGCAACCAGAAGCCGTTCAAGAACTGCCCATGCATCCCGAAAAATGCACTGTTTGCTGTGGTTTGTACGCTGGTGGAATCATTGGACCGTATTTTTTCAAAGATGCTGTTGGACGCAACGTTACGGTGAATGGCGATCGCTATCGTTCGATGCTAACAAACTTTTTGTTGCCAAAAATGGAAGAACTGAACTTGGTTGACATGTGGTTTCAACAAGATGGCGCTACATGCCACACAGCTCGCGATTCTATGGCCATTTTGAGGGAAAACTTCGGAGAACAATTCATCTCAAGAAATGGACCGGTAAGTTGGCCACCAAGATCATGCGATTTGACGCCTTTAGACTATTTTTTGTGGGGCTACGTCAAGTCTAAAGTCTACAGAAATAAGCCAGCAACTATTCCAGCTTTGGAAGACAACATTTCCGAAGAAATCCGGGCTATTCCGGCCGAAATGCTCGAAAAAGTTGCCCAAAATTGGACTTTCCGAATGGACCACCTAAGACGCAGCCGCGGTCAACATTTAAATGAAATTATCTTCAAAAAGTAAATGTCATGGACCAATCTAACGTTTCAAATAAAGAACCGATGAGATTTTGCAAATTTTATGCGTTTTTTTTAAAAAAAAAGTTATCAAGCTCTTAAAAAATCACCCTTTATTACTACAAAATATAGACTCATGAAATTCTATTATTTATTTTCAGTCCTTTTTAGGGGAAAACTTGAAAACTTGACCACGCAATCAGGGGAGCCTGATGGTTATGACTCCAGATAGAGCAGTTAGATTAGTACAATCTGCTTCATGGAAAAATAATTGTTTTGTTGTTTTGCACTCCCATAAAGTCAGTCAGTCGCAAATTTATACATTAATTTCTAATACATTATATAGCTTAGTTTTTATATTTTTACTTTTTTGGTTAGATTTTCACGATCCCGTCTTTTCTCTACAAAATCCCGCTTTTTCTCCAATAAGAGATGGTCACGTTAACCATGCAAGACACATATCGATCATTCCATGTCAAACCGAACACCTTTTTTACATCACCATTTTCGATATCGTTGAAAGTTTGTACGATAACTAAACTTTATAAAATATTTGATTCGTAGAAGACGAAAAAAAAACCGAAATTTTTTTCAAAATATATGACCAATTGAAAATTGCGCAAATCAAGAAAAACATGCCGAGGTATGAACATTGAAAATGGTGTAGTGAGAAAACGCGTGGGCACAATTCAAAGAATGATGGCTTATTTTAAAGGTAATTACAAGTACTTTTCGCCGGCGTTCTTAGCTATTGACTGATACTGAAAACAATTTTGTGTGTTTCTGATTTTTCTTCTTCTTTTGTATTTTTCACTATGAAAACACCAACCTAAAAATTCAGAAAAAATATAGGCATATTCCCTGATCGATTCTAAACAAACGCTGAAAATTTCAGCTTGGAGAAATAACGGGTTGTATTTTTAAAAAAACATTTACTAAATGTAGTCGCCAGAAAAAAAGTATTTTCTGAACGATTTTTTATAAAGTTGTGATATTTAATAAATGGTGATGTAAAAAAGGTGTTCGGTTTGACATCGAATGATTTACATTACGACGAGTCAAAAGGATCAAAAAAGCGTCAGGCAAAATCGAAATCTCAATAAAATTGTACTGCCTCTAGGAACATCCCAGCCGAATAAATAAATTGGTTCAGATTTAGATAAAACTCTTATATACATTAGATTTTTATTATTTTTCGTAAAGAAAATTTATTTGTTTTTAAATAGTTGAACATAAAAAAAGAAAATCACTTTTAACAACTGATACTACGCGTTCAAATAAGTTCTGCATAAACCACATATTTTTATATACTCCACGAGAGTATTATGGCTTTGTGCATTTGTTTGTAACACCCAAAAGGAAACGAGTTAGACCCATCGTTTATTATACAGATCGGCTTAGAATCATTTTCTGAGTCGATTTACCAATTGTTGTAAAAATTAAATTACAGGTCGCAATAATAGTCCGATCTTAACAAAAATTGGCACAAGTACGTTTTGTGGATCAACTATTACGCTATTTAATTTGAAGCAAATTGGTTAAGATTTAGATATAGCCCCCATACAAATGTCGCTCCCGATGTGACTTCTTTCGCTCTAGAATCCATATATATCACTCAATGTGCTTCCATACATAATTTTGTTCCATACATAATTGAACCACACAAATATTATTATAATAAAAAGAAATGACAATAATTTAATAAACAATTTGTGTTTTATTCAAAATCAACATCGACCCTTAAAATTGAACCACCCTTTATATTCATTATATTCTTATGGTTGTGAAAAATGCCTTAAACGTACATTTTATTATATTTATTTATTATTAAATTAATAAATTTATTAAAAATCAAAGATAAATAAATAGATTACAGAAATGATGTGGAAAGTCAATTTTGAAATAGATTCTTTGTTAAAGTCCTTTTTCTTCTTTCCATTCCATTTTGTAAGACTTTTTACGTTTTCTACTTTTAGAAATTTAGTGAGCAAATTGGTGAATGAAATACACTTTTGTAATCGGTGAGATACGTTTCGAGAATTTACTGTTTATTGTTTGTTTTATGATGAGTATATATTCCTCATTATCATATCCGACAAATGGGCCATCCCTGTCTCACACTTTCCTTGTAGCAAATTTGACTTTACGAACGTTTACTTTAAATAATGAATGTAAAAGTTGAAGTAGCGGCAAAATAAATGGTTTAAGAAATATATATTTTTAATTTGTTCGTTAATTTAAAGTATCCCTTTAAATGGCGTAGGTTTATGGCTCAAGCTGACATCTAAAACGTCTATTAATGTCTTATTCCAAATTTGACTACGTTTTAGGATATCTACTTTTTAAACATAATTTTTCTGAGTAAAAAACTGAAATATGAAGTGGTAGCAGAATGGCTACCATTACTGCCATTTAAAGTCAATCATCTCTAAATCATTCAGTACAGCGGCTAGAGTACTAAAATTACTAAAAAAAATCCCTTCTTTTGGAATAAAGTCGCAAAAATTGGGGGAGAACTTATTTTTAAGAAAAATCCACTTCATGGTGGATGCTTTTAAAGATTACGTCGTGCTGAACTTAACGACTTTACTTTTACTAATATCACAACTATGAGTAGCAAAGAATTGAAAAAAAGTTCTTAATACATCTGCTCGTATAAGCCTCCTTTAGTTTGATTTACATATGTCTGTGGGCTGCTTCCTCGACATGCCGATTTAATAGCTAATGCCTTCATAAAATAAGGGACCTCCCATTATTTTCGAAGTGTCCTATTGAGAGGCAGCATTAAAGTTTTATGTCTTTTCTATTTTTATTGTCAGCGGTGCAAATTTATGTGACTCTATGTTGATCTTCTTCTCTATATTACCTTGAAAAGCCGAAGAAGAAAAAAAACCGAAATGATTGAATATAAAAACTTCAAATCTGCCACTTGCTATCATGACTGCTTTCATATGCAATTAAAAAGTTTATCGCTCATATCGGGAATGTGACACATTTGTAAACATCCCCCACATTCCTGCAACGCAGCACAGCGTTCGTTCAACTTGCGCGGATTTGCTGTTTTCTGTCCTCCAACCATAAAAATAGTTTCACATAAGGCCAAATGAAAATAAATCAATCGTCTGCTACAGGGAGAAAGTGAGAGCGAGACAGACGGAGATAGTGAGCGAAAGAGAAATCTTGAAAAATCATTTGAACAACTGACGCCGGTTCCTGGTTTCGAATGTTCGCTTTAGTGGCATTTACCTTTGATTTTTATTGATTGGGTGAAATGTTGTATTTCCTGTGTTTTATGGCATCGCCACCATCAACACCACCACCAGCAGCAGCACCACCTCCACGGACGGATGTCTGTGCAGCTACCCATTTGCCATATCCTTAATTTTCCACGTCTCAATACACCCAAACAAGCTGGGGAAAAACTATCACAATTTTCATAAAAACACACACATATGCACACACACACATATGCACACACACACATACATGAAGAGAAAACGTCAACAACATCTTGTGAAAATCTATAACCGAACCGAAGCGAACCCAACTCAGCACAAGTTGTGCATTTTATAGACTTACGGATTTATATGACTCTGTCTGTCGTTCAGTCTATCTGTCGTTTTTTTTCTGTGTATGTGGTTGTTGTTGGCTTTTTCTTCTTCTCCTTTAAAGTCACACACTCACACTGAGAACGACGACGACATACCCGTAGAGAATCCTGTTCACAGCTCAACTTGAGAGCAGCCAGTAAATAAAAAGTACAAATTGAATTTCTAACCAGAGATAAAGATGAGGAAGAATGAAATGAAAATAACAGTTGGAATATTTAGTGCCAACTACGAAGACAGTGATGACGTTGCACAGTGGCTCAGAATTTATATTCCTATGGGCAAAAATGTAAGTCAGTTGATATAGAAATCTGGATGTCCCCTATAAATGCAGCGCATTGCGTTGGCGGAAGGAAGATACGGTATTGGAAGGAGGCTGAGAATTCCTGGAAAGTCGCGTATATTTATCGAACGTTCTCACGGACGAATATCAGAAGAACAAACACCGTGAAAGTATCGATAGAACAAATACACACAACCCACGACGATGTTCAAGGGAAACAATAGAATTGGATATCCTACCATCACCTATCAACACCATTGCCCTCCTCTGGACACGGTCAAGTAGCTCCAGTGATGAAGCTGGAGCACCCGAACATATATGGGAGTTGTATTCCATCTTTGGTCTGATGTAAGTAGTGTAGATATTGAGAAGATCAGAGGGAGTGAAGTATTTCTTACACCGGTTTAAGATGCCTAGACACTTGAAATATAATGGATGTATCCGAGTATTCATATAGAACTTGCATGGGTTTAAATATAACCCAGGGTGATTTCCGTTGGATCTACAAGAAGTAGCGTGGCAAGTGCTCTAATACATTATGGGTATGATAGAATATACAAATACAATCAAAAATTATTCTCTTTTTTATAGATAATAAACAAGGTGCGATAACAAAATCTTTATTAAATAGCTAATTTTATAATCAACAAAATTTTTTTTCTAATCGTCGACATACAACATGAGATAATTCTCCATTTTTTATTGGACCGGAACAAGACTGAAACTAGACGTCTTATATAGGATTATGGAGCTATTTTCTCCTTTTATAGTATTTTAATTATAGTTGTGTTAATAATTTATTTTCGTACTTCTGCGAGTCAAACAAATTAATCAAAAAAAGAGATGAACATTTTTTTAATTTAACTCATGATAAAGGTAGTGGGCAGCCAAGTAATACATTAAAAATCAAACACTAAATATTTTTCAAAATTCTTCGAATATTCCCAAAATATTTTATGAAAGGCCCACAAAAATCCCCTGTCCCCATTTCAAATCTTTTGTCCTTTTGACCATCATAAAATCCCCATGATTGGAGACAAATCTCCACAACTGTCAAGCTTGCATTCTACAAAGAAGTGGGCAAATTGCGTTGAAATTCATTACAAAATATGAACTATTTAATAATTTTCTTCGAATCGTGCAATATCCGGATACAAAGTTGATCAGGTCAAATGTACTTTAATTTTCTTCGTTGGTATTTCAACTTAAAATATTAATGATTGACCATCACGTATGTGCCAAGACATATATTTGATTATATTTCCTATACCAATGCCTTATATATTCATTATATTCTTATGGTTTATTAGATCTGGCAAATTATTTGACAACGATTCAAAACAAGCTAGCATTTTTTCTAGCTTATTGGCAAATAAAACGCACTTTGTTTCGAGAAAACATATTATATTATATTTTGGGGACACCCTAATATATAAATATTAGGGTGTCCACAAAAATTAAAGTTTTTCAAGCCATCCCCTGTAAGTTTTTTAATTGTGGTAAAACAATCGAAACAAAGCCGCTCAGAGAGAACTTTTCAAAGGACTTCCGATTTTTATGGAATTATTTGAAAGTCTTCGTTTTTGCAGACAAGATACAGACAATTCTGTTGAAAGAATGTGAAAACTATGGCAATCCTGTATCGTTGAAGTTTGAATATTTTGGGGATTTATGCAACCAGTCACACCTTTTGTTTTGTGAAAGATATTGATATTTTTGTTAGAGTATTATTGATTGTCAGTGCAAATTAAAAAAAAAAATATTTTTTAATTTAAATAAAATAAAAAATATTCAAAAAAACCGCAATAGTAAGTTTAATGTTCGCCAAGTCTGAAGAGTTCGGATCGTTATCCGATCAAAATAATGTTTGATAGATCCGTTATTGGAGTCAAGTAGAAAAAATAGAGGGTGTATAATTCGTAATTCAAATATTGTTATCCGCCCCTGTTGCACCCCGCAAAGACTTTATGAATCCTTTATGTCATTTTAATCCGTTTATTTATATTTTCAAAATTTCACGATATTTTAAAATCGTGTTCTTAGTCGCCTGTTTACCAATTGTATAAGTTTGAAAAAGGGTAAAATAAAATTTTTAATATTTCTATTGTAAAATAATATTTTTAAGAATTTGTATGTAAATGTACTGAGAATTTATATAGGGTCCGCCATCTAACTTTTTTTAACTATTCAACCGTTAACCGCCCTCAGCAGCCATTTGAATGAAATTATTTTCCATTATTAACCGGAAGGATTGTACTTCAAATAATATTTATAAAATATTCAGTTGTTTTTTTATAGCATTTTCAAAAAAAAAACAGTTATTCGTCGGACCCTATATATGTATGTTTATATCAATTTCCATAAATTTTCCTTAGGGATAGCTACATATCGCTATAGATGATGAGCGCTTCAGTGGTAAAAAAGTTTGGGTGAAAATATTTCAAATTTTTGTAATAATTCAAATTGTTTGGATATAATGAGTGAGTTTGGAAGTGGTGAAATGATGGGTTCTATTTTTACTATTATTTTGTAGATGTTTTGTAAAATCAGCCAGAATTTCCGTGGAAAATTGACAAGATGATAATTTTTTCATTAGTTTACTAACGCAAGGTATAGAATCAAGTAATGGAATGGCACAAGTAATGGTAATGGAAAAATATATAACTAATACAGGATTTTCAACAAGAGGTGTTATTTTGAATCACCCGGTATTTCGGTAGCTGTCACTTTTGAAGCTTTTATTCTTAGACATTTGACAAATAGAAACTACGCCATTACTAAACATGGAACGATATCCGCTTCAACAACGCATTGAAATTCATGAATGAAAATGATCCGGAATTCCATCGAAAAATCATCTTGACTGATGAGGCCCATTTCCACCTCGGTGGCTACGTCAACAAGCAAAATTGCCGCATCTGGGGCTTGGAAAACCCAAGAGTAATTATTTAGAAGCCTCTCCATCTTCATCGTGTGACTGTTCGGTGCGGTTTATGGTCCGGCGGGGTCATTGGACCTTACTTTTTCGAAAATGAGGTTGGATCAACAGTTACGGTGAAAGGATTGCGCTATCGAGAGATTATTAATGATTTTTTATGGTCGGAGTTGGCTGGTATTGTTCTGGACAACGTTTACTTTCAACAAGACGGCGCTACGTGCCACACAAGCAACGAAACCATTGCTCCGGTACGGGAAAAGTTTCCGGACCGTGTTATCTCTCGAAGAGGTGATCACAATTGGCCACCGAGAACTTGTGATTTAACACCGTGCGACTTCTTCCTTTGGGGCCACGTGAAAGATAAGGTCTACGCCAACAGCCCAGCGTCGATTCAAGACCTCAAAGATAGAATTCGTGAGGCTATCGAGGACATAGGGCAGCCACTTTGCGATTTGGTTATGGAAAATTTCATGAAAAGGATGTGGTCCTGTAAGCGTGGTCGTGGTGGCCATTTGGCTGATATTAACGGTATATCTTCCTCTTTACTATGAAATAAACATCCGATCATTTATCCTAAAAAATTGCATTTTTCTTTGAATACCAAAATAACACCTCTTGTTGGAAAACCCTGTATTATCATCGCATACTAAAAAAAATTAAAAAAAAAAATCCTATATTTACTTTTTCTTAGAGCTTTCTTTGTTTTTATATCTTGTTTTAATAAACCAATGAAAAAAGTATCAATCTGATGATTTTTCATTGGTTGATTTTACTAAAATAATATAGAAACAAACTTGTGATTTAACACCGTGCGACTTCTTCCTTTGGGGCCACGTGAAAGATAAGGTCTACGCCAACAGCCCAGCGTCGATTCAAGACCTCAAAGATAGAATTCGTGAGGCTATCGAGGACATAGGGCAGCCACTTTGCGATTTGGTTATGGAAAATTTCATGAAAAGGATGTGGTCCTGTAAGCGTGGTCGTGGTGGCCATTTGGCTGATATTAACGGTATATCTTCCTCTTTACTATGAAATAAACATCCGATCATTTATCCTAAAAAATTGCATTTTTCTTTGAATACCAAAATAACACCTCTTGTTGGAAAACCCTGTATTATCATCGCATACTAAAAAAAATTAAAAAAAAAAATCCTATATTTACTTTTTCTTAGAGCTTTCTTTGTTTTTATATCTTGTTTTAATAAACCAATGAAAAAAGTATCAATCTGATGATTTTTCATTGGTTGATTTTACTAAAATAATATAGAAACAAATCGTAAAAATCATTTCACCACTTTGAAACTCACACAGTGGCAAAAAAGACGTCTAATGGCACTACTTTATAATTAAAAAACGTTAAAAATACTACAGACACACACATTTTAGGAAAAAAATATTTTTTCGCAGTTAAATTGATCATAACTCATGAAAAAATGTATTATTTTTTCCAAAAGTACGGGTGATTTTTAGCTATTATATTTTTGGCAACACTGGTTTAAACAGCTGACGCACGTTCCGTGTTTTGTTTCACTGTCAAACATCTTCAATTTGGTCTTCAATTTAACCATGAATCGTCTTACAAACGAACAACGCTTGCAAATTATTGTATTTTATTATCAAAATGCGTGCTCTGTTAAGAAAGTTCATCGCGCGCTTGCATTTTATGGTCAGTTTAATCGGACCACTGAAGCGGCTATTCGGGCTGTTGTGACTAAATTTCGCATCAAATTTACATTGTTGGACATTAAACCACCAACACGCTTACGTAGAGTGCGAACTGAAGAAAATATCGCAGCTGTATCGGCCAGTGTTAATGATGACCATCAATTATCGATTCGTCGCCGTTCGCAGCAATTGAACCTCTCTCAAAAACGTGGAAATGCCAAAATTGGACTAAGCGGTTGGACCACTTGAGGCGCAGTCAAGGTCAACATTTGCATGAAATAATCTTCAAACATTAAATTATATGGACCGTACTATCGATTCAAATAAAGATTTCATGCATTTTTTCTGAATTTTATGTGTTTTTTAAACATTCCTATAGCTTTTAAAAAATCACCCTTTACAAAACAATCGCAACTATCGAGGTCAAAAACCGCTTGACACGGAATGACTCATATGTGTATATAGAGTATCATACGATTCAAATGTATCACTAAACACAACTGGAGGAGTTTACATTACATAGACGAAAAATACATAAATAATATCAAAATTTATAAGTCTAGTTTCTTCTTAATCGAACAATTTTTGATTTAGTATTTTTTATTATTTTAAATTTTAGCTAGAAAAATATTTTTCCTAAAAGGCATTTAAACAGATATGAAACTGCTGATCAGGTTAAGTATTAGTGTATACAATACTTGGAGTTGATTAGATTTCTGATATTTTGATATACTTCCCCACAAAGTTGGACAACTCTTTCTCGACTTAACAGCTTCTTTAAAAAACGAATATTTTTACGAAACAAATTAAATATTGACTATTTCGTAGTTGGAGAACCGAATCACATTTAAAATACAATATTAGATCACATTTTTCTTGATGCATAGTGGCATTGAGAAAATAAATATATTTTCGCAGATAATCGGCTAAAATTACTAACTAAGAAATTAATTTTTTAACAGACATTATGTTTTTTAACTTGATACTCTACAGGTATCGTAGGGTGCGATAAGCATTCAAAAAAAGTAGTCTTTTAAGGGCCAAAAGGATGAGGAAATAAAAAACTGAAATCGCCATGGATTGCCGGACGGTTTTATCAGGCCATTAAAATTTTTGATGGGACTTTCTGCTCAGTAATACAGTGCTACAATTACAAATATTTATTACCAGATCACTTGTGGCCTCGTTTTATATCACCTAGTGTCAAACATTTTAATGTTGTTAAAATTACCATTTTCTCAATTTTCCATTGGTACATCCCAGTACATACGAATTTTCTCATCTTGCACACTGTACCCGTGACGCAGATGATGATGATCATTATCATCAACGTGCTGACGAAGTAAACAGATTATGTTTGGCTTTATGACTGTCTCCTTTAACCCCAAACTGACTTCTTTCTCTTCCTCTTCCTTTGGACGAGGCTTCTGTTTTCTCTCGTTCTATTCAGTTTTGTGTTGTTGTTGTTGTGCGCACTTATTTGACACCGACCACAGTACTGGTGGTGGAAGGAGGAAGCAGAAGACGAGAATACAAATTCTGTTATTACTTAGAAGAAATTGAAATTGCCGCAAGTGGCAAGGCTAGATTGAGTGTGTGCCTGGCATGTTACACTTTGGTTTTGGTGCTGGGCACAAACGGAAACCTTTACCAAACAGGTTTCCACTTTGACTTTGGCAACACGCAGACACATACCTAGGGAAGGAAGAAGACTTGGTGGCGCCAGCCAACAAGATACTTCTAAACGTTGCGAACAATACCCAAGCAAAAGTGTTTGGGGATTTCTGGTGTTTAAGTGCAGCATCCGTTGCAAATGAACATCATAACTTTTGGGGGTGGGGGAATATCGAATGGGCGAGCTCAGAGCCAGTGAAACTTTTGCTTGAGCTCAACAGTCTCGCGTAGACGTGGCTATTATTCAATTTGTCGGCGAGGCCATTGACCTGTGAGTGGATGGGAAAGTAAATGTGTAATGCAAAAGGCCGGTGTGACGACATTCCGTATAGCATGTGGCGCCGTACTGCTAACAAAATTTGTCTTCAGTCTACATTACATTTAATTCGGGCACGATAATATCGATAATCGTCTTACTGTAGGGTGATGGTCAAGTTCTCGCCGTTCTCATTTATAGAGATGCAAAGAGCAAGGACTTCAACGGCCCTTAAAGCACAGCAAATAAATAGTTTTTTTGATGTAACGGTGCTTCGTTAATCTCTCGTAAATTTTCTTCATTCCAAATGCTGCGATTTTGCTTATTGATATGTCCATTGAGCCCAAAATGGGCTTCATAGTTGAAGCATAGAAAACAATAAGTTCTTGTTCATGTAGTGGTGCCTCCTTCATTTCTCGTGGATTCTCTTCATTCCCAATTCTGCAATTTTGCTTATTGACATTGCCGTTGAGCCTAAAATGGGCTTCATAACTGAAGCATATAAAACAATAAGTTTTTGTTCATTTAATGGAGCTTCCATCATCTCTCGTGAATTTTCTTCATTCTGCAATTTTATTTATTGACATGTCCGTTGAGCCCAAAATGGGCTTCATAGCTGAAGCTTAGAAAACAATGAGTTCGTGTTCATGTAATGGTACTTCGTTCAACTCTCGTGGATTCCATTCATTCCAAATTCTGCAATGTTACTTTTTGGCATGTCCATTGAGCCCAAAATGGGCTTTATAATTGAAGCATAGAAAACAATGAGTTTTTGTTCATTTTATGGAGCCTCTTTAATATCCCGTGGATTCTCTTCATTCCACGTGCTGCAATTTTTCTTATTTACATGTCCATTGAGCCCAAACTGGGCATCACAATTGAAGCATAAAAATGATAAGTTTTTGTTCATGTAATGTTGCCTCCGTTCATCTCTCGTTGATTATCTTCATTCCAAACGCTGCAATTTTGCTTATTGACATGTCCATTAAGCCCAAAATGGGCTTCACTATTGAATCATAGTGAACAATGAGTTTTTGTTCATGTAATGTTGCCTCGTAAATCTCTCGTTGTTTCTTCTCATTCCAAATGCTGCAATTTTGGTTAATGACATGACCATTGAGCCCAAAATGGGGTTCATATTTCTATTGGCATAAAGCGTTGCCAGATTTGACCAATTTGTGGTCATTTAACCGTTTAAATGGGCATCATAATAGAAAACAATATTTTTTTGTTCACGCTGTGGTCTCCTGATTCTCTTAATTCCAAATGCTGCAATTTTACTTATTGACATGTTCATTGAGCCCAAAATGGGCGTCATAGTTGAAGCATACAAAACAATGAGTTTCTGTTCATACAATGGTGCCTCCGTAGATGTTTTCATTCCAAATGCTACAATTTTGCTTATTGACATGTCCATTGAGCCCAAAATGGGCATCATAATTAAAATAGAGAAAACAATGAGTATTTCTTAATGTAATGGTGCTTCGCTATTCCCTCGAGATTTTTTTCATTCCAAAGGCTGCAATTTTTCTTATTGACATGCCCATTGAGCTCAAAATGGTTATCATAAGTGAAGCATAGAAAGCAACGGTTTTTTGTTCATTGAATGGTGCCTCCTGAATCTATCGTGTTTTTTTCATTCCAAATGCTGCAATTTTGCTTATTGACATGTCCTTTTAGCCCAAAATGGGCTTCATAATTGAATTAAGAACATTGCAATAAAACAATGGATTGACTTTCAGTTGATTTTGTGTTCATTGAAATGGTATGATGAAATGACAAATCAAACTGAGAAAAATTAACAAACAGTGTTGCCAGATCTGAGAAATTTGTTGCCATTTAATCATTATCACAAAAAGAAACCTTTCAAGACGACCTTTATTAAGAATAATCGGCAGAATACTATAATTTTTACTTGTATTCTTCCCGCTTTGTTCGCTGGGTTATGCTTTTGTTAACCTACGACCACTGCAGTCAAACCCAAAACCATTTGTGGATGATTTTCATTTGTACTCTCCTAATGTACGTCTGATTTGTGCTTGTGCATTTCCATGCTGGCCTCCCTACACACCCTTCCTTTGGAGGCAACCAACCATTGCTGGTGGATTTCTTTGGCTTTAAGGCTATGCAACCAGAAAATAAACCAAAAAAGTGGGTAAGAAAAAGATTTGCAGATTTGGAAGGGTTGGGGTTGTTGGCGATGCCCCTGGCTGTGTGTGAGACTGTGGGTATATGTATTGTCTAAAGACCACAATCATTTTATACCAAAACAAACCGAAAATAGACATGGACACAAGCACACAGACAAATTCAAATAGAACAGCCCAGAAAAAGCCAATACTTAATCCGACCACAGTTCAAAGTCTCCCCAAAGAAGGTATTGACTATTCTGGGCTATCATGATGGGTGCTGCTCCTGGGCTGCTGTGCTGCCTTTTGTTTGACATGGCACCAAGCAAAGACATTTCATTACCCAGGGCCAGTAAGTGGCACATAAACGAGTATCTAGCCAGCTGTCCAACTGGTGGGCTATAGGGCATGAGTCCTGTGTGTGTGTGTTTGTGAAACGTATTGGAATCATTTGTGGTATTTACTTTGGCCGAGCATAGGATTTATTTACATTTTCCTCCCTGTAGTTGGGAGACTTCCCTTGTTGTCCTTTTGTGTGCTCTTCCTTGGGCCCTCTTGTTTAGTTTTGATAATTATGTTGGGATTTTGTAAAGAATTTATGGTTAGACTTTTGTCCAAAATCTATAATAAAACAATGTGGTGGGATATCGCTCTCCCTCTTCTACATCCATTTCTTCTTGTCTTTGGTTAGACTTTTGTCCAAAATCTATAATAAAACAATGTGGTGGGATATCGCTCTCCCACTCCTTCTCTCTCTTCTACATCCATTTCTTCTTGTCTTTTGCTTTTCTCGGTTTTATTTTTAGCTATTTTATAGTTGTGCTTTGGCACATTATTTTTATGTTTTTGAATGGACATTTAGCAGATGTCTGACGGAAATGTAATGATTATTTAGGAAAAAAGGAGAAAAGAAGAAACCATAAAAAATCTTGAAAATTTTATGCAAATAGTCGGCCATAAAAGACAAGAGAAAGATTTGTTTGATTATGACACATAAAATGCATAGGTTTTTACTTTTTCTTACGTCCTTTCGGCTATTTGCCTAAGCCCATGAAATATTGTCAAGGATTTGCCTCCAAATGGTCGAGGATATTGAATCGCCATTTAACTCAGTTTTATTAATTTTATAGAAATACAATATTCTAGGGGATTTGGTAAGTTTAATCTTCATGGCTTATAATTTATGACCAGCAGGAATATGATATGATTTCGGAGGATAATAGTTGCGTGTGTTAGTAATGGACCCTTAAAGTAATTGGGAGGTTTATATGAATTTTATGGATATTACCCCAATAATTCGTATAAATCCCTTCAACTTTGCTTAACGTGAAGGAGAGTAAGTACCACTTCAAGATGGGGGTCAGTACATATTATTTAAACAATACTTGGTAATACACAATTGTGATCCACCAAATACTATGTATACTGCAAAAATAATTGAAAATTCTATGGATAAGTTTTCTTAATGTTTATTAAAAACAAATAATTAAAAACGTTGTTCCACTAATATTAATATAATTGGAGAATGAATTGCCCAAATTTGTTCACAAGAATACTAGAAGTACTGCTAACATTGTAGTTCAATAATAATTCAAAACTATTTAAAATAACACCACCATTTATTTTCGATGTTTAATGGTCTCTCCACAACAAAAATAGTCAAATTTTAAATTCATTTTTTCATCATTTTTTGTGAAATTGTCGATTTTTAAAAAGGGTTGTTCTACAAATGTAAGTATAACTCGAGCACCATTTGTCCAACTTCGTCCACGATTGCGGATAATATTAATTTTTGTCGAGCAATTTTAGCACGTTGTGACAAAACTACAGGGTTTTCCAGCAAGAGGTGTCATTTTTTAAGATAAATGATCGGATGTTTATTTCATAATAAAGAGGAAGGTATGTCGTTGATAATGAAAGGCAACATCAGCCAAATGGCCACCACGACCACGCTTACAGGACCATATCCTTTTCATGAAATTTTCCATAACCAAATCGCAAAGTGGCTGCCCTGTGTCCTCGATAGCCTTACGAATTCTATCTTTGAGGCCTTGAATCGACGCTGGGCTGTTGGCGTAGACCTTATCTTTCACGTGGCCCCAAAGGAAGAAGTCGCAAGGTGTTAAATCACAAGATCTCGGTGGGCAATTGTGATAACCTCTTCGAGAGATAATAAGGCCCGGAAACTTTTCCCGTAAAAGAGCAATGGTTTCGTTGCTTGTGTGGCACGCAGCGCCGTCTTGTTGAAAGTAAACGTTGTCCAGATCAATACCATCCAACTCCGACCATAAAAAATCATTAATCATCTCTCGATAGCGCAATCCATTCGCCGTAGCTGTTGATCCAACCTCATTTTCAAAAAAGTAAGGTCCAATGACCCCGCCGGACCATAAACCGCACCAAACAGTCACACGATGAGGATGGAGAGGCTTTTCAACAATAACCGTTGGGTTTTCCGTGCCCCAGATGCGACAATTTAGCTTGTTGACGTAGCCACCGAGGTGGAAATGGGTCTCATCAGTCAAGATGATTTTTCGATGGAATTCCGGAACATTTTCATTCAAGAATTTTAATAATTTCAGTGCTGCGTAGCTGTTGATCCAACCTCATTTTAGAAAAAGTAAGGTCCAATTACCCCGCCATAAACCATAAACCGTTCCAAACAGTCACAGTCACTTCTCAACAATAACTCTTGGGTTTTCCGAGCCTCAGATGCGACAATTTTGCTTGTTGACGTAGCCACCGAGGCGGAACTAGACCCAGTCTATCAAGATGAATTTTCGATGGAATTCCGGATCATTTTCATTCAATTATTTCAATAATTTCATTGCGTTGTTGAAGCGAGTATCGTTCCATTTTTAGTGTTGTGGCGTAATTTCTATTAAAAATTTTCAAAGAATAAAAGCTTCACAAGTGACAGCTACAGAAATACCGGATGATTCAAAATTACACCTCTTGTTGGAAAACCCTGTATAAGTTGGCGAGTAATTCTGCTATTTAAGCGTGAAGAGCCTTATTTACAACGTTGGTGTCTGCGGTGACCCTGACTGAAATTTCCGGCAAATTTTTTTGTAGAACATTTTTATCTATAAATGTCTTTTTTAAAGGACTTTTTGATTTTATCGAAAAAGGGTCAAATTAGCACATAAAGAGAGGAGCTAGAGTGTTAAAAACTTCCAAAAAAAAACTATTCTCATTAAATTCTGCAAAATAGTTCTGATAATATGAATTCTCTCAGACATTAACTTATAAAAAAAGAAACTCAGACCAGCTGGACTATAAGATTGTTCTGCAAAAATGCCTTTCCAGAATTATAGGGTCGCTATTCCGTTCCAATCAAAAAGTCGTAATTTGTTGGACAGTGTAATTTATATGAATTAAAAACAGTTATTCGAATTTCTTAATGAGGCCATGTGACTATATCTCTAATATAAATTTCCGATATCTCGCCAATGTTGTGTAGTAATTGTTACCTTGTGCTGTGAGTTTTGATAGAGATTTAGGCAGTCACATAATAAATGCTCAACAGTCTCTTCTTCCTCTTGGAAGACCAATCGCACTGTTTCGTTTGACAAGGTCATTGTTAGGTTTTTTCTTATTTTGAACCCAGTTTTACTAGACCCTTCCCAAGCGTCTACGTTTTTTGTTTAGATGAGAGCTGGGTCACGGAAAAAAATATTGCGGTCACCCTCCAGATATGAAGATTGAATTGTTTAATGGTGATCTAAAAATGACTTCACTGACTCCATTAAAATAATTTAATACAAAAGATTGTTTTTAGAGCCAAAATATGCAAGTTCTCTAAAAAAACAATGCGGCGCCAATTTACTTCATTCATCATTCTGAAGGTATCGATTGCAGCTTTTTGGTTTTGTACAGAATACTCCCTCCAAATACGAAAAAATTTGCAGTAGTCACCATGAAAAACACACAAAAAAAAAATGCATAAACAAACTTTAGACAAAAATGCAACATAAAAAATACTAGAGAAAAACAAGATTTTTAGTGGTGGTTTAGTTCACAGACGGAACGAAATATTTTGCAAATCATCATTAAACAATACAAATTTTATTTTCATGTGATGAGTGGACATATTTTTTTGTGTGGATCGCGAACAGCTTAACTGACAAATAGACATTCGTAGATCGTATTTTAATTTTATGACGATCAATAATATATAAGATATATTTTATTATATTTATTTATATTTCAAGATGTTACAAACAGAATGACAAACATAGTACCCTCCACGTAGTAGAATAAGCTGTTGCAATTAAACTATGAGACAAAAAAGAAACAAATTTGTGACTGAGACCTAAAAAAGCAATTTTTTTGTACATTGAGGCTTACGGTTTTATAAAATCAAATCCAAAATTTTTTATTAACTCATTTTTCTTTACAAAATTTCCGATTTCTCGTCAAAGGTATTTTTAATATGTTTTCAATGAATTTGGGATTTCTCGGATCATAACTTCTACATTTACTTACATGAAATGGTTTTTAATATAGATACGTATTTTGTTTTCTACATTTTTGTATTTTCCGTGCCAACTTTTTCTTTAATCTATTTTTCTCTTTTTTGCGTTTCCTGAACCACTTTTGTAGCCTTCACACCAAATTGCATAAGAAAAATTAGAGATATGTGGGTTTTTTAAGCCGGGGTTAACAAAATAAAAAATGAAGTTAATAAAAACTGCATTTTTGTTCAAAATAGATAATTGGACAAAGTCCAAAAATTTTAATATATATCTATTTTTTTTAAATTGTTGCCCCGACTTAAAGAACATTTTTTTCAACTTTCCTTTCAATGTAAATTGCGAAAAAGTGATGTAGTTTTCTCACATATTAATACTTTCACAATGCTATTTATGCGGTTGCTGTAAATTCTATGGCTTTAATTCATCAATCAATCTAGGCCTTAATTGCAAATAATAGATCCAATTCAATTGAATGCAATTCAGGCTTAAACACCACAAATTCTCCAAAAAATTGGCATAACATTAAATTCTCATTTCTTCAAATGGCAAATCATCCCAACAGATCTGGAGATGTTGCTGCAACACATCTGTCAAATCTACATATTCACACACACTGGGTGACTACGAGCCATGGAGCCAAAAAAACGGGAAAGAACACAACTCAGAAGAATCAAATTTACAAACGCCCCAAGGACCCAAAGGAATTAAAGGCACATGCACACAATCACACTAGCAAATACATATGTGTGTGTGTGTTAAATCATGTTGCTGGCAAATGAAAAGGAAAACAAATGTGTAACATAAACAAAACCTAACATGCATCATGCTGCAAATCCTTACATAACCCCTGATGCTGCAGCAACCACTAGACTGATTCACTGAGTGACAGGCGAGTAGAGGAGGAGCAGGAGAGAGTGCAATAACGCTACAACGTCAATGGAAGCGTAACCCTTAAAAATCCTTAAAATGTGAGAATCACATCGTCCTGTTGGCACCTCCTATAGCACGGCCCACACCACACACCTCGACCCCCGAACGATGATAAGTCGTGCTGTAAATCTATTTCAACATCATGTGAAGGATGATCACATTCATTTGGTGCCGTCTGTTAACTAGCGCCAGGACGGCTCATGCCACTGCTGCTGCAGCTTGCCTTTCAAAGAATTTTTAATTTCTTCGTCTATAAGTCTTCTTCTATTTCGATTTTTTTTTGTTGTTGTTGTGGAAGCAGGCGTACACGGTGAGCTTTTAAATCACCACAAAACCCCATTTGCATAAATTTCGTTTGGTTTGTATCGCATAAATTGTTTGGAAAGTTTTGCACCCGCTATCGGTTGCTCTTTGACAGAGATTTAAATGTTTTCCTCTGACCGAGGAAACCAGGGGGGGGGGTAAAACTTCAGCTCCAACTCCGACCATATGTTCAATATGTTCGGCACACTTTTATGGCCCCGGACATTGGGGGAGCCTGCGGAGTGGTCGCAATGGTTGCTCTCTTCCATGTGCATTTGCATTGCTGATGTGCCGGTCTGGTCTGGTAGGGTTTGGTTTGTCTGTCTGTCTGCCTGTGAGTGCCCTTAGGTTTTTGAGGGCACATTTTGAGTTTTGTGGGCATCAGCTGTTGTTGACCACCCGTCCCACCACCCTCACTCCCCATTCTCGGAAGTTTTCCTTATTTTCTAGCTAACATTTCACTTAAAAAATAGAATGTCCACACATATGTATATTGCATTGCTATTCGGCATGGAGTAATAACCCAGCAAACTTATGAGAATTTATATCAGATCGCAAGAAGAATGTGATGATGGAATCAATGAAAAAGGCGATGTCAATGAATGGGGGATTTGGGAATTTTTAAAGCTGTTGTCAGGATACTTTTTATCAACTACTGTTATTCCATGCCCAGGCAAGACCAAGACGCGGCAGTTAACGGTGGCTAGCACTACATGACGTTCCTGAGGTTTATATCGCTACTTCGTACGAGCAAAATGTTCAGATCTATCTGTCTCATGTCTATTCAGTGTCATTATTATCGATTTGGCATTTTTTGGTTAATAAAGTGATTCAGCTTTTGTCCCTTTTCAAATTTAAAAGACAAAAATGTGATTTTGAAATATTAAATATTAAACTTGAAACTAGCTACGATAATCATATACCACTTTTAATCCCGTTTTGTTTAATGCCCCCAATAAGTCAAAATTTCGAAAAATTCCTTTGCGTTTCTTGTTTGGGTAGCCAGGGGGTGTATACTCAGAATACTATGATGTGTATTATTTTAATCCAAATTTCGAAAATTCTGGATACATTCCTTATCTGCGAAGTCAGAATGATGTACGCACTGAATTTCACAATTCCAGCTGTAATACATAAGATAGTACCATTTGTAATTTATTTTTCCCATTTATCCTTACAAATACTAATTCAGAAACATTCATTTATGTCGCTCGTCTAGTAGTCTGAAGTAGTACACACCGAACATCACAATTGTAGCAGCAAAACTTTTGATTCATACCATTTTTATACCTTTTTGTAAAGATAAGGACTTTTGAAATTACACAAATCCCTTATGCTGCTAGTCTGTGTAGCCAGGGTGATATATACACCGAATATCACGACTTTAGTTGAAATATTTTGGTTAGTGCCATTTGTATCCCTTTTTAGTTTCTCCTTAAACGCATTCTTTATGTCGATCGGCTACGTAGTCAGATGTAGTAGAGACCTAAACTCCATATTGTAGTTCGTACCATTTTCATCCCTTTCCCCTGAAAATTTGAAAAAATCCCTTTACGCAGGCGGATGTACAAACTGAATTTCACAATTCTATGTGGAAGACCATTTTAGCCCTTTTTATACCACTCCCCCATAACAGTACAAATTCCGAAAAATCTCTCTATGTTAATTGTCTTTATAGCCAGATGAATATATACACCCGTTTTACCCCTCAAAAAGTACTAATTTCAAACAATCATTTGATTATATAACTTTATATATCCTGCACCATTGATTGCATTCCACAGAGGATGTCGATTTTCGTAGAAGTGCAGTAATATTACAGGAAAATATAATTTTTTTAATACAGCCAAATCAAACAAATACAAATATTAAAAAAATTGTAGTTCGGTGGAATATTTTGTTTATCAGCGCTTCTCATTTGTCATATGTGACCGCTGGTACTAACATGAACCCTGATTTAAGTCAAAGACATACATTCGTTGCGAAGTTCTGACGAGATGGGGCAGCGCCCATCGAAACTGCGCAGTCAACTTTTAGCTGCAACAATAAAGGTCTCACTTTGCCTTTTGCTAATTTTGGGTTCTGCTGAAGACTTCAGCACAACCTTCGGTCTTAAACCAAAATAAATGACAACAACAACAAATTTTATAAATAAATATGATATTTTAATTATTTCAAACCACGCAAGGCTACCAATACGTCAATTCAAAAAATAAATATTCTTCTATTTATATTTTCAAAAAGCTTAAATACAATAAATATTGGTAGATAGTGGGTGCTACAGTTGGTTGTATTTCCATTCTATTTTAATTCAAAAGTTACAAATTTTCAAAATCCATTATCAGGCGTACATAGTGCAAAATAACCTCACTTCATGATTCAACCAAAAAAGAAAAAGTACGAATTTGGAAAAAACTTTTTATTTTGCGTGTCTAATCAGTCAGAGGAATGTATAAACCAATTTCAATGATTGCAACTGCGGCCATTTGGTTGGTGCAATTTTTACCCCCTTAAGAGTACGACTATCTAAAATCTCTTTATTTGACGTTTCTAACCAATTAGAATTTCATCATTCTAGCTGTAGTCGTTTAGTTAGTACTATTTTTATCCCTCTGTAACATTGTATCCCTTGAGAGTACGAAAAATCAGAATTTCGAAAAAATCGTTTATTTTCCGTGTCTACGCAGTCAGAGGAATGTATACTCAGAATTCCATGACTCTAGCTGCGGTCATTTGGTTGGTACTATTTGTATCCCCTTTTTTCATTTTAACCCCAAAAAGTACGAATTTCGAAAAATCCGTTTATTTTACGTGTCTACGCAATCAGAAGAATATATACACCGAATTTTGAAAAATCCGTGTATTTGACGTGTCTATGTTTGGTCCCATTTTTATCCCTCAGTCCCATTTTACCCCTTAAAAGTACTAATTTGGAAAAAATACTTTTATATTATGTATCTACTCAATCAGAGGAATGTACAGACCGAATTTCGTGTTTCTAGCTGTTGTCGTTTAATATGTACCATTTTTATCCCTTTTTTTGCCCCATTTCACCCCCTACAAATAAGAATCACTTTATGGTGCACGTTTTTGTTATCGGAGGAATGGGCACACCCAATATCAAGTAAGGACAAACAGACATATTGAAAAAATATGCTTAAATACTCTAAAATATTAGGGATTATTATTGGTATTTTTAGTCCTTGTGAGGGAAAAATTTTCCCCTTTGGGCCGATTTCACCCCGTTTCAATCTCAACCGATCTACGATTATAAGACGCATTTATGGAAAATTTTAATTTGATAATATATAAAATTACAATAGGTATTCGACATTTAATAGCAGCCCATAATCATTCTCCCCAAAAGTTTCACTGGTCTCTTGACCATGTGCATAATTTTAATTTATGCTCACTCTTAGTTATATGTGCTCAGCCATAGGATATTGCCAATGAGTTGGTTGCTTCCAACAACATATTGTGTTTATTTCGAATTTTAAAATTCTCCCTATGAAATGGACAGAATGTTGAAACATCTCACATTCAAGCTGGCTGTGGTGGCTTGGCTTGTATGCGCCCTTTTATGGCCAGCATAATTTTTTCATCTTTGTGTCATGTCCTTATGCTTCTCCGCTCTCCTCTGTGCTATTTAACATTTGTTCGTATCGTATGCAAAACTGGGAAACAGTTTACATTCTGCTTTCTTTCGTCGTTGTTCTGGTTTTTTGTTCGTTGCAAACTTTATGAACGTGTTGATGTGTTTCATACTTCATGCCACAAATTTTAATGTTTACGAGGAAATTAAATTCAGCTGTTCGTTGTTCCTGCTATCTCGGTGTCAGGATGGTAGTGTGTACGGTGTCTGTGTGCCCGGTGTCTGTGTTTTAATATTCTCTTAAGATAATAATGAGATTATCTGTGGATAAATTGAAATAAATGAGCGGGGTTTGCTGTCTGCATGACGAATGCGCCATAATAGGATTTGATGACGTCCATAGTAATCAGATTTTTTTGGCATTCACTTTTGTGTAGCTGGCCCCCATGTCCGCATTATAATTAAAAGATGTAAGTTTGGTGGACCGGAATTTTGTTTTCTGTGGCAGAATGTTTACAAATAGAAACTACCCAGCAAAAACTCTCATTACCAAGTAATGTGGGAAATAAAGTAAAACCAAAAACCTAGACTACTTACTTTTCGGATCCGTTTCTAATTATTTTTATAAATGGATTGTGAAAAATTAGTACTTCCACGCACACTTACGAAATGTTAATAAATAGGTACTTCTAAACGAGTTGTAAAATAAGTGGTCTCAGGAAGACACAAAATAAGTCATTATTGATAACTAGTCAAATAATGTATTACCAATAATGGGCTTAATAAGTGACGAAAACAACATTTTTATTAAATTATATATTTTGTATCGACTTGTTAACAATGTGAATACAGAATTTAGGGCTGTTTTCCTTTAAGCCTGAATAATTAAGCTGCGATAACAACGGCACTGCTATTCTCTGACTCACCACAAAAATGTCGAAAATTAATTTTTAAAATATGAAGTTCTATGAAATTTAACTTACCAAAAACTACTTATTTAAACCATTATAAGGATGTAATTATTTCATACTTCAAATTAATGCAGGGCGTAACGTGCTGTCATTACTAGGTAATTCTAAAAATAATGAGGTGTCATTACCAAGTTTTTGCTGGGAAAGTATATTTAACAAAACTTTAGAGAGAGTGTTCTTCAGGGTAATGGGAAATAAGGAAATCGTGTTATTCGATTTAAATTATCTCTAACATTATGTGAAAATTATAAAAATTCCGATTGCCATTGAAAGACTCATAAACTCCCCATACCCTACAAACATTTGGGTGATATATCACCAAGGGGATATAGCGGCAATATCTTCCATTTATCATTTTTTCATAATTTTTATACCCTCCACCTCCAGGATGGGGGTATACTAACTTTGTCATTCCGTTTGTAACACCTTGAAATATCGACCTGAGACCCTATAAAGTATATATATTCATGATCGCCATAAAATTCTAAGACGATCTAGCCATGTCCATCCGTCTGTTGAAAGCACGCTACCATCTAAACGAAAGGAGCTAGAACGTTCAAATTTTCCCTAAATACGGGATTGAAACTGGGCGAAATCGGCCCAAAGGGAAAAGTTTTTCCCTCACAAGGACTAAAAATATCCATAATAAGCCCTTATATTTAACGTATTTAAGCATGTTTTTTGAATATGTCTGTTTATGTTTGCTTGATATTTGGTATGCGCATTCCCTTTATAGCAAAAACGTGCACCATAAAGTGATTCTTATTTGTAGGGGGTGAAATGGGGCAAAAAAGGGATAAAAATGGTACATATTAAACGACAACAGCTAGAAACACGAAATTCGGTGTGTACATTCCTCTAATTGAGTAGATACATAATATAAAAGTATTTTTTCCAAATTCGTACTTTTAAGGGGTAAAATGGGAATAGAGGGATAAAAATGGTACCAACCAAACGGCTGTACCTAGAACAATGAAATTCGGTGTATACATTCCTCTGATTGCATAGACAAATAAAATACACGGATTTTTCAAAATTCGTACTTTTTAGGGTTAAAATGAAAAAAGGGATAAAAATAGTACCAATCAAATGACCACAGCTAGAGTCATGAAATTCGGAGTATACATTCCTCTGACTGTGTAGATACGGAAAATAAACTGATTTTTCGAAATTCGTACTTTTTGGGGTCAAAATAAAAAAGGGGATAAAAATAGTACCAACCAAATGACCGCAGCTAGAGTCATGAAATTCGGAGTATACATTCCTTTGACTACGTAGACATGAAAAATAAAAGGTTTTTTTCCAAATTCGTACTTTCAAGGGATACAGTGGGTACGGAGGGATAAAAATGGTACCAACCAAACGGCTGCACCTGGAATAATGAAATTCGGTGTATACATTCCTCTGATTGCGTAGACACTTAAAATAGACGAATTTTTCGAAATTTGTAATTTTTTGGGGTTAAAATGGAAAAAGGGGATACAAATAGTACCAACCAAATGACCGCAGCTAGAGTCATGCAATTCGGAGTATACATTCCTCTGACTGCGAAGACACAGAAAATAAACGGATTTTTCGAAATTCGTACTTTCAAGGGATACAGTGGGTACGGAGGGATAAAGGTAGTGCCAACTAAACGACTACACCTAGAATGATGAAATTCTAATTGAGTAGAAACGTCAAGGGGGTAAAAATGGTACCAACCAAATGGCCGCAGCTGGAATCATGGAATTCGGTGTATACATTCCTCTGACTGCATAGACGCGCAAAATAAAAAGTTTTTTCCAAATTCGAACTTTTTCTTTTACGGCAAAAAATGGTTGAATCATGAGATTAGGTTATTTTGCACTATGTACGTCTGATAATGGATTTTCAAAATTTGTACTTTTGGAATTAAAATAGAATGGAAATACAACCAACTGTAGCACCCACTATCTATCAATATTTATGGTATTTAAGCTTTTTGAAATCATAAATGAAATGGTTAGAAATAATTAAAATATTATATTTATTTATAAAATTATTTTTTCAATATTTGTTTTTTTTTGGTTTGGCTATATTAAAAAATTTATATTTCCCGCAATACGAATATGATTGTTGCCGCAATATCATTTTTCTTCTAGGCGATACGATTTCGAATCGATTTCGCTTGTTGGGTAACGTTGATTTTAAAAGTTGTCATTTGTCGAGTATATTACAATTTGTGTGAATAACTTTGGCTGATTTACACTTTAGCGTAATTAATCTATTTACAATTAAAATTATTATTTGAGTCTGTCGGAGCGACATCACACCGTCCTCCCCCCACCGAGTGAATAATGTTATCACAACAAACGCCTGCCGCTCATCACGGCCTACATCTGTAATTTGATAATTAAACATGAGCTGGCCATAAATCACAATCATATCGCTTCTGTCATATTTCATTTCAAATCAAAGCTGTACAGAACTGAGCTGGGCTGGGCTGTAACAATTGTTTACTGACTGACGGACGTGTATTCACGCTTAATTGACACTCAATTAAAATCATAAATTCACCGCTAAAAATATGCACAACTGTGGCCGGAAACCACCACTACGCTTACATACCTGCAACAGAATAGTGGTGAGCGAGCGACAGAGAGAGTGAGTGAGGAAGGTTGGGGGGTTTTGACAATCCCTAGACAGCCGTTGAAATGTTAAAATAATTATGACAAATTACTTGACAATTCTGTTTACCTCGAGTAAATGTCAAACTTCACTTCAGTTAACCTGATACAACAGCGTGGGTTTGCTGGATGAGTACACAATGCGGTCGCCACGCACTCAACTCAACCACTAGGCCACTCGACTCGACTCCACTTCACTTTATGCCACTTGACTCCACCACTTTAAAGTAACAATAAGTGTAAGGAGCAGTTAAAAATAATTTCAGTGGGAATTCCCCTTTGAAAAGTTTTGCATTTGTTAGTGAGTGGGGGTGGGGGGCTAAGAAATAAACATCATCTCATCCGTGTTGGGAGTTTGCCACAGTGTGTTGCCGACTGCAACAGGGGTGGAGGTGGGCTGTATGCAAAACCCTTTGGGGAATTGATGATCAAATTGTAAATCATAGAAGTTAGTCGTTGTTAGACTCTGCTAATGCAAATAACGTGTATTTTTGAGGAATATTTGATTAGAAATTTATTTGTGTAAGCCGAAGGAGATTTCTTCTGGTGTCCATTAAAATTTAATATTATTTTGCCAATGAATGACGTAAATTCATTCGACTTTCGTTTAGCTAACATAATTTAAGTGAACTGACACAGTGGTTAGAAGTCGTGCTCGGATATAACTGTAAATTTTAATATCACAGTCACAGGAACTGCGGTGTTAAAAACGTTTTTCGGATTTTTTATCGAACTGCCACAGTGGTTAGATGTCGTGATTGAATATATAGTTATAAATTTATTTCCAGTGACAGCCATATCAATAAATTTGTACGGAATTTTTTTATTAAAAGCCGTTTTTACCCATTGTTATTTTGATATTTTATCTGAGCTTTTCTATGCAATAATATCAACAAAATTTTGTAAGCTAAATTCAAGCCCACATTATGCTCCACTTTGTTGAGCCCCCCCAGTAAATTTATGAGAATTTATGATTTAACAAAGGCCAGTGATTGATTTCCAAATGACAAGTTAGTCTGGGACGATTGAATCTTTAAAAATTGAGTTCAGTAAATCGCATAGGGTAAATTTTGATACCCTCCACCTCCACGATGGGAGTATACTAACTTTGTCATTCCGTTTGTAACACCTTGAAATATCGACCTGAGACCCTATAAAGTATATATATTCTTGATCGTCATAAAATTCTAAGACGATCTAGCCATGACCGTCCGTCCGTCTGTTGAAAGCACGCTAGCATCTAAACGAAACGAGCTAGGAAGTCCAAATTTTGCATAAATGCGTCTTATAGTCGTAGATCGGTTGGGATTGAAACTGGACGAAATCGGCCCAAATGGAAAAGTTTTTCCCTCACAAGGACTGAAAAAAAAAACAATAATAACCCCTAATATTTTAGAGTATTTAAGCATATTTTTTCAATATGTCTGTTTGTACTTACTTGATATTGGTTACGCACATTCCATACGCAAAAAGGGATAAAAATGGTACATCTCAAACGACAACAGCTGTGCACATTCCTCTAAATGAGTGGGTACATAATACGAAATTATTTTTTCCAAATTCGTACTTTTAAGGGGTAAAATGGGAATAGAGGGATAAAAATGGTACCAACCAAACGGCTGCACCTAGAATAATGAAATTCGGTGTATACATTCCTCTGATTGCGTAGATACGTAAAATAGAAGGATTTTTGAAAATTCGTACTTTTTGAGGTTCAAATGGGAAAAAGGTATAAAAATAGTACCAGCCACATGACCGCAGCTAGAGTCATGAAATTCGGTGTATACATTCCTCTGATTGCGTAGACACGTAATATAAACGGATTTTTCGAAATTCGTACTTTTTGGGGTTTAAATAGAAAAGGGGATAAAAATAGTACCAGCCACATGACCGCAGCTAGAGTTTTGAAATTCGGAGTATACATTCCTCTGACTGCGTAGACACGAAAAATAAAAGTTTTTTTTAAAATTCGTACTTTCAAGGGATTACAGGGGGTTACAGAGGGATAAAAATAGTACCAACTTAACGGCTACAGCTAGAATGATGAAATTCGGTGTGTACATCAATCTAATTGCGTGGACACGTAAAATAAAGAGATTTTAGAAAGTCGTACTCTTATGGGGTTAAAAAAGGGGATATAAATGGTACCAACCAAATGACCGCAGCTAGAACATGGAATTCGGTGTATACATTCTAGGGTTTTCACAATTCGCACATTTTTCATTTCCCGTATCCCGGGAAATTCGTACGGGAATCCCGCGGGAATTCATATATTCGCATATTTTTTTCCATCATTTCCACAATAAAATTAAAAATGTTGTATACATATTTAGATCACATAGCTTTTAATCAGATATGTCAAATATTGCAGTTGGATGACAAAATATTTTTAAGCTGCGTTCGGATGTAGACTCAAAATCCACTGTTTCGGATTTTTCCTGTCAAGCTCCATATGAAAATAATACTCTCGTGGAGTGTATAAAAATTAAAATCCGGGAACGCGAGAAATAAATAATTTAAAGTTTTCGAAGCGACAGGACAAAACACAACCATTTCATTTAATGGTTAATGTGAACAATCGTTCTCCGTCGCGTCCACATTTTCCAATAAAATAAGAAATATCTGATCTTTAGTTAATTTTGAAACTTGAGAAGATTTTTGAATTGATTTCATATTGCGCTTTATTATATGAATTCTGTAACAGGTTCGTTGTGAAATACATATTTATTTTACTTTAATAAAATGTGAATGTTTCATTGGGAAAAATAAGCTTAACTCATGGTAAACAGTATGTTGACGATTTCCCGTGATGTCCCGGGATCCCGGGAAATTGAAAAAATAATTCCCGTTTCCCGGGAAATAAAAAGTACGGGAAAATGCAAACCCTAATACATTCCTCTGACTACATAGACACGCAAAATAAAAAGATTTTTCCATAATCGTACTTTTTACTTTTACGGCAAAAATTTCTTGATTCATGAAGGTAATCTAAACCACTTGAAATACTGACTTTTCAAAATTTGTATTTGTTTTGGTTATATTCAAAAAATATATATATATTCCTGTAATATTACTGCACTTCTACGAAAATCGACAGCCTCTATGCAATGCAATCCATGGCATAGAGATCGGCCCGACCGAACTTAACGCCATTTTTACTTGTTTTAATTCTATTGCACTTTCAAAAATGTATAAATATATTATATAGGGTCCTAAGAAGGTAGGTAAAGATTATCAAAGTCAAAAGTCGGAAATATTAGAAAATGTTAAATTTAAACGTAATGAGATTTAGATCACTCTTTTTGTATTCTTATTATTTAGTAAAAATTTTGATATAGGCTTCTTATATACATATGTATCTTTCAGACACATCGAAAATAAATACCTTTCATGACTTGCTGGACACTTTTAAGCTGTTATTATCAGCTTTAAAAATAATACGTTAAAAGAAAAATGTTGCGGCAATATCTTTAACTCTTTGTATTAACTTCTTCTGATGTCTATATATTTACTTTAAAACTCTTAATTGGTTTATTATCATTTATACTCTCATTGTAGTTCTTCGTTTAACACTTCATGTAATTATTTGATTGAATTAAATATGAAAATTATGGAAAGCCACTTGAAAAGACTTTTGTCATGGTCGAAATCATGATCGTGGTAGTCTGCAGCCAAGTAATAAATGTCACCATGCCATTTGTAAATAAATTTGCATTCTATTAAATATAGAAGCAAAATGGTCTTGAGCCAGGACAATATCCCAGTTCAAATCAAATATTGATTACAGACCACAAAAATGCAAACGAAAAAAACTAAAAAAATATGGAAAACTAAATTTTTGTAGTCTAGGTGGTTATCAGGCGATATCGCATTTTTATCTCCCTGGCGATATTTTGGCGATGGATCATATACATCAAAAAAATAGCAGCAACGAGATAAAAAATGTCGACAAAGAAAAATATCAGTTTTACATCGAAATCCTAAAAGTTTTTACGGCGATTGAAAGGTGGTATTGTGCCATTCTTAATATGGCTTTAATAAAAAAAATTAAGTTTTTGTAATTTTGAGATTAAGCCTTTATAACCATTTATGTCAAAAATGAGACCAGTCAAAAAAATAGCAGCGCTAATAAAAACTAAAAATATTTTGTTTCAATTCACTTTAATTGAAAACTCTTTTGAATAAATATTTAAATAACGATATTTTCTTGAATTTAGCAATTAGTTGCACTGCCTTTATTGCTTATTACTGCTTCATAACGTCGTTTATTGGAGTCAACTAGAATTTTTTTTGCATCTTTCATGAGGTATTTTTGACCATGCCTCTATAATTTCGTGTCAAATATCGTTATTGTTTTTCAGTATTGATAGTGAGATCTCATTTTAGTCATCACACTTCAAATTTGTTATTATATTGAGATGTGGTGTCTGCCCGAACCATTCCATAACATCGATATTATTGACTTTAAACCACCTTCTTGCAAGTCGACTGGTGTTTTCGGGATAATCGACCTGCTAGAAGACTCATTTAAGTGGCATTCTATATTCTGCATACGTAAGCATAATATTAGGCAGTATTTTGATGTACTGGACAGAGTCCATAGTAGTTCTGGGCCAATGTATTGACCTAACTCCATAATATTTGATAGATTTGCTACTATATCTGGGGATGTATTCCGTGTTCTGTGGACGTCTTACAAACTGTCGAGGGACTGTCCCACCATATAAAACAATTTTTGATTTAATTGACCATAAAACGTGCACCAACTTTTTGGTTGGCTACGGCAGGTGTGTTTTTGTGAATTGCAATTTTTTTGTGACATGTCTTTTATTTTTAAGTGGAACTTTTCTCAGACTTCTAACTTACAGATTATGTTTTCTTAGTATTCTACGAACATTTTAAACTACCAAAGATGGACAGACATTGGTTTTTATTTCGGTGGTGGGCGAATGGTTGCAGGTGATATAAACCGATTTTTTTGACCGGTCCTAAATGTCGAATAGTCCAAAAAATGTAAAATTTCACCAAATAAACAATTATTTTGTGTTTGTCACCACATTACACAGCATTTAATGCAGTAGTAGCAATAAAAAAATTATCACACAAATAAATATATGAAAATGTATGCTAAGCTGTGGTGCGCTACTAAAGAGTGATTTTTTTGAGGTTAGGATTTTCATGCATTAGTATTTGACAGATCACGTGGGATTTCAGACATGGTGTCAAAGAGAAAGATGCTCAGTATGCTTTGACATTTCATCATGAATAGACTTACTAACGAGCAACGCTTGCAAATCATTGAATTTTATTATCAAAATGCGTGCTCTGTTAAGAAAGTTCAGAAAGAAAGAAATTGTGTTCAGCGACGAAGCTCATTTTTGGCTCAATGGGTACGTAAATAGGCAGAATTGTCGATTTTGGAGTGAATATCAGCCAGAAGCATTGCAAGAGCTACCAATGCATCCAGAAAAAGTCACAGTTTGGTGCGGTTTATGGGCTGGTGGCATCATTGGACCGTACTTCTTCAAAGATGATGCGAATCGTAACGTAACTGTGAATGGTGAGCGCTACCGTGAGATGATATCCAACTTTTTTTTGCCCAAAATGGAAGAACTGAACTTGGTTGACATGTGGTTTCAACAAGATGGCGCTACATGCCACACAGCTCGCGATTCTATGGCCATTTTGAGGGAAAACTTCGGAGAACAATTCATCTCAAGAAATGGACCGGTAAGTTGGCCACCAAGATCATGCGATTTGACGCCTTTAGACTATTTTTTGTGGGGCTACGTCAAGTCTAAAGTCTACAGAAATAAGCCAGCAACTATTCCAGCTTTGGAAGACAACATTTCCGAAGAAATTCGGGCTATTCCGGCCGAAATGCTCGAAAAAGTTGCCCAAAATTGGACTTTCCGAATGGACCACCTAAGACGCAGCCGCGGTCAACATTTAAATGAAATTATCTTCAAAAAGTAAATGTCATGGACCAATCTAACGTTTCAAATAAAGAACCGATGAGATTTTGCAAATTTTATGCGTTTTTTTTTTTTAAAAAGTTATCAAGCTCTTAAAAAATCACCCTTTATTATTTTGACCGCAACTGTATATATGTCGGATGATTTAATTATTCATTTTGATTAAATTAATAATGGAAAATTGAATTTTTGTAGTACATTTTGTGGTTATTTGGCAATATCGCATTTTTATTTTCCAGACGATATTTTGGCGATACATTATCTTATATATCTTCCGGTTGATGTAATTATTCATTTTGATTGAATTAAATATGGAAAATTGATTTTTTGTAGTCTAGGTGGTTATATGGCAATATCTCACTTTTATCTTCCAGGTGATAATTTGGCGATAGATCATCTAGATATCTTCCGAATGATGTACTCATTCATTTTGATTGAATTAAATATGAAAAGTATGGAAAATTGTTTCTTTTTTTAGTCTATGTGGTTATATGGCGATATCGCATTTTTAACTTCCAGGCAACATTTTGACGATGGGTCATCTATATGATATTCTGCCAATATCGCTACATATCGGTCACTACCGCAATGGGATTATGATTGTTATAGCAATATTTTTCTCTTTTAGCCAAAACGATGTCGAGTAATTTTCATGTTGGGATGGGATTGGTGAGATTGAATCATTTCGAATGCAAGTTGTTTGTACAACGAAAGCTGTCAAAATATTTTTAAATTAGAAAAATTTGTTCATTTTGTATTACAACTTTTCTAATCTTTAAGATGTTCAGACATCATTTTGTTTTCGTAACACTGTGGCCAACACATCTCCAATGACATATCCTTTTGTAGGGCTATACGTATCTGTATGCACTGAGTGTGTGTGTGTGCGTGTAACTGACACTAAGGTGAACGATAGGAAGGAAGGAAATAACGTAAAGTAAAGTGTAAACAAAACTCACCTGGCAGCGTTATTAATAATCCAAATAGTCCGTAAGCCAGCCAGCAGGTGACAGCAGCAGTTGATGTTGTTACTTTGGGGGTTTGTAGGAGTTTCATTATTGCCACAACCGAATGCATAATTGATGTTTTAAATGGAGAGAAAATCTCGTCTTTTGCACTATTCACCACCGGTAACGGAGACGGAAACGGAAACCGGAGCCAAAACGAACTCGACTCAACAACGACTGGTGAAATATAATTTATAAATATTTTAGTATTATTGGTGGCAAATTAACTTTGCTGTTGTCGCTGCTGCTAGTGTTGTTGTTGTTGTTGATATTGCTACGACTGCCGATTGTTGTCCTTGCATTGTGTTAATAACCGACTTACTGTGTGTTTATTTGTTAATTTGAATTAATGTTATTTAACGATTTAAAGCCGCGAAATGAATGAATGAGTGCAGGATGAGCTGAGCGTGTTTTCAATTAAATGTTTGGTTGGTGTTGTCCTTTGCATCATTCGTTATTTTTTTTTAAATTAATTTAATCAATAGGATTAACATAATTACACGCTGGATTACAGGGCCATTTGGCGTTATTTAATTGAAAATTTATTTAATTTAATTTTGCTGTTTTAATAACCGACGACTGCCGTTGAGGCTTGCAATTTTTTTTTTGTTATAAAAAAACTAGTTTATTATGTTGTTGCTGGCGTTTTACATAATTTTTTATTGTTGCCCAAACTTGTGTTTGTCTTGGTTTCGAAATTTCCACTCCTCGCCGAGTGTGTTGAGTTCCAGTGCCAGTAAGTATTGCCGGGTTTGTCGGTTAGGGGTCATTGACCAGCTACAGCCATTGAAGCGTGTAAATTGTAGCGATGTTTTCCGGTTGTTCGCTGCCTCGTTGCCCCTCGTTCTTGCCTCACAATTTTAATGTAAAAATGCAGTTTCGAGTATGTGGCAGAAAGTATTTGCCTTGTTTTGCCGCAATTTTCTTATTCTTTCGTTTCTTTTCGTTTGCTTCTTGTTGATTTTAAGCTCTTTTCCCGCTTGACGAGAGCTAAATGTTTTGCAGACTTTGTTGCAGTGTCTTATAGGTTTTCTTCTCTGACTCTGCCTCGGTCTCTGTTCCTGCCTCTTCCCGCGTTAGCTTGAGACTATGGTAGCAGTCGCTGTCGCCGTAGTTTAGTCTGAAATGTTGGAAAAGATATTTAACATAAGAACAGCGAATGAAAACATTATCAGAGTGTTTATATCAGATGTTGAAATTGTTTTGAACTGTGTTTTGTTGTCTGTCTGTTTGTTTGACTGTCTGGCAAGAAAAAAAGTTTCATTTCTTTCCCTGTTGGATTTTCTTCTTCCCTCCCCCACTTTCTTACTTTCCCGCTTCTCCCAGCCAGCGCCAGTTGTTGCCCTTGTTTTTGTCTTTTGTTTTGTAGCTCTTTTGCTTTACATCCACTTCTTGAACATTTTTTCCTCTCTCTTTCACTCTGTCTTGTATTTCCTTCTATTATGATGGCAAAGAAAACTTGTTCATAGTTTTCTTAAGCTTTTCTTTTCCACTTGTGCTGCTGCTGTTGTTGTTTTGTGTTATTTTCTTCTTCGTCTTCTTGGCCCTCAAGTACGAATGCATCAACATCTTAAAGATTTAAGTAGAGCCAACAATTTCATGTTATCTTTGAATTGGTTTTTTGTTTTTGTTTGTGTTTTCGTTTCGTACAACAACAGCCACAAGGATTTTCCAGATAATCGTTATAGTTTTTGACAAGAATTGCCATAATATTTATTTCATAGAATAGAAAATGTCGAAATTTTCACTCGAATAGCTTTTGATTAATACATTTTTTTATTCTTAATGAATTTTCGTTATTGGATAGTTATTGGTTTCGATTCAATTTGGTATTTCTATTTCCGAGCTTCAAACAAATGGAGTAGAAATACTTGGAAAATGATGCTAATTTTATTGCGCGTGTTCTCGAGTAAAACAACAATATGTTTGTGGAAATTTACCAAACATCCCCTTTTTGGGGGAAAAGGGATCTGTACAACTTTGTGGACTTGTAAGGCATTGTTGAGTTGAACAATAATCTGTATTTGAAATTTCCCCGGCATCCACAAGGCACAACATCTTGATTACGGGGAAAACGGGCTTTCGTACCTTTGTACGCTTGTAACTTACATAGTTGGTTAGAAACCAATTTTCACTTGCTCATTGGATATAAAAAGAAGATATATATCAATAGATATATTAAGCTATATATCTATTAAGAAATTAGTGTATATTTGTCTAACAAAAACATTTTTTTTTGTATTTTTTTCGCCATTTTCCAAATTATGGCAATGTTTTTCTCATTATTTTGTAAAGTAACCGTACCACTTGTGAATGCATTTAAAAATTACGTTTAGTAGGGAGTAAAACCCCAGCTTGCTCTTTTTAAAATTCGTCTATAATTGATAGAGTTATTGAAGTTTTCACAAAAACAAAATTGTTGCAAAAATTCAAGTTTTGGTCATTCCAATTCACATCTCTCAAAATTTTACGACTTAAACTCCAATAAAAGTACCTAAAATTCGTAAATAAACTCATTCCTAATATTTTAGTAAAAATCCCCAATTGTGGAACATATTTTCCCCACTTTGGGAATTCGCTGTTTTTAGCAAAAAATGCTAAATCTGCAATTCTTTGATATTTTTTCAGTTTTAATGAATTTTAGTTATATTTGTTGAACCTCAAATTCAGCCCTTAAATGAGGGCTCACCTCAATTTTTGTCACATCTGCAAGTTGTGCAAAAAAATCGTGAAAAAAATAGTGTCACAGTACCCGTTCTTGCACGGAGAGACTTGAGTCGACTCGCCATCGATCTCAACAACGCTGTAGCCTAACGTGAATTTTGTACGAAAACCTCGAATCAATCACTTACAAGGTCTCATTTAGTAAGCATTTGAATTCACACGACCGCTTCGTTATAGCTTTTCAGTTTGGTCCTTAGAGCAGCTCGAAATTGACAAAGATTTTGCTTGAAAAAATCTACTTTTCGAACGAAGCATATTTTCATCTCGACAGGGCTATGATAAAAAGCAAAACTGCCGGATTGGGTACCGGATTTGGTTGATCGTCGAGAATGCAATGCCTCCACAGAGAGTGGGCAGAATGGTGTGGTTGCTTCATGGGGTCATTTTTTTACAAATGTTGCTGAAAGTGCCCAGTGGATAACGGTAACAGAGGCATTTTTGTGGCGCAAACCTAAAGACATGGACTTTGACGATTTTTGGTTTCAGGAGAATGGCGCGCCAAACCACACAGCCTAGACCACAATCGGTCTTCTACGCGCCAAGTTCGTTAGTGTTCTTGGCGAATTCCACTGGCCACATCGTCCGTTGTTAGACATTTATTAAGGGTGTCGTGAAGGACCTTATGCCAACAATCCATTAACGAATCAGGGCTTTAAAGCCAGAAATAGTGCCTTAAAACCGTCGTCAAGGTCTTTGAATATTGGATTAACAGGATGTGCTACTGCGTAGCATTATGAGTGAAGTCGTGATCCATGAATAATGGGAATGCTGGCTCTTTCTAATAAATAAATAGTATGTTGGTGAGCTCATTATTGTGTTTTTTGGAATTTTCAAAAAGAAACTTGGAACATATTTTTTTCTAAATTTTTTACTAAATTTCCAATTTCCGTCGAATATGTCGAACAACCGGTTATACGCTAAGAACAGAATAAAAGGGCTAAAACTATTCTGCAGCTGTAAAAAAGACGTATGGGGAAAGTGAGAAAAAAATATTTTGTTTTAGAAATCGATTTTTAGAGGCAATAAAATATCAAAAAACTCACAAAGAATATTTTGTACCATTTTATTATTCAAAAAACACCTATAGATGATTGTAAAAGTTATATATTTTTTTGATTTGAACTGGGATATTGTCCTGGCTCAAGACCATTTTGCATCTATATTTAATAGAATGCAAATCTATTTACAAATGACATGGTGACATAAAATAAATGATCGTTGGCATGGCAGAAGTATTGCTGGGTAACTATACCATATAAGATGGCGTATGTACTTTATTACTTGGTGCGATTTTTTAAACGCAAATTCGGTAAGTTAGTTGTGCTTCTCGTTTGTATGTGAGAACCATTTCCGTATAGAGGCCGGGTTTGATGTTGAAAAGTCGCTGCGAAGCCACTTGAAAAGACTTTTGACATGATCGAAATCATGATCGTGGTAGTCTACAGCCAAGTAATAAATGTCACCATGTCATTTGTAAATAAATTTGCATTCTATTAAATATAGACAATATCCCAGTTCAAATCAACTATTGATTAAAGACCAAAAAAATACAAACGGAAAAAACTAAAAGTTATGATTTTTTATAAGAGAATTTTGAAAAATCATGTTTTTTTAATTTTTTAAATATCAAGGGCTTATATTCAAAAGTGGCTATGAACAATTTTCTCGAAAATGAGTTTTTGAGGCCAAACTATATTTGGAAAATAAGTTTTTTTCTAAAGTATTTTTTTTTCAAATTTTTCTTATTTGGCTATCCACTCACACGTTAGTTTGTGACTGTGGCTATGAACATAAAAATAATATAAATAAAATAGTTCAATAATGTAGCACCGTATAACCGAAGGTTATAATTCGCTACAAACGATTTTGTTTGAAACATTTTTCTAGATTTAGGGCATATCGTACTATAAAATTTCATCATTTCGCGTTAATAGCATTTTGCTTCACAAGTTATCAGGCTAAAATAGTATAAATAGCGGCTGTAAAGCCAAAAAAGTGAAAAGTATCTTTAGGAAAAACCCGTGTAACTTTTTTGTGCTTTCAAATTAAACTCTTCGTACACACATAATTTTTTCTACCAAAGCGGCCAAATTTCCAAAATGGGGAAATATGTCAAAAATTTGGGAAATAACATATTTTGCCATATCCCAGCAAAAACTTGGTATTAACACATCATTATTTTTAGCATTACCTAGTAATGACAGCTCGTTACGCCCTGCATTATTTTGAAGTATGAAATAATTACTTCCTTATAATGGTTTAAATAAGTAGTTATTGGTAAGTTAAATTTCAAAATTTTATTGGCTAGTTATCTATAATGACTTAGTTTGCACCTTCGTGAGGCCACTTATTTTACAACTCCTTTAGAACTACTTATTTATTAACTTTTTGTAAGCGTGCGTGGAAGTACTTATTTTTTTACAATCCCTTTATAAAAATAATTAGAAACGGATCCGAAAAATAAGTAGTGAAGGTTTTGCCTTATTCTCCACATTACTTGGTAATGAGAGTTTTTGCTGGGATACAAAATGTATCATTTCTTTGGCATAATATTTTGTCGAATTTTTGCATTCGTTTTGCTTGTTTTCGACATGTACTCAAATATTTAATATCTTAATAATAAAACTTCTTAATGTAAAGTTTGTTTCCGTTATAACGAAATTTTGGAATCATGTAAAATTTGTTTTCCACAAATAATAGGTAACTCATTTTTGTAGTATTTACATTCTCAAAGTGGGGAAATACGTTCCAACATTTGGGAATTTTTACTAAAATGACCATCATCCTTTATTTATCGCATGAATGGTGGCAGCGAAATATTTTAAAGATTTCCAATCGACGTTTTGTTCCATTTTGTTATACTGAAATATTAACAATTTTGAAAAGGGAATACTGCTGAGGTCTTGTGACCTCTAGAGTTACAAGCCGAACAATTATTATCGGCGGCTTTCGGCTGATTTGCCGGCTCGTTCTGTGATTCGATCACCCCTATTTATTTGACAATTTTGGGAAAACGGAATTAACAATTTGTATTGGTTTTTAATACCGTTTCTTTTATCTTTTGGCAAGTAGTTCAATATACGTTAATATTAGCCAATGTTCCCATAATTTAATATTATTTTCCCATAGAATTATTTTTTGGGAGTGGGAATCCATTCCCAAAATTATGGAAGAATTTAATAAATATATTTGCAATTCCAGCTTTTCATGAGAGGCATATTTGACCAGACATGTTGAATATCATAATCCTTCCAAAGAATGGTAAAGTTCTACCTACTTTGACACACTAAAGAAGCGCAATAGAGGAGCTGCTGGTTATTGTGTTTTATAGGAACATACTGGAATTTACTTATATGCGACTTTCTAATGAATATATAATCTATAGACGTCATCATAAAGTGGGATACCAAATTCAAAGAAAGATCCATATATTTCTCAGTGGAAGGTTGTCTAAGTTGACAGTTATATTTTCTTTTGTAATTTTAAGGGGGTTGTCTATTTTGGTAGTAAGATTTGACTGAGTTAGAACTCCGTCAAATGTCGGCGGCGTAGTTGAAGTCGATATGAGTCGATGAAATCGCCGGCCTTGTTGAAGTCGATGTGAGCCGATGAAATCGGCGTCGGCGCGGCTCGTGCAGAAACATGCGGCGGCTTGTCGGCTTAAAATCGGTCGGCTTGTATCTCTGGTCAGTGACCTCAATAACTCAAGAGGAGCTCGTCGCATCTAAATTATGTCTTCTTCTACAAGCGAAATAAAATTGTCGCATTAAAAAAAGCGATTGAAATGTTACTCATTTTGGAAGTTTTTGTCCTTTTGTACTTCTAATTGAAGTTACACATTTGCACCAATCTTTACACTTATTTATTTAGATTTTATCTAAAATCTAAAAATAGAATTAGGTTCACAATGGGGCAATCGAATCGAAAAAACACATATATATATAACTAACCCAGCAAAAACTCGCATTACCAAGTAATGTGGGGAATAAGGCAAAACCAAAAACCTTCACTACTTATTTTTCGGATCCGTTTCTAATTATTTTTATAAAGGGATTGTAAAAAAAATAAGTACTTCCACGCACGCTTACAAAAAGTTAATATATAAGTACTGGTTGGTAAGTATGTTGGTTGACGTTGTTGTGTGTTGTGGTTGGAGGTTTGAACACACACAGCAAAACATTTCCAGCAACTTCAACTTATTGCAACCTCATTATATTTCAAATTCTGTTTGATAAACAACTACACCACGGCAATCGAACGTATACACAAAAAAATAAAGTTTTGTTGTTGTAACAAAAGGAACAGAACAATAAGAAGAATGGTGAATGTGTTTTCCTTTCTTCTTAATGTTGTTGTGTTGATAAGATTTTAATTCCAATATAGTTCAACCAGTTAACTTTATGATTCTGCAAAGAAATAACTCACATTCCGCGTAACATGTGCACGCTTTAATCGCCATGAAGCAACTAAATTTGCTTCACCAATCGAAAATATCAAATCCGTTCAATCTTCGAGCGACGGTCGCGGCAACATCGAAATGGATGGAAGACAAAGTTACACACAACTCAATGTGTAGCAAAACATGGACTTTCTGTTACCAATAACTACTTTTGTAAGCCATTATAAAGTAGTCATTATTTCATACTTAAATAATGCAGAACGTAATGGGCAGTCATTACTAGGTAATGGTAATAATAATGATATGTCATTACCGAGTTTTTGCTGGGAATGAAGGTACACATACAAGTAAGAACATTTTTGTAGATATTCACGTGCACTAGCACTGAGCAAAATATATTGCGGTACACATGGCAATATTTTTAAAAAAATTGACATGTGACGTAGCCCCCATACAAACGAGTTGTTCAAAATTTGGCAAATCATCTAAAAAACCACTCCGCTCTAAACGTATGAAATTTTATTCAGATGTATCTTTACGTTCAAAAATTACAGAATCAATTCCATACAACATTGATTTGGAACCAATATCCCGCAGTGGTTCGAATCGATTGTGGATAGTAGCCTTATAATTGGTACTAGAGCAAAGACAATTTTGCTATATTGGTTTGAACGTTAATGATTTTATTTATTCGTAGCATATTTCTTCTTCGCCAGAGTGTTTAATTTCACTTGACCTCTATTCATATCATGTTGCGACGAAACACACGTACAAATTTTCCAATCAATTATTTTGCATTCGATTTCTAATTATTTATTTTTTTCCTGATTTTCCCCTTTTTCCGTTATTACATTTTAATTTTATCTAATTATTTTTTAATTGTTTTCATTAATTACTCTATTTCTTTGGGGGCTTATTTGATTTTAACGCATAGATTGCCAGCAACCCTTAACTGGTAATCCATTGTAATGAGTTTTTTTGTCTGCAATTATTGCAATTGTTTTTTGTTATTAAACCTCATATTCATTGTTTGGCATTACAAACCATTTGTCACGTTCAATAACAGTTTAATTTCTTTGGGGTTTGTTTTCCAAACGATTTACTATTTATAAAAATGCTGGACGTTTTTTCCCCGTCTACTTTATTTATTCATAAGTCTTTATTGACATTGTTATTATTATTATTATTGTTGGTAGTTTTTTAAACACTATTTATTTTTTTTTCTTTTTTTTGAATTAAATATTCATTTATGGGTTGGTTTAGTAACTTTTTTGTTTACATTTTGTATTTACCTTTTATTGCGGAATAAAAAACTTCACTTTAAAACTTTTTAATATTCCAAATGTTGTGGCAATAAGTTTTGGGTGTTAGTTGAATTGAAATTATGGAGATTATCTGCAATAGAGAAGAGAAGACATAAACAAATATTAGTTATATTGACAATAAATAAGGATAGAGTAATTAAAATAAAGGAATATTTCGACATTATTAATATTTGCATTACATTCATAGGTCCCTGTCTATGTAAGGGTTTTGATATACGTTTTTAATTTAGACAAGTAAGGAAAGGCTAAAGTCGGGCGGGGCCGACTATATGATACACTCCACTTTCTATCGGAATACAATTCAATTCGGTAAAAAAGTGAAAACGGGAAGGATTTTTGTATGTTTCCTAATCATAGGCTAATATGACCTGACCCAATTTGTTAATTCGAGAAGAAAATTTTTATCGGAACTATATCCGATATAACATGGAATAAAGTAACCCACTTGCATAATAGGTTCTTCCAGTTCAGGAATAACGTGTTATGCTCAATTTGAAGAAATTCGGTGAGATTTGAAGAAGATCTGTTAAAATATGTGGTTTATAGAGTGGAAAAGTCAAATCGGGAGTGAAATTTGTGTGGGAGCTATATATAAATCAACCGATCTGACCCATATTCGCCATGGATATTTATAGTGGAAATATAATGTATTTTGCCAAATTTGAAGAATATCTGTTAAAATATGTGGTTACTAGAGCGGAAAAATCAAATCGGGAGCGAAATTTGAATGGGAGCAACATATAAGTCTGAACCGATCCGACCTATTTTTACCACAGGTCTTCCTAGTTTAAATATAAGATGTTCTGTCAAATTTGATGACGATGGCTATATCGATTCAAAAAGTGATTCTAAGCCGATCGGTATGATTAACAATGGTTCCATCTCGTTTCCTTTTGGGTGTTACAAACAAATGCACAAAGACATAATACTCTCGTGGAGTGTATAAAAATCGAGTTCAAGCCAACTTCTGAAAACTAAATTTTATGCCATCTTAAATTTAAAATATTTCAAAAATCAATTTATACATTTTATAAAGATGGTGGATAGTTAAATAATGTGTTAATAAATTATTATATTTAATGTAATAAGGCTGTTTTGTTACGCCAGGATAACAATCTGCGATAAGAAAAAACGTTAATAAAGAGTTAGTTTTTTTATTGAGCATAAAACATATTTATATTTTTAATATTTTTTCAGATTGTCGCCAAAATTTTCAAAAATATATTTTGTGTTGACTTTTTTTCGACTTAGCCTCGATAACCATAAATTCAACATTTTCTAAATAAAATAATTTTTTAAAATTGTCGCCAACAAGACAATTTTAAAAAATATTTTTTTTTGTTTTGAGTGAAATTCTAATTTTTTATTTAGCTTTTTGTTATCGCAGCTTAGTTTTACAGTCATGAAGAAAAACAGCCCTATTGTGTATGAATATTTATGACATTGAAATTATAATCGGAACATACCCATTAAATCTGCTTACAAACTCCCTGTATTTTCCTCATTCTACTCCCAAGTGTGGATTTCATCAAAATACCTACATACATATGTATGGATGTGTGGCAATATATATGTGTTGTTTTTATAAACTCGAAGTGCGAAACGAGCCACGAACAAGTGAATGTCAACTCCGACCGAACTTACTGAGAGAACACAAGTGCCAACTTCGCGAGAGCAACAACGCAGCTCATTTGTGTTTGCTCAGATTTGCCGTTATTTATTTACCTACTGGCTTATGTTGACGAAAATCACTTGAAATTTTTTATTTTCTTTCATTTCTTTAAAAAATTACTAAATATTTCACTTCACACAAGTAAACCAAACATTTCACAACAATTATTTACGCAAAATTAGAATTATTACAACGATTTTCCTATCATTGTTCTTAATTTTTATTTACAAGAAAACAAACACGACCGATCGCAACAAAAGTCCACGAAAACTGAAGCACAGATGACAGATGGTGAAAAGCTCTACCTGCAGTGTTGTTGGGTGGTAAGAGATAGTGAGCATGAGAGGACGAAGGCGAGAGCAATACCCAAGTATGAAGAAGAAGAAGAACAGCATAAAGCATACAATTACAATTGGGAGGTTGAAGGGATAAATGTCCTCTCATCCAATATGTGGTTGTTATCAGTGATGCCAACTACTCACCAGCAAAATGCGCGGAAAATGCCACAAATTGCGACAAAATGCGCCAAAAGTCACACGCACAAAATGCGACAAAATATGCCAAAACACATTTTATTTAAAGTCGCCAAAATGTTTAATAACTTAAAATTCGTTTGTACTTTTTTATACACTTTTGAAGTATTTTTATTAATCATTAAACAAAACATAAAATTCATTTGTAGTTGTTGGTTATATTTTCTATCCTTTAGACTCAAAATAAAAGTTAAGAAAGAAATGTTTTAAAACTGTTCATTTTCGTTACAATGTTCAGCTTTGTTTATATCATTAGGCCATAAAACAGTTTCTAAATGATATTTTGATTTCTTATAAGTTTCATTAGAGTTCATTTTATTACAAACAACAGGTGGTATTTTGTAAGCGTTTTTTTTTTCATTTTTAAACCATATTTGATGCGTATTAACGAATTTACAGAATTTAAACTCATTTTGTTTCTTATTTTGCATTTCAACACATTCATACCACGATCAACTTCCGCGTTTGAGTATGGAAGAGTTAACAAGTTTATGACAAAAGATAATTTTACAGAGTTCTTGAAGTTGTGAACTTCAATCAAAAAATAAGTCAGTTCTTTTTTTATTTTTCCAATTGCAAAGTTTTAAATTGCTTAGGCAATTTTCAAATTCTTCCATTTCATTTAGATCATTTATAAACTCTTTTATAAATATCTTCTATTCTACTAGAATAAGTATTATCGACGCTACATAAAGAAATTTGTTCGTTTGTCAACCTTTAGTAAATTTTATGAATGTTTATTTATTTACCTTCCAGAATTTTATAATTGAATTGGACAAACAATTTTAAGTTTTCTCACGCACAGTTATGTTTTAAGAAATGATATTGTGGAGAGAATACTTGTATAAAGTTGCACATATTTTCTGCAATTAACAGTTGCACAAAAAGGCTAAACCGCCAAATTGAAAAACAAAAACCGCCATTAGGGCGCTTTAAAAAAAAGCGCTTATTTAAAATATGGCGCTTTTTGGTTAGTCAAAAAGAACCAAATATGGCGCGAAAAGAGCCAAATTGGCAACACTGGTTGCCATATTGATGTTTTGATTTTGCTCTTCCTTATAAATACTACACCGTGTGACATATATTTCGGGTTATTTAAATGTCTATGCAATTCAGAAGTCGATAACAGACAAGAATAGCAAATCGGTTTTTGCATTTTCAGATCGAGTTTGTGTTTAAACTTTAAATTATTATTTTTACATGGTATAATTATTAAAATAGTTGAAATGTTTGTGCCCGTTGTGGTAAGGGTGCGAACAAGTATATAACATAATTTTTTGAAAAATTATATCTTTTGGAATTTTGTAGTCCCCTCAAGGGCAACATGATGAGGAAATGAAAAACTAAAAACACCAAGTAACTCCAATTTGCCTATAGTTCCATACTGGTTCATATCATCCGGTTCAAGTGTCGTACGGTGTAATAGTTTCTGATGATTGTTGGCTTTCTAAACTCGGAAACGATATTAAAAAAATTATGGATAATTTTGTAAATAAAAAATTATAAATTTTAAAGATGGTGTTCACGCATCAAAGAATAAATGCACTTGAAATTAAAAACAAGTAAGGAAAGGCTAAAGTCGGGCGGGGCCGACTCTATGATACACTCCACTTTCTATCCGAATACAATTTAATTCGGTGAAAAAATTAAAACGGGCTGGATTATTGAATCCTGTAAATGTGTGTGTTTGACAAAAAATGTTAAATCGGAAAAGACATTTATATGGGGGTATATTGAAACCTGGAACGAAATAGGTGAAATATAATATGTATAGTTTGGCCAAAATCGGTTTATCTTTTGGGAGCAACATTTGTATTTGGGCTATATTTAAATCTGAACCGATCTTAGGCACTTTCACCATAGGTTTTTTACTTGGATTATAAGATGTTGTGCCAAATTTAAAGAAAATCGGGTACAATATGTTGTTTCTAGAGCGGAAAATGTCAAATCGGGAGCGACATTTGTATGGGGGCTATATCTAAATCTGAACTGATCTTACCGAATTTCTGCATAGGTGTTTCTAGTTGGATTGTAAGATGATGTGTCAAATTTAAAGAAAATCGGGAACAATATGTCGTTTCTAGAGCGGAAAATGTCAAATCTGGAGCGACATTTGTATGGGGGCTATATCTAAATCTGAACCGATCTTACCCACTTTCTGCATAGGTGTTTCTAGTTGGATTGTAAGATGTTGTGCCAAATTTAAAGAAAATCGAGTATAATATGTGGTTTATAGAGCGGAAAATGTCAAATCGGGAACGACATTTGTATGGGGGCTATATCTAAATCTGAACCGATCTTACCTAATTTCTGCATATGTGTTTCTAGTTGGATTATAAGATGTTGTGCCAAATTTAAAGAAAATCGAGTACAGTATGTTGTTTCTAGAGCGGAAAATGTCAAATCGGGAGCGACATTTGTATGGGGGCTATATCTAAATCTGAACCGATCTTACCGAATTTCTGCATAGGTGTTTCTAGTTGGATTGTAAGATGTTGTGTCAAATTTAAAGAAAATCGGGTGCAATATGTCGTTTCTAGAGCGGAAAATGTCAAATCAGGAGCGACATTTGTATGGGGGCTATATCTAAATCTGAACCGATATTATCCAATTTTTGCATAGGTGTCTCTAGTTGGATTATAAGATGTTGTGCCAAATTTAAAGAAAATTGGGTGCAATATGTGGTTTCTATAGCGGAAAATGTCAAATCGGAAGCGACATTTGTATGGGGGCTATATATAAATCTGAACCGATTTGCCTCAAATTAAATAGCGTTCGTCCCTGATCCACTAAACTTACTTGTGCCAATTTTTGTTAAGATCGGACTATAATTGCGACCTGTAGTTTGATTACAACAATAGATGGACAGACAGACGGACAGACAGACGGACAGACAGACAGACAGACAGACGGACATTGCTAAATCGACTCAGAAAGTGATTCTAAGTCGATCGGTATACTTAACAATGGGTCTATCTCGCTTCCTTTTGGGTGTTACAAACAAATGCACAAAGCCATAATACTCTCGTGGAGTGTATAAAAACAAACATTTATTTGAAGAAAAATTTAGTCAAAATTAGAAATTCCTTCGCTTAGTCAAAAACACAGCATAGTCTAATTACACATTCAATTGGAAATTATTTTCTGGCACTACATGGAATTGACAAAATAGTAACGGAATGCGCGCCATCACTTTATATTCAACTTTATCTTATGGCTCCGTATACCAAGAGTAGTGCGATGGTAAGAATGCGCGTCTTTCGAACATCCCAGGTTCGATAATCTCTTCGGCCAAAATTTTATTTTTTGGTTTCAATAAAAGACTTAATTTAATTTATTTATCGAGTGAATATAAAAAATATTTTCAATAAAAGGTTTACAAATGTATTTATTGATAATTTGAATTTTTGAATAATATTTTATTTGACTACGTGATATTTTTAATTGAAACCAGATTCTTCTGCATCTACATAGAGTGAAAATTTTTAAACATATCTAACACTGATTTCTGTGTTAGAATAATATATATAGGGTCCGCCATCTAACGCTTTTTTTCAACTATTCAACCGTTGGACTACTATTTGTGGGGTGCCCGAGGCAGCCATTTCAATGAAATTATTTTCCATTATTAACCGGAAGGATTTTACTTTCAAATAAAAAAAGAAATTTGAGAAAAAAAGTTATTTGGCGGACCCTATATAAAAGCATTTTGCCCAAAATCTTACTTTTAAGGGGTAAAATGGGAATAGAGTGATAAAAATGGTACCAAACAAACGGCTGTACCTAGAATAATGAAATTCGGTGTATACATTCCTCAGATAGCATAGACAAGTAAAATACACGGATTTTTCAAAATTCGTACTTTTTGGGGTTAAAATGAAAAAAGGGGATAAAAATAGGACAAATCAAATGACCGCAGCTAGAGTCACGAAATACGGAGTATGCATTCCTCTGACTGTGTAGACACGGAAAATAAACTGATTTTTCGAAATTCGTACTTTTTGGGGTCAAAATAGAAAAAGGGGATAAAAATAGTACCAACCAAATTACCGCATCTAGAGTCATGCAATTCGGAGTATACATTTCACTGACTGTGTAGACACGGGAAATAAACGGATTTTTCGTACTTTCAATAGATAAAAATAGTACCAACTAAACGACTACAGCTAGAATGATAAAATCGAGGATAAAGTCGAGGGGATAAAAATGGTACCAACCAAATGGGCGCAGCTGGAATCTTGGAATTCGGTGTATACATTCCTTGGTTGAATCATGAAGTTAGGTTATTTTGCACTATGTACGTCTGATAATGGATTTTCAAAATTTGTGCTTTTGGAATTGAAATAGAATGGAAATACAACCAAATGTAGCACCCGCTATCTACCAATATTTATGGTATTTAAGCTTTTTGAAAATATAAATATAAGAATATTTATTTTTTGATTTGAAATAAATAATGGTTTGAAAAAATTAAAATATTATATTTATTTATAAAATTATTTTTTCAATATTTGTATTTGTTTTGGTTTGGCTATATTAAAAAATTTATATTTTCCTGTAATATTACTGCACTTCTACGAAAACTGACAACCTCTGTGGAATACAATCCATGGTGGAGGATATATAAAGTTCGGCCCAGCCGAACTTAACGCCGTTTTTACTTGTTATTTATATTAAACCAGAATGATTTGCGATAAGAAATTAGAGAACTGATTACAAAATTGAAACTTTTAACAAATCAGCAAATATTAACTAAAAATACATTATTAAATGTATAAATTAAATACATAAATTAAATGTATGCATACATAAATGTATGTTAAAGAATCCAATTGTATCTTAAAACACTGATAGTTTTGAAGAAATACAATACCAGATATTTTATTTCTTCAACAAACCGAAACAAAGAACTAAATATTAGTTTGCCTATTGATGATCCAGGATTGTTACAAGCCGAATCAGAAATTATTGATGGAACAAAATTTCATCCAAGCTATCTTGAAAGTAGCACTTGTAGTCATGTCCTTTATTCAGGTGCAGTTTCGCGAACACTTTCAGAAATATTGCCTAACATATTAAGTTTTCATTCAAAATACGTATTTCTCTCTTCGCATTTCATTTATACATAAATACATAGAAACAGAATAAAAATGGAGAAACTGACCATAAATATTAAATTATTGAAATCGTAAGAATTTAATATTACTTTAATAAGCGCCAAAAAAATTCAAAATTAAAATTAAAGTTAAATTTTAAGTTAATTTTAAGTAAAATTAAGTAAATTTTTTGCTTTTATTAAAAAACCGGTTTAAGCGGTTTCACCGGTTTTGTAAAAATTTAAAACCCGAAACCCGTTTTTTTGAAATTGCAATTTTTCGAAGAAACCAAAAATGTGTTATTAAAATATATACGTAGAAGAAATCAATACCGTTCAATTCCTTTTTTGGGAAATACAACCATAAAGATGGTGTTTCAGAGCCATAATTTTCAAACTCTTTTTACAAAAATGAGCGCAGCGGCATCAATTTCCTTTGCAATATTTTGTAAGACAATAGTAAATATTTGAAGGGTATATTAATTCAGAAAATGCAACGTAAAAATATTACTCGGAAAAAACAAAAAAAAATAGTTTTATTTGTTTAAATATATAAAAATGCAACTCTCGAAGCAAGTAAAGTTGAAACGGAATATCTGAAGCCATTTAGAAAATTAATTTTCCTGGAAAACGGTTTACTTCAAACTCGCCAAAGATATGGCCTTTATTTAATGTACATGAGTGGTTACTACGTGGTAGATTAGCATGCAAATGCCCCCATAAAAACTCACCCTAATATACAATGTAGGATTCACCCAATAAAATCGGATTTGAATGTTTCCGACAAACCACCCTTATAGTGTTTGCAGTGCTTTGTAACACTTAGTTAGTTACGTTTTAACAATTTATGAAATGGGATTTTTTTTGGTAACTTTTTATAGATTTTATAATTATATATTTTTTTAGTTTCTCCATAAAAGACTTGTGCCTCGTGTCTGGTATTGAAATCCGAACCACAGTCGCACGTGGTCATCAGATGGTATTGCAGTGAAAAGCCAGAGGAGGAAATCTTATGGTCACTACCCTTGAATTCAAGTTCAAAGGCCAGGACAAAAGCACCCAAGAATACTCGATATTTTTAGCTTTCAGCTGCTTTCAATTAACTTTAAAACTCCTAATCATGTTGATGGACCACAGTACCTGAGGTAATTTTTAATTCAATTTTTTTTGGATTTTTTCTCCTACATTTCACATTTAATTTTGTATTTTTAGCCTCAATTGAGATTAGTTTATTGTATTTAATGCCATAAGAATTTAATTTGATTATGTTTATTTTTTGTTGTTTTGTTTTCTTTGATGAGGAAAACGAGGTCTTTTGCATAATTTATGGGTCAAACTTAAGCGTCTTTTAATCTTGGGAAAAAGACTGAACGTTTGAAGAAGGCCAGCCACAATACACAGCAGGGAGTGTGAAGATGTTGACCAAGGGGGGAGCTGGCGAATATTTTGTTTTTTTTTTTTTGCCTTCAACCATGACCAGGTGGCTGCCCAACAGGAATCTAATGAAATTCTATGGTTGAGAAACCCTGATTGTTTCTGAAAAGGATCAAACGTCGAGAAAGATTTATTGCCAGCAACTCCAGAAAAAGATTAAAAGTTCCCGGAAAAACTGTGGTATGTCCCACAACAACAAAAAGACTCTTCACATTCGTCGTCTGACATCCTTTGAGCAGGGGAATCAATTATACGCTTAATGTAGGAAAAACTTTGCATAATTCTCGCACACGCACACACAGACAGTAGTCAAAATGTAGAAGCCGGAAAACTAAAGAGCCACACATCGCTCCCAGAAAGATAAGAAAGAGAGAGGACCTACAAAATAATCAGCAAAGAAATTTACATATTTTAATAAAATGTTTTTTTTTTTCTGTCTCTCTCTCTCTCTTCTCAACAAAACTCCGATAACAAAGTCAAAGGACGTCTTGTTTCCTTTCAAACAGCTCTGTGTTTTGTAGTTTTTTATTTCATTCGGAGGTTGGTTGTGTGTGAATAAAAATAAGGATAATTTTTGGTAATATTTTTTTTGTCTGAAAAAAAAGTAGAAAAAGAAAATGCAAATTATTTCCTTAATACGACCGACCAAAGGCAAAGGACATAAAACTTTTCAGACAGTCTGGTATGTTGTGAGGAAACCTTTTCTTTACCACTTTTGTGTGTTTGTGTATTTTGTTGTGGCCGTGTCTCCGTTGCTGCTGTTGTCCCAGTCCTGAGATAATGCTGTGACATGACCTCTTATTCTCTGAGGGCAGCAAATGTGGACAATGGCAGCACTGCACAACTCGGCCACAATTACCACCCAGACTCACTCGCTCACTCAGTCGCTGGCTCACAGTCTACTTAATAAGCATTCTCTGAAAGGAGCGGCCAAGCCAAACGGCAGATAACAATGGGATCAAAGCAAAAAGGATGTGTAATCGAAACACAACAAACATGGAGGGAGGTGTCTTAAGGTTGGTTAAATAAATAAGAGGTGATTTATTTTGAAGGAGAAGTAATAAAAAGTACTTGGCGACCTTCAAATATTTCAGATAAACGGGATTAGCAACATGAACGCCTCATCAGAGAAGAAAAGTGGCAGTGGTTGGCGATAAGTCATACAAATTTAGCTGAAATATTTGTAAACGTATATTTGGATAATAGGTCCTACAAGCCCTACCTAGCGAGGTTTATCATGTGAGCGATTTCTTATCAAATCGGACAACAATCGATTTTTCCAAAATCGTATATATTCAAATATTCATCTTTTAGGGGTTACAGCACCCTGACATCCAAAAAAAAGTAGACATAAAAAGAAATTTTGATCGTGAGGCAATTATAAAACTTAGGAAAAAATTAATGTACACTTTCGGCAATATTAAAAAATGGAAAAGTTGCAAGACGGGTGCATATATGACCATGTTTTGCAAACCCTTGCTGGCGGTGTGCATTCGTTAGGAATCATCTGAAAAAATCAAACATTTTTTTTTCTTATTCAGGAAGGTTATTACTATAGTCCAGGATTTTTTGCTTTTTTGTAAAAATGCTGTTTGGAATAAAAAAACGAAGTTTTGTCAAAATTTTGGAAAAAAATTTCAAATATGACCTTAAATAAAAAACTCCTACATTGGACGATAGACAATACTGTATCGAATAAATCACAAAAATTGAGCCAAATTGGAGTAGATTCAGATAAAAATAAAAAATATACTGTGATTCAAGAAAAACCTTAATATATATTTATAGTGGTATCTATCTATCTAATATATAAAAATCAATGTGTGTCTGTATGTTGCGTATAGGACGCCAAACCGGTGGACCGATTCGCCTGAAAATTTTACTGTATCTATCTTATGGAGGATGGTTCCTGGATAGTCTAGGTCATGATAGGACAAAAAATATTTTAAAACTATCACAACAGGCATACCGATGGGTGGATTCGCTCGATAATTTTACAGCAGCTAACTTCTGGGCAAGGGATGGTTCCAGGATATACTAGATTATTATGATTATAAGAAAAAGAGGCGTGGCACCGCCCACACAAACTATATTTTAAAACTATCATTAAACACATTCCGAAGTGCGGATTCTCTTGAAACATTTTATTGTGACTAACTTCTGAACAGAGGATAGTTTCTGAATGGTGACTACAATGGTCATGATACCAAAGGACGTGAGACTGCCAACACCAACAATAAATTTAAATTATCACAAAACACGTAACGAATGGCGGATTCTCTTGAAAATTTTACTGTATCTAGTCTGTGGAAATGGTATGTTTTCTGGCTATAATAGGGGAAGACACGACAAATGGGCATGTTTATACCGTACACCCAAACAAAGCAGAATTTTATTATTTGAGAATGTTATTAGTTAACGTGAGAGGGCCCACTTCAGTTTCAAATTTAACAGCAGTTGAGAGAGGCGTGTCTGTAACTGGGAGACCACATTAATGTATGCTTCTGTCAGCTGTCATCCTCTCCAGATACGAACTTTGTTTGCGCCAATATTAAGAATTTGCTCGCCATCTAATCCAAAAGACCTTTGCGGAAAATTCAAAGAGGATATGAGTGAGGACATTTTGCATCATTATATATTTTTGAGATTAACATTTTCAACGATACGCTGATAAAAATTTAAGACATATGCCTCAGCAACAAAACTCTTAATGAACTTGGAATGGTGGTGCCTGAACGTTCTACCATTGACATTACTGATCGAGATTTGCTAAGAGAACGGTAATTCAATGTTGAAGACTTGCGTTTGAATGTCGCAACAAAAAACCTCTATTAATTGCAAAGCAACAAGTGGCCTTTGACAAAATAATAACTGCATTAACAAATGACAGCGGCGACCTTTTTTTCTCGATGCACAGTTAAAACCTTTCTCATCAGTGTGGTATTAGCGCACATCCGCTCTCAAAATGGGATATCATTAGCTATTGATCCCCCGGTATTGCTGCTACATTATTGGATGGAGGACGAACGGCACATTCAGCGTTGAAATTGCCATGGAATTGCAATTTATCGATAATATTGGCAAAAGTTCAGGCATGGCGAAAATGCTCAAAAAATGCAAGCTGATTGTGTGAGATGACTGGACCATGGCACATAAGAAATCCCTACAAGCGACACTTCAAGATTTAAGATCAAATACACAACCATTAGGTGGAAGTCTTATTTTACTAGCTGGAGACTTCCGACAGACCCTTTCAGTAATTCCAAAATCAGCACACGCATCGATGGCGATATGTACAAAAAATTAATCCGACCACCAATATGCGTGTACGTCTGCATCACGCTGACTCTGCAGCTGATTTTTCGAAACATCTACTGGATGTTGGCAATGGAAAAGTATCAGTTGATGCCGTGAAAGGGAGTATTACATTTTCAAAAAATTTCATTCAGGAATCAATTCAGCAATTAATCGAGAAAATCTTCCCACAAATTACCACAAACTATGGAAACAGAGAGTGGTTTTACGTCCGCGCTATATTGGCTGCAAAAAAACAACAATGTTAATGCAATCAATAATTTAATTCTGGAACAAATTTCTAGGTGATTTCACACATTACAAATGGATGAAGTTGTCAACTATCGAATTGAATTTCTAAATTCTTTGGACCTTCCAGGAATTCCGCCGCATATGTTAACTCTTAAAATTGGTTCACCTATAATTCTCCTAAGGAATGTTAGTCCTCGATTGTGCATTTGTACTAGAATTTTTGTCAAGAGACTAATGCCCAACGTCATTGAGCAACGATTTTATATGGAAAAGGAAAGGAAAAGATGTCCTTATACCACGCATTCCGATGATTCCCACCGATATAGCATCCGATTTCAAACGACTACAGTTTCTGATTCGCCTAACATTTTCAATGACTATAAACAAAGCACAGGGACAATCACTTGAAGTTTGTGGATTGAATCTGTAAAAACCATGTTTTGCACATGGTCAATTATATGTAACTTGCTCTCGAGCCCAAAAACTTTAATGTACAAGGTGGAACAAGGTGGAAAAATTGTAAATATCGTGTATCCCGAAGCACTCCAATGAAATACTGACTAACTTAACTAATAGACACAAAATACATTCATAGAAATAATTACCATTAAATTTAATTAACTCTCTAATAAATGCTTCTTTTAAATGTTTTATTTTCTTATAAGAAAAACTGAAAAATTACTTAAATATTCATGAAGTTTTTATATTTTAAAAACGTAACTTATGAATTTAATTAAATAAGTATTAATTTAAACTGAAGTAAAAATATACAAAACAAAAAGTGCGAGCATGCAAAGTTACATACATAGGAAGACGAAAACCCGTGGAACGCCGGGTACAAAAAACTAGTTATATATAAAGGGTGATTTTTTAAGAGCTTGATAACTTTAAAAAAAAAAAAAACGCATAAAATTTGCAAAATCTCATCGGTTCTTTATTTGAAACGTTAGATTGGTCCATGACATTTACTTTTTGAAGATAATTTCATTTAAATGTTGACCGCGGCTGCGTCTTAGGTGGTCCATCCGCTTAGTCCAATTTTGGCATTTCCACGTTTTTGAGTAACAGAGACCCAATTGGTGCGAACGGCGACGAATCGAAAATTGGTGGTCATCATTAACACTGGCCGATACAGCTGCGATATTTTCTTCAGTTCGCACTCTACGTAAGCGTGTTGGTGGTTTAATGTCCAACAATGTAAATTTGGTGCGAAATTTAGTCACAATAGCCCGAATAGCCGCTTCAGTGGGTCGATTAAACTGACCATAAAATGGAAGCGCGCAATGAACTTTCTTAACAGAGCACGCATTTTGATAATAAAATTCAATAATTTGCAAGCGTTGTTCGTTTGTAAGACGATTCATGATCAAATGTATACTGAGCATCTTTCTCTTTGACACCATGTCTGAAATCCCACGTGATCTGTCAAATACTAATGCATGAAAATCCTAACCTCAAAAAAATCACTCTTTATATATATATAGTATATTTATGTATATAGTTTTAGGGCAAACCGTGGAGATCTTATTGACAAGTGTCTATTGAAATTCTGAAAGTTCTTCATAGACACAAAACCAAAAAATTCCTAATAACGTAATTGTTGGAAGACCTCATATTGATTGAGTATTGCGTAAAATCTACTAGAATTCAGATGTCATAACGAAATGTAGGAATTATGTTGAAAAATATTTCCGAAAATACTGGCCTTTTTCAACAAAATGTTTTTCAACAGAGCTTTAAGAAATTTGCATCAGAACGATTTCGATTTTGATAGCCTTTATATATTTCTATTTTCCATGGTATGCGATAATTACACTGGAGAGAAAATTCTTATTATAATTATGAAGTATTGGAAAGGACAGACAATGAATGTTCCATAATGGAACGACGAGAATAAATATATATAATTGGTTGGATCGCGATTCATACAAATATTAAAAATAATTTCCAGTTACCCCCTTGAAATGAAGATTGGATTGTTTAATGAAAAATGTCGCTGGGCAACGCAGTCTGTGAGTTAACGCTACTCAAAAAGCATGTTTTTTAAGTAGCATTTTTTTCAGTTTTGTTCTGCATTAATACCATTAAAAACATATACATTTTAACTCTTGTCTCAGAATAACTTATAGGTTGAATTATGGATAATAAATCATAATTTATTAAAAATAAATAACTGCAACCAATACCTTTCAAACATGCGGTAGCGCACATTTTTGTGAAAAGAGTTTGATACCCCTGTCAGCTGCATATTTTTTTAAAGGAGTAAATGTGACTTTGTTTTTAAAAATCTGTTAATAATTGACAAAGTTTGATTGAAGTTTTATTAATACTAAATTTTGCAAAAATACATGTTTTGGTCATTTCAGGTAACATCTCTCACTTTTTTACGAAATGAAGTCCAATAAAATACTTAAAATTCACCAAACAGAGAAAAGGACGAAAAAAATACTTGATTTCCCATGTTTTCCAAAAAATACCCGAATTCCAAAAGTGGGGAAAATGTGTTCTAAAATTGGGAATTTTGTATTAAAATGGTATACATACTTTTTGCAATTTTTATTTGCTTTTATGAATTTTAGGTAATTTTATTGGACTTCAATTCGTAAAAAATGAGAAATGTTACCTGGAATGGCCAAAAATGTATTTCTGCAAAAAAGTTGTATTAATATAAACTTCAATGACTCAGTAGCTTATTGAGGGTGATCAGAATCCAACCAGTTTGGTGGCCCTGTTGCTCTCCCTTAGACGGAGTCTAGAAAAAAAATTGCATTTTTTAATATTTTATTCTGTTTCAGTACAAAGTGAGTTGACAAATAAAGAAACCCAAGAATGGCAGTGATGGCGTTACCATCAACACCAGTCATGTGTTCTTATTCCGAGATGTAGGCGGCGCTGACTGCTCATATGATGGATCGTCAACAAAGGGATTTTTTAAAAACAAAGCGGTATTTTACTCCCTATTAAATGCGTTATTTAAATAGCAATCACAAGTGGAACGGTTACCAAGCAAAATATTGCCAAAGTTGAAAAATGGCTACAAATATTTAAAAACATATGTCTGCTGGACAAAAGCCTATAGATTTCTTCAATCTTCTTAAATAAGTTATATATATTTATCGATGAGGAAGTTAAATTCGGTTGATGACCAACATAGTTACAGGCTTATAAGCGTACAAAGCCACGAAAAATCAGTTTTTAATTATAACTCAAGATTGGATTTGATACGCGAGTGTCTGCGAAATTTAAAATACAGATTCTGGTTCTACTCGATAATAATAATTAAATAGTATCACTACTACAGATTTTTCTACGTCATTAATTTAGTTGGACAGTTTTATTCTAAAATATCAAAAAATGTACATATCATAACGAAATAGAAAATAATTATTAGCATTTTTGATAAAATGCCCAAAATGGGGAAAATTATACCAAAATTTTGAACTTTTTACTAAAATAATCGATATTCCTTTAACTGCCGCAGGGATGTGGTAATACTGCCTGAGTATGAACTCAACATATGAGGTTAAACAATTCTATTATTAAACATTAAACATTTTCTAAATGATCCTTTGTGATTTGAGAAATTTTGAAAATATAATTTTGTTTGTTAAAAAATAGTTTAATATTGTGGAGGACCTATCGGGGAGGTCCGTCGACAAAAAAGAATCTGAGAGGTCATTGAACGCACCTAAATTATGTCTTCTTCAGGAAAAATACAATAACTTTGAACTTGCAGAATGAAATAACAAATTTACAAGCGAAATAATTGTGTCGTCGTTAAAAAAAGGTATAAAAATGTGACCTCTTCTAAAGTTTTGTTTTTCGAGGGTCATTTGTTCATAGATTTTCTGCAAATAGGTCTTGTTTTCTGCGGTAAAACCCCAACTATTATAAAGTGGAAAAAACTATACTCCTATTTAATATATAAAAAATATTAAATTATTTATATTTTTTCACGCAATTTAACCAAAATGTAAAAATTTTTAATGTTTTAATTCGATTGCATCTATAAAGAGGGCCAAAACTACTATATTCATCCATAAATATTTCACATGTATATATATTGTTTCCTTCCATCGAATGTTAAACATAAAAATTAAAAATATTAATCTATTTTCTACACATTTTTTATCGTTCAGCCAAAAAGTTTTTATTTAAGTTTTTTTTCGCAGTTTTTTTGAAGAGTGTTTCTATGTGTCAGTTAAATTCGCAACATTTGTAGTCATCATAAGTACCTTTAAAGAATTTAGGAGATGACCTACCCGGGATTTCCATTGTCCAATCTGATTCAGGGAGGGAATTATCACAGCGATTAAAAATGTAAAACAAACTATTCTCTCATCTTAAAAGGTCTTTTCTCATTATTTAACCAACATTTAATAACCTTGATTTTTTATTCATTTTCATCTAGAGCCATAACTTCTATATATTTTCAGAGATATTTTACATGTATACCTTGGAAGATTAGCTATTAAAATTACGTAAAAATAAAAAATAATTGATTTGAAAAAAAAAAATCCTATTTCTTATAGATTTTTCGTTCCAGCAAAAAAATCTTTTTTGAAAAAATTATTTTTTTTTTCTATTTTTTAGAGACTGTTCTAAACCTATCATCATAAGTATATTTAACATAATATATAATCGCCTGTGATCCGACCTATATTCCTTAAATGATAGTGCAACTATTACAGGTACCTTGACGAAAATTTTGATGTTCTGTATTAGGCCGAAAATAAATGATTACAAGATGTTCTTTGTTTATTATTTTATTTTTTCAATTTTGTTCTGTTAAATTTTAGTAAAAAATCGTTAACAAAATTATCCGTGAAAAATTGTTTAGATAACAAAATATATCAGAAAATGTTATTCGACAATTTTATTTGTTCCATAGTGTTATTAACAAAATTTTAAATTTCTTTAAAGAAAAAATCGTTCTCTCTAAATATTATTCAACAAAATTGTCCATACCAAACTGGCTTCCGTAACAGGAAAGATGTGTGCAAATTATGGGAATAAATCCCCCCGCCCCCATTGAAAGCGACATTCGATTTGTGCTGCAAAAGGAAAGGAAAATGCAAACCGGAAAGGAAACTCCATCAGCACCACTCACACAAAACTAAAAATAGAGCTCTGACTCAGAGAATGTGTGTTTGTGAGAAAGTGTGGAGAATTGGTCACATCTGAGTTTGTAGCTCTGTATGTGTGTGTGTGGGGTTAAATCACCCACCCATCCACATTGAGGATATGTCCTGTCTGCCATGTTGTGTGTACATTAGCCTTTGCAAACAACTGGTGATCGTTCAGATTTGTTTTGTTTTGTGCCTGGGTTGCTGGGATAGAAAAATATAAAATAGAAACCAAGTGAAATAAAAATAAAATTGGTTTAGTAATGTGTGACACTACATTGGAAAATGGCGCCAAAAATAGCAAAAAACGAAAAAGGAATTTACAATCCACTACTGCAGACTCAGAGACAGACACATAAACTGGCAGGATTGGAACGACGACTACGACGACGACGAGGACTAATACTACCACTGATGCCCCATAATAAACATGCTGATGGTGCACAACAGCAGGACATGCAAATGTTCAGATCTCAGTGCAAGTGTGTACAACTGTGTGTTTGCGAGTTACTGTGTTCCAACATTCCACAGTTTGTTACTTAGCAACACAACTACTTCCTTCTATTGTCTCCTATTGCACAGTGCTGAGAATTGTATTTTGTTATTTTTATTTTTTATTTTTATTTTTATTTTTATTTTTATTTTTATTTTTATTTTTATTTTTATTTTTATTTTTATTTTTATTTTTATTTTTATTTTTATTTTTATTTTTATTTTTATTTTTATTTTTATTTTTATTTTTATTTTTATTTTTATTTTTATTTTTATTTTTATTTTTATTTTTATTTTTATTTTTATTTTTATTTTTATTTTTATTTTTATTTTTATTTTTATTTTTATTTTTATTTTTATTTTTATTTTTATTTTTATTTTTATTTTTATTTTTATTTTTATTTTTATTTTTATTTTTATTTTTATTTTTATTTTTATTTTTATTTTTATTTTTATTTTTATTTTTATTTTTATTTTTATTTTTATTTTTATTTTTATTTTTATTTTTATTTTTATTTTTATTTTTATTTTTATTTTTATTTTTATTTTTATTTTTATTTTTATTTTTATTTTTATTTTTATTTTTATTTTTATTTTTATTTTTATTTTTATTTTTATTTTTATTTTTATTTTTATTTTTATTTTTATTTTTATTTTTATTTTTATTTTTATTTTTATTTTTATTTTTATTTTTATTTTTATTTTTATTTTTATTTTTATTTTTATTTTTATTTTTATTTTTATTTTTATTTTTATTTTTATTTTTATTTTTATTTTTATTTTTATTTTTATTTTTATTTTTATTTTTATTTTTATTTTTATTTTTATTTTTATTTTTATTTTTATTTTTATTTTTATTTTTATTTTTATTTTTATTTTTATTTTTATTTTTATTTTTATTTTTATTTTTATTTTTATTTTTATTTTTATTTTTATTTTTATTTTTATTTTTATTTTTATTTTTATTTTTATTTTTATTTTTATTTTTATTTTTATTTTTATTTTTATTTTTATTTTTATTTTTATTTTTATTTTTATTTTTATTTTTATTTTTATTTTTATTTTTATTTTTATTTTTATTTTTATTTTTATTTTTATTTTTATTTTTATTTTTATTTTTATTTTTTTTTTTTTTGCTTTTATTGTTTCAACACTGTGCATTGTTGTCCTCTCACCAGAAATTGTTTAACAATCATTGTGGCTGTGACTGTGGGTTGGTTCCTTCACTTTGGGTTTTCCTGGGCATAGCCGTTATTTACGTTATTTTTTCCATTCCGGCTATGTGCTCACTCGTATGCCAAAAATAATAGCAAAATTACCAAAGACCCCGACATACGACAAACCCAACTTGTTCATGCATTGTCCTTTCGTAGGATACTTAAAAGGATTGGTTTATTTTTGTTTTGTTTTACTCGCTCTCTCTCGGTGTGTGTGTGTTAGTTTGGTACATGTTAAAGGGCTTTTCTTTCGTTTTTTTGGTTTGTGTGCTACGTACATTTCCTCTGGGACATGGTGTGTGGGCTATGCGAGCTAATATTGCAGATTTAAAGGTTTATTGGAATATTTACTTTAACAATAAACATGAGTCCCTCTAATCTAATGTGAGAAGACAAAGGTGTAGGATTTTTTGGGTTTCTGCTGGAAAATACACAGAGCTTATTGAGGGTCAGGCTAAACCGAATTGATTGACTTTAAGAAATAAGATATTTGCATTTTTTGGCGAATTCGAGAAACTATTTGAAACTTGAGGTAGAATATGATATGGCGAACAAAATGACCATATTTTCCATATTTATTTATAGATTTTTTTTCAAAAAAGGCTTATTTTCTTCGTTAAGATCCCATTTTAAAATAAAAAATGTAATTTGTTATATACTTTGTTAAGTTGAGTTTCGCGCTATTTTACTCAGAAAATATCACCACATTCTTGTGGTAAACAAAAGCATGGTCACCATTTTAGTAAAAAAAATAAAAATTTGTTTGGGACACATTTTTGGGAATTTTGAATTTTGTTTGGGAAATGCTAAAACTGGTTTGCAATTATTTTCGGAGACATTTTTTCCAAATTTAACACAAGAACTTGGCGATAATTTTAATAAAAAAATCGTTAAAAAATTGGAATATATTTTCCCCACTTTGGGAATTTAAGCATTTTGTTGGGAAAAAATGCAAAAACTGGTTTGCCATTATTTTCGGAGACATTTCTTTCTATTAAAAAACAAAAGCATGGCCACCATTTTAGTAAAAAAAAATAAATTTTTTTTGGGACATATTTTCCCCACATTGGGAATTTGAGAATTTAGTTTGGGAAATGCTAAAACTGGTTTGCAATTATTTTCGGAGAAATTTTTTTCTATTTAACACAAGAACATGGCGATAATTTTAATAAAAAATCGTTAAAAAATTGGAACATATTTTCCCCACTTTGGGAATTTAAGAATTTTGTGGGGAAAAATTCAAAAACTGGTTTGCCATTATTTTCGGAGACATTTTTTTCTATTTAACCAAAAAAATGCGGTTGTCATAACTCTGAATTCGAGCAGATTTTAGCCAAAAGCGTGATTTTTATTTTTGTTTCTAAATTGTTCCTTCCATTCTAGGAATAACATATATAAATTGCTTGGCAATGGAAAATGTTCGCACTTATCGAACAATGATCCCTATCATGACCGGAAAAACTAAATCAGCCTATTTCTGAAGCGTTAGAAAAGTAGTGAAAAAGAATGTATTTTTTATTTATTTTAATTTATTCCTGTATTTTTCTTTAATTGAGTATTTTAAATTATGCTATCATATGGATGGAAAATATTTAAAATCAACTCCAACTTTCGTTTGGCTTTAACGAAATCGAAATTCACATATTTTGTGTGCCTAATATCCCCCCACACTCTGTCTCCTTCCCCCTTCAAACTCCAAGGTTTATTTGTTACTGACAGCATTTCAAATACAAATTAGCAAAGAATTCGATTAATTTATTATTATTATCAGATAATGAATATCACGCTGAAGGTCAGATGCGATACGCCCTTCACATAGCCAACATTATACATATATGTGGGCTAGTTTCATACTTGTGTGCACATGAATAGTTTCATTGAAAGTCATCAATCATAATCATTAGTTATACCAACCGCCCGCCCACATAGTTTAGTTGTGCAAATATTATTTTCCAATTATATTTTATAAAATTTCGTTGAAAAGCCGCAATGTGGGCATGTCGTCCGTCCGTCCATCGATAGTCGTTCTGTATGCAGAGCAGATAAATTTCTCAACCTTATGTGGCTGCCGCCACATTCATCTTGATAATGTCTGGCAAATCCAATGTCGACGCATTGAGCCAATTAATTAAACTCATTCGGCCAAAAATCCACACACACACACTTACAAAGGGCCATCGAACAAAGAACAGCAACTCTGCCACTCCATTCCACTCCCCAACTCATGTGATCAAAGCTGACTGACTGACGTTTCAAAAGGCTGAACGATTGATATTGAAGTACGTGTGTAAACACACACAAGCACGCACGCATTTTTGCACACACAAACAAATAAACGAACAAACAGGAGAGAGTGAGAGAGGCTGACGGTCGGACGGACTAAACAGTTAAAATATATTGATAGATAAACACAGACAAATATGGACAAACAAAGGACCTGTATCGAATACAATAATTACCGCAGACTCACATACGCACACACCACTCACTGCTACTGATCTCTTGTCTTGTTTCTTCTCGAACATATCATTTCAACAGCATCAACAACGACAACAACAGAGCCGCAACTATCTCCACACACCAAAATTGTACCCCACCCCCTTGAATTCTCAACAGTCAAACACAAGACTCTCTGCTCTATCTCTCATACACAATTTGGCGACCGCCAACACCACCCCACAACCAGTTTGGCCACATGACACTGTAGTAGATTTATTTGTTTGTGTTGTCTATTGTGTGGTCGGTCGGTTGGTTGGTTGGTCCGACAGTCTGCCGAAGATGTTCCGAAGGGGTTGTGCCAACAACTGCCCTCCTCTTCCAAGGGTCTCATGTGTGTGGCCGTTTGGCTTTATGTTTGGAAGTGTGTCGGTGTGTGTGTGTCAATGCGTAAATTTGTGTTCTTGTACTTGTCTGCCAAAGAAACGGTTATGTTCGAATGTATGTGAGTATGTGCGTTTGTTTGGCGTGTTTAATCTTTTGCTAAATGATACATAAACTTAACGCACATTTAAGTGCCAAACTAAAAGATGATAAATTGTTTCCGGTCGTCGGAAATGCTTGTTAAGCCACGACGCAGATACACACACCAAACACACACACACTGACTCACGTCATTTATGCATTAGAGTGGTCCAAACTTTGAGGAAATTGTGTTGGCAAATTATCAAAGTAAATTCGATAAAATTGGAAAAAATACCTCTAGTTCTTTAAATAATTGTACAATTTTTGAAAAATTCGGCAGAAAAGTTACTCGTCTACGTGAAAGTGTAGAAAATTCGATATTCCATAAAATAACTGTTTTTCAATTATTGCAATGATATCAGCATCCGTATTATGGTTGACAGTGGAAATCGAAAAAAAAAGAAATTTTAAGAATATAATCACAGAATTCTTTGATTAAGATGGAAATCCCGCAAATTGGGGTTTTCACTAAACAATGAAATAAAAAAAGATTAAGAATCCTAAATCCTACATGAGATTTTTTTAATAAATATATATTTTTATACACTCCACGAGAGTATTATGTCTTTGTGCATTTGTTTGTAACACCTAAAAGGAAACGAGTTAGACCCACCGTTTATTATACAGATCGGCTTAGAATCACTTTCTGAGTCGATTTAGCAACGTCCGTCTGTCCGTCTGTCTGTCCGTCTGTCTGTCTGTCCGTCTGTCCATCTATTGTTGTAATCAAATTACAGGTCGCAATTATAGTCCGATCTTAACAAAAATTGGCACAAGTAAGTTTTGTGGATCAAGGACGAACGCTATTTAATTTGAAGCAAATCGGTTCAGATTTAGATATAGCCCCCATACAAATGTAGCTCCCGATTTGACTTTTTCCGCTCTAGAAACCACATATTTCACTCGATTTGCTTCAAATTTGGCACAGTACCCTATAATTGAAGTGGAAACAGCGATGGTGAAAATCGGTCAGATCGGTTCAGATTTAGATATAGCCCCCATACAAATGTCGCTCCCGATTTGGCTTTTTCCGCTTGAGAAACCACATATTTCACTCGATTTGCTTCAAATTTGGCACAGTACCCTATAATTTAAGTAGAAACAGCTATGGCGAAAGTGGGTCATATCGGTTCAGATGTAGATATAGCCCACATTCTAATGTCGCTCCCGATTTGACTTTTTCCGCTCTAGAAACCACATATTTTACTCGATTTGGTTCAAATTTGTCACAGTACCCTATAATTGAAGTGGAAACAGCTATGGTGGAAATCGGTCAGATCGGTTCAGATTTAGATATAGCCCCCATACAAATGTCGCTCCCGATTTGACATTTTCCGCTCTAGAAACCACATATTGTACCCAATTTTCTTTAAATTTGGCACAACATCTTATAATCCAACTAGAAACACTTTTGCAAAAATTGGATAAGATCGGTTCATATTTAGATATAGCCCCCATACAAATGTCGCTCCCGATTTTACATTTTCCGCTGTAGAAACGACATATTGTACCCGATTTTCTTTAAATTTGACACAACATCTTACAATCCAACTAGAAACACCTACGCAGAAATTCGGCAAGATTGGTTCAGATTTAGATATAGCCCCCATACAAATGTTGCTCCCGATATCATACTCGATTTTCTTTAAATTTGGCACAACATCTTATAATCTAAGTAGAAACACATATACAGAAATTAGGTAAGATCGGTTCAGATTTACATATAGCCCCCATACAAATCTCGCTCCCGATGTGTCATTTTCCGCTGTAGAAACGACATATTGTACCCAATTTTCTTTAAATTTGACACAACATCTTATAATCCAATTAGAAACGCCTATGAAGAAAGTGGCTAAGATCGGTTCAGATTTAGATATAGCGCAAATACAAATGTTGCTCCCAAATCTTTAACCGATTTTGGCCAAACTATACATATTATATTTCACCTATTTCGTTGCAGATTTCAATACACCCCCATACAAATGTCCTTTCCGATTTAACATTTTTTGTCAAACACATACATTTACAGGATACAAAAATCCTTCCCGTTTTCACTTTTTCGCCGAATTAAATTGTATTCGGATTGAAAGTGGAGTGTATCATAGAGTCGGCCCCGCCCGACTTTAGACTTTCCTTACTTGTTTTAATTTAATAGGAATTATTATTTCGAAAGTTAAAAAAATCGGATTTTTAAAAATTAATTTTTTTATAAATGATCTTCAAAATTGGGATTTTTACTAACAAAAAAAAATGAAAATCCCCGATATTTATGATTTAATAAATTTCTGAATTAAGATGGAAAAATACGCAAAATACCAAAATTTAAACATTTACTAAAAAATGCAAAAAAATAAAAGAGGGATATTATGAAAAAAATTCTGAATTTGGAGAGAAATTTCCAAAATTAGAAAAATTTACTAAAAATAAAAAATATATACAAACAATCACAGAATTTTTAAATTAAGCATTCTTTTGGGGGTGGGGATCCTCAATATTACAACTTTAAATAAAAATAAACAAAAAACGGACAATGGAAATTAACAAAATTGTGATTTTTTAATAAAAAATTAATTAATTACAAAATATGATTTTCATAAATTGCCGGAATTCTAAGCTGGAGAGAAATCGCCAAAAATAGAATGTTTGTTAAAAAATAATAAATAAGAAAAAATATTGTTATTATAAATTCCTCGAATTCTTAAGCTGTAGAGAAATCGCCAAAAATAAAATTTTTGTTAAATAAAGAAAAAATATTTTAGGAATTTCTAAATTAGGGGTGGCAATACCCAAAACTGCGTTTTAAATAAAAATAAATGGAATTTTGAAAAATAAAATTTTTGAACTGGGGATTTTATAAAAACATAAACATATGATTTTTTGAAAATAATCCTAGAACTCCTATATTAGGCGAGGAAATCCCCATATTTCGGATATTCTAAATGAGGAATCCCCAAAAATTTGATTTTTACTAACAATTCAAAGATTAAAAACATCCTTTTTATGCACAGAATCCCAGAACTCCTAAATTAAGGAAGCATTCCCAATATTAAGATTTGTAATAAAAATTAAATATGGAAAATATATGATTTTTCTGAAAATAATACCGGAACTCCTAAATAAGAAAAAAATCTCAAAAATTTTGACTTTTTATAAAAAAAATAAAAAAATGGATATTTATATGATTTTTTGAAAATAATCCTAGAACTCCTTATTAGGCGAGGAAATCCCCATATTTCGGATATCCTAAATGAGGAATCCCCAAAAATGAGATTTTTACTAACAATTAAAAGATTAAATGTTTTTTTTTGCACAGAATCCCAGAACTCCTAAATTAAGGAAGCATTCCCAATATTAATATTAAATAATATATGATTTTTCTGAAAATAATACCGGAACTCCTAAAAAAGAAAAAATCTCAAAAATTTTGAATTTTTATAAAAAATAAAAAAAACGGGATATTTATGGAAATTTCAATTTTTTACTAAAAATGGAATATTTAAAAACAAGATGTTTATGTACAGTGTCTAATTCCAGAAATCTTTATTAAGACAAAAATGTGATTTTATGAAAAATCGTCATACTTATGGTTTTTTATTAAAAATTTAAAATCCAAGAATTCCCAAAACTAGGGGAGAATCCCCAAAATTGGGGAAAATAAATAAATAAATAAAAAATCAAATAAAAATACAAAAATTAGAAGAACGGGATATTTATGAACAGAATCTTAGAATTCCTAAATTAGATTTAATGAAAAAAAACAGGATTTTAAAAAACTTAAAAATAGGATTTTAATGAACACAAAACCCATACTTTCTAAATTAGTGATAGGAATCCCAACAATGTTGACGCTTACTAATTATGCTGTAACCTGGAATTTTTACCTATAATATTCAACAAAATGGAAAAATCCGGGATATATTCCCACAATTTCTATATTATGGGGGAATTACCGCAAATTGGGTAAAAATTGGTAAATTTTGCAAAGAAAATACAAAAAATAGAAAAATTAAAATAAATAGAATTTTTGAGAAATCCTAAATTAGTAGGGGAATTCTCCAAAATGGGAATTTTTAATACTGCTTCTATAATTTGTTGGAAATACCCAACATGGAAGAATGGGAAAAACGATCCGAAAATGATACAAAAGTTCCTAAAATTCTTAAATTCGAATAAATTCCCAGTTGAAATTTTGAATTGGAAAGAATCCACGATAATGATATTTTTAATAAAAATTTTAAAAATTCAAAAATGGATTTTTCAGAGTTGATAAATCCCTAATCTTCGGATTGCTTACTAAAAAATGAAACATAATGGAAAACTATATAGCATCCCAGAATTTCTAAATTAGGTGGGAAATCCCACAATTGAAAAATTAAAAACTTGGACTTTTTCATGAATAGAATCCCAAAATTCATAAATTAGTCGGGTTATTTCCCAATAACCGGATTTTTACTAAGTTTGCTATAACTTCTTTTTCCGTTCCATTGTACAGTCATTACATGATTGATTTCATAAGGTGAAAAGTTCCAAAAATTAAAAAAAAAAGATTTCTGAGAGAAGAATTCCAGAATCCCTAAATTAGTTGGCTAAATCCCCTATATTCGGATTTTTACTAAAAAAATGGAACAAAATAGGAAAATAGGAAAAACGATTTATTTATGAAAATAATACCAGAATTTCTAAATTAGGGGTGGGGAGAAGTATCACGTATTTGATTTTCTTTCTTTACAATTTAAAATAGGACTTTTGTGGTTAGAATCCCAAAAATCATAAATTAGTCGGCCAATTTCCAATAATGGAATTTTTCAAAGTTTGCTATAACTTCTACAATTTTGGCGTTCCATTGTACAGTTATTACATGATTGATTTCATAAGGAGAAAAGTTCTAAAATTAAAAAAAATGATTTTTAGAGAAGAATTCCAGAATTCCTAAATTAGTTGGCTAAATCCCCTATATATTCGGATTTTACTAAAAAAATGGAACAAAATATGAAAATGAGAAAAACGATTTATTTATGAAAATAATACCAGAATTTGTAAATTAGGGGTGGGGAGAAGTATCACGAATTTGATTTTCTTTCATTGTAATTAAAAATAGGACTTTTGTGATTTGAATCCCAAAGTTCATAAATTAGTCGGTCAATTTCCCAATAATGGAATTTGTACAAAGTTTGCTATAACTTCAACAATTTTGGCGTTCCATTGTACAGTTATTACATGATTGATTTCATAAGGAGGAAAGCTCCAAAATTAAAAAAAAAAATATTTTTTAGAGAAAAAATTCCAGAATCTCCAAATTAGTTGGCGAAATATCCTTTATTCGGATTTTTACTAAAAAAAAGGAATAAAGTAGAAAAATTAGAAAAATGATTAATTTATGAAAATAATACCAGAATTTCTATAACTTCTACAATTTGGGCGTTCTATTGTACAGTCATTACATGATTGATTTCATAAGGAGGAAAGTTCCAAAATTAAAAAAAAAAATGATTTTTTAGAGAAAAATTCCAGAATCCCTAAATTAGTTGGCGAAATATCCTTTATTCGGATTTTTACTAAAAAATGGAATATAGTAGAAAAATTAAAAAACGACTTATTTATCATTATTTATACCAGAATTTCTGAATTAGGGTTGGGAAGAAGTACCACAAATTCGGATTTTCTTACTTTAAAATTAAAAATAGGACTTTTCCCAATAATGGAATTTTTACTAAGTTTGCTATAACTTTTACAATTTGGGCGTTCCATTGTACAGTTTTTAGATGATTGTGAAAAAGCGGAGAAACTTTTGTGAATTAGAATTGTTGTCTACACCTAATGAATTCCTAAATTAGTCTTTCTTTAACTTGACTTCACATACCATTTTTGCACCAGTCTAATATACATAACTGCTTTACACAGTGGCTCTAAGAAACAAGAAAAAAATTCGATAGTCCAATATATGTTTGCCGGGACTTTTTAAACTGCTTTCGGAATAGTGTCAGGCGAAGTCGGACCAATACTTTCAGTTCGAAGAGAAAAACAAACATTTTATCAATTCGGCTCATTATTGTATGGCGGATATATAAAAACCAACTCCGTTTCCAAGTGATTTTATGCAATTTTGTACCAAAACAATAAATTACAATTTTTTATTTCTATCTTCTTACATATTTTCTCCTTCAACCACTGTGCACCCGCAAAGAGTAATGTTTGAACCAAACATGAACAACACGTAGTGGCCATACATACGTTCAACATCAGTTGTATAGTTGCTGTCTGTTTTGTACGTTCGAACGATTTGTGTTTTTCTTTGAGTATGAGATTCTATTTTTGTTGTTGGTTTTGTTTTTGTTATCGTATTTTGAAACAGATACAAATTCTTTAGTTTCTTACTGAAAAAGACTGATTTCTACTAGCCTCAATCCACCCACCCCTTTCCTAGAAATGGAGGGTGAAGGTCGGCGCTTTCTTTCTTTCCTCTGACCGCCAGGGTTGGCGTATACTGTGCGGCCCCCCGGCAGGAAGTGCGTTCTTGGTCGTCGTCGTGTGTGTTTGTGTCGTATTTGTGATGAGGTCATTGAGTTATGTACAAATTGTAATTTATTACATTTCTTTAACTATTTATTAAATAATTCTTGTGTTCTCGATATTTTGTTTTTGCTTTCTTTCTTCGACTCTCCTTCAATTCCGCTCAAATGAAATATTGACTTTGTGCGTCGGAATGTGTGTGTGTGCCTGCGTTGTTTGTGCACTTCATACAATTTTGTACTGAATATTTATGGATGCTTGTGCTATTGTGCTTTAATATTAATCAATTTTATGGATATTTTTCAAAAGGACTACAAAATAAATGATTTTCTCTTTTTTTTTTTTAGTTGGGAAGACATACAACGGGAGACATACAATTCTAGGAGAACAAATGAATTGAATTCAGAATTTACTTCATTTAAGAATTTCATATTTTTTGATGGTGGATTTAAACCTTTTTCTTTGTGGAAAATGACATTGATTGAGGAATAAGCCAAACGTTTAAGAGGAATTTTGTCTGGGAATTTTATGCAATATTCCATAGCAAAGAAGGATTTTACGGCCAGAAATCAAATAAAAAATAAATGTCACCATGCCATTTGTAAATAAATTTGCATTCTATAAAATATAGAATGGTCTTGAGCCAGGACAATATCCCAGTTCCAATCAAATATTGATTTCAGGCCAAAATAAAACAAACGAAAAAAATTAAATAGAAAAAAGTTGTGCTAGAAGGCATTGGGCTCAAAATAATACAAAGTCTGTGATTGTAAAATTTAATTTTTGGATTTTTTGTTAGGACTCCTCAAAACCCAGAAAATAAATTTTCAATTGCCTTTTTCGCAGAGAAATTTTTAAAATAGGTAATTTGATTTTCTAGATTTCCATAGGTTGTCTTGTCTTTGCTTTATTGAATGATTAAATGAAAACTAAAACAAATTTAAATTGTTTTGTAAGTATTTTTTATTTCAAAATTATTTTTCTTTCTTGCATTGCCGTCCTCTTTAAAGAGTCCCACATCGCAGACCTTCGTCGCACAACTTAGAAATGTACATTTTCATTGATTTTTTTCATGTTGTTGTTGTTGTTTCTTTCTGTCAACTCTCATCCATGTACTCGTGCATGTAAAAACAATAACACTTTGAAACACTCATTCAACTCATTCCCCTGAACACACTCACATGGCCACCTATACCAGCACTCTAGACTCTAGAGTAGAGTAGAGACAACCAGCGAACAATTTCTTACGAACTCGGAAACTGATGTCGATCGGATATCATACCGAATGTTGTATGTGCGTTTGAGCACACATTGGAATGGTTTGTGTGGGGATGTTCGGAAGAGTGTGCAGAGTTGTTAAACAGATTTCTGTCTGCAATTCGGTTTGAAGTTCGGATCATGTTTTTGAGTTTGTCTGAGCTAACTTCAAGAGAAATGCCATTTGTAAATATTATTTTAAAAATATAAACCGTTAGTTCTCCACTCTGAAATTTTCAGGATTTGTTTAGAATCCATCAGGGAATATGCCTATATTTTTTCTAAATTTTTCGGTTGTTGTTTTCATAGTGAAAAACACCAATGAAAAAGAAAAATATAAAAATTGATCAGTAGTGGTAAGTAGCCAGGACCACTGGTAAGTCTCGATTAATCTCTTTCAAATAATCCCGTATTCTTTCAATTCTTCCCATGAGTTTTTTTCTCTACGCCATTTGGAATGTTCCTACCTCGACACTATTTTCTTTATTTTCCCAATTTTTAATTGTCTTCTACAAATCAGTTTTGAGTTTTTGAACGAAATCAGGCGTAACTCGTACATAATTGCCAACAAAGGTCATTTTAAAATGTTTTTTTTTCAATATAACCCGTTATTTGTCCACTCTGAAATTTTCAGCGTTTGTTTATAATCGATCAGGGAATATGCCTATATTTTTGGTGAATTTTTAAGTTGATGTTTTCATTGTGAAAACAGGAAAAGAAGAAAAAACATTAAAATATGGTCAGTAGCCATAATTTTTATGAGCAGAAACCCATAATGATATAACTTATGGACATTAGGTTGGGTCGCGGTCCATTCAAATGCAAAAACAATCTCCAGTTACCCCACAAAAGTAAAGTGTAGAGTGTTTAATGATAATTTGCAAAATATTTCATTCCTAGATCAAGCCGTCTAAACGCTCCTGAAAATAACCCTAAAAATTATGTTTTCCCCTTGTAATTTGTGCTGCATTTTTGTCAATTTTTTCTGAAATAATCGACCCTTTAAGCACTTTAAATATAAATTGTGATTCCTGTCTTAGATTAACTTATTGGTGGAATTATTGGATCTTTATAGTAATTTTTTGTGTTTTTTTTTCATAGTGACAACTGAACATTTTCTTCGCATTTGGTGGTAGTATTATATATAGAAAAATAAATAGCGGCAGTCAAGACCTTCCGAATACAATACATTTGAAATATAATTTTTATGAACGGAAATCCATAATTCCCAAATTGCGATATTTACTAATTTTGCTATAACTTCCGATAATAATCCCAGAACTGGGGAAATCTACAAAATTGGGATTTTTACTAAACAATAATACCAAAATGACTACTGAACTTTTTTTCGCATTTGGTGGTAGTATTTGATAAAAAATATACCTTTCGAATGATGCCTAAATGATGAACATCGGAAAGAAATTGACGCCTTTTCAAAAAAAGAGTTCAGAAATGTTGTCTCTGAAAATCCTTCTCCTGTATTAAATTATTTTACAAACATGCGGTCAGTGACGTCAGTCATCATTTAAGCATCATTCGAAAGCTATTGATTCCTTCCATTTATATCTTATAACACCTCCTACAAAATGTTTCCAAGAAATATTACTTTTTAGCTGTTACCTGTTACCACCACAAAAAATCAATTTAAACGTCCAATAATACGATCAATGAGTTATTCTAAGAAAAATTATTTAAAATTCTTCTAAGAGTCTATTAATTATCTATTAATATTAATTCAGAAAAAAATTAACAGGGAAATTATGTTTTAAGAGGTGTTTTCAGGAGCATTTAACTCACGCATGGCTTGACCCAGTGATGAAATATTTTGCAGATAATCATTAAACAATTCAATCTTCATTTCTGGGTGGTGACCACTGCAATTTATTTCCGTAACCCATCCTAATGGTCATAAACTCAAAATACCAAATTCAAAATCTTCACCAAAAAATGGAATAATTAAAAATAGAAATTTTCTAAAAAGAACGCAAAATTCCACAAATGTGTGATTTGTGGAAAAATTAATCTTCCTGAAAAATTCTTAAAATAGTAATTTTTTATTAAAAAAATGAAAAGTGAAAATGGAAAAATCCAAGACTTCCTAAATCAGCAAAATAAAAATGAAATTAGCAATAAAAATGAAACAATATAAAAAATAGATATTTATTTATGATGATATTTATGAAAACATTTCCAGAATTCTTAAATCAGGGTGGCATCCCCCAAATTGGGATTTTTTAACAAAAAATTAAAAATTAAAAATATAATTTTTTGAACCATAATTTTATGAAACTCATAAATTTCGTAGCGTTCAATTAAAATTTCATATTGAAATTTAATCAGCAGCGTCCAGTAGCCGCGGTTTTTATGAACAAAAACCCATAATTCTTAAATTAGTGAGGGAAATCGCCAAAATTGTGATGTTTACCACATTTTCTATAACTTATGGACATAATCTTGCGATTAAGTAAAAGTAAAAAATTTTCACCAAAAATTGGAATATTAAAAATAGGAATTTTCTGAAAAAAAACAGAATTCCTTAATTAGAAGATATATCCACAAAATAGAGATTAGGTTAAAAAGTATTTCCTGAAAAAATCTCAAATTCAAAATTTTTTTTCTTCACTCGAGATCTATAAATTTATTACTTTTTATTTTATTATTGAGGAATACTGGTTCATATAATCTTTATGTTGATTATGTTTATGTTGAATATTATACCCTCCACCTCCAGGATGGGGGTATACTAACTTTGTCATTCCGCTTGTAACACCTTGAAATATCGACCTGAGACCCTATAAAGTATATATATTCTTGATCGTCATAATATTCTAAGACGATCTAGCCATGTCCGTCGTCCGTCTGTTGAAAGCACGCTAGCATCTAAACGAAAGGAGCTAGAACGTTAAAATTTTCACAAATGCGTCTTATAGTCGTAGATCGGTTGGGATTGAAGCGGGGCGAAATCGACCCTCACAAGGACTAAAAATACCCATAATAATAGCTAATATTTTAGAGTATTTAAGCATATTTTTTCAATATATCTGCTTGTACTTTCTTGATATTGGGTATGCGCATTCTCCCGATAACAAAAACGTGCACCATAAAGTGATTCTTATTTGTACGGGGTGAAATGGGGCAAAAAAGGGATAAAAATGGTACATATTAAACGACAACAGCTAGAAACACGAAATTCGGTGTGTACATTCCTCTAATAGAGTAGATACAAAATATAAAATAATTGTTTTCCAAATTAGTACTTTTAATGGGTAAAATGGGAATAGAGGGATAAAAATGGTACCAACTAAACGGCTGCCCCGAGAATAATCAAATTCGGTGTATACATTCCTCTGATTGCATAGACACGTAAAACACACGGATTTTTCAAAATTCGTACTTTTGGTGTTAAAATGAAAAAAGGGGATAAAAATAGTACCAATCAAAAGACCGCAGATAGAGTCATGAACTTTGGATTATGCATTCCTCTGACTGTGTAGACACGGAAAATAAACTGATTTTTCGAAATTCGCACTTTTTTCATTTAAAATGGAGAAAGGGGATACAAATAGTACCAACCAAATGATAATGGATTTTCAAAATTTGTACTTTTGGAATTAAAATAGAATGGAAATACAACCAACTAAGCTTTTTGAAAATATAAACAGAAGAATAATTATTTTTTGAATTGACGTATTGGTAGTCTTGCCTTATAAGCGTGTTTTGAAATAATTAAAATATTATATTTATTTATAATTTTTTTTAATATTTGTATTTGTTTTGATTTGGCTATATGAAAAAATATATTTTCCTGTAATATTACTGCACTTCCACGAAAATCGACATCCGCTGTGGAATGCAATCAATGGTGGAGGGTATTTCTACTTGTTTTTTTTAATTTTTTTTATACTAAAATTCCAATTTTCGCCGAAAGCCCTTTAACAGTTATATTCTAATTTTGAAAATATTTTGAAGATATAATTGCAAAGGCAATTATGATGGCAATAAATATAGAAATAGTGGTTTAGTGATAGTCTCTAAAAAAACGGAGAAATATTGTTTTTTTTTCGTTGGCAACCCCCATATACAATACATATCAAATCGGAAACAAATATTTCGCTTTATTTTTTAATAACTAACATTCGCACAAAAAAAAAACAATATTTATAAGTAAAAAATCTAGGGATAAATACAGCAATTCAAAAGAAATTACAAACGTCCAAACCTCGGCTAATATTGGATAAATTTCTTTTTTTAATTCCACTTTTGCCCGAAGGTTCTTTACTCTCCTTTTTAAAATATAAGTCCGATCAAAACCACTTATATTTTAAATCAAAGGCAATTATGATGGGTACATATGTTCAATTTCACATAGAAACAGTGGCTTAGTGACAGTCTCCAAAAAATGTTTCTTTTTATTTTAATTTTTCGTTGGCACGAAAAACTCTCAAAAAATATATAAAAAGCGGGAAACAATTATTTTATTTTATTTTTTAACAGTTATCATCCTCAAAAAAACCAATGTTTATAAGTAAAATATCTATGGATATATAAATAGAAATTTAAAAAAAAAATAATAACAAGGCTTATTTTTATGGATAAATATATTTGTTAATTCCAATTTTCGCCGAAGGTTCTTTATTCTCATTTTTGGGAATTTTTAAACATAAGTCCGAACAAAACCGCGTATGTATTAAATTAAAGTCAATTATGGTGGTGGTGCATCATGGAAAGGGTCCCATGTTCAAATCCCGGCCTAGTCATTTTATTTTTAAACTAGACATGTCATTATTGTATCTCAGCAATTGTTCTAATTCGAGACATTCCCACCTACAAAAAAATTAATCTACAGGTTAGTAAACAAACCTGCTGAAAACTGAGTAGAAATTTTAACTGGGTTGTTCACTGGGCATACACATAGATGTGAGTGCGTGTGCCTGTGTATTTTTATGCAAAAGTATTCAAGAACATAACAGAAATACAATGGCGACATTTAATTGTAAAAATAGCAAAAATGGAAGAGCACAAACAATATCCTACATACAACAACAGTTGTTGTTGTTATTCTGGTTGTTGGCCATACACACAATGCCATCGCCTCGCCGTACGAATGTTGAATATGGGTATGGCAGGCAGGCCGAGTCATTCACTCTCTCATACTCCACCTCTCACTTTGATACGAGTGAATACAACCAAAAGATGTACTCGTACACGAAAATTGTTTAAAATAGACGAATAGACGAGTGCAGTGCAATGTAACTGAACACACGTTCGAAATCGCAGTAACACGTCCACACAGCCTCATAGACATGTCGAGAGACATAGGCACACACACGCGAACTCGTTCACTCACTCACTCACACTCCCATTCAAGCAAATTGAACATGAATGCATACAAGTTGAAAGGTACAGCAGCCAACAATACACATATAGCAATACATCCTCTATAAAACATAAATATGTAAGTATGAGTATGAACGAATGAACGAACCTGTGCCGGGATGCATGTACACACATGCATACACACGTTCACATATTGGAGATATGTTTTGTAGTTATGCTGACATCCGGACGGCTACATTTTTGAAAACGGCACATGAAAAAAACTTATGATTTCCCCAAAAAATGAGCAAATACGAGGTCGTTATGATAAATAGGTTAACAGGAAGTATGTGGCGCACACACACACAACTATACACATATTTGAGACAAGTACCCCTCTAGTCAAGTGGCATTACGATTTATTCGGCCTTTTCTCGAGTGAGATAAAAATGTCAGTGTTCATTAAGCTCGCCTTTAAAAGCCATTGATAGCAGACGTAATTTGTTGCATTTTGCCGTTTGCCGCTACCCAGGCAGTGTGCTTTGCTGGCTGTCCTTTCAAAGCAGGTCAAGTAGTACTTTTGCTTGCTATGTGTACACCCCATGACTTCATTACTGGAGGTACCTAGTATATTGTACGATGCAAGTAAATATTTCTTTGAAATACTAAACATTACTATTTATTATTTAAACAACAAAATCAACAGACAAATGATGAAGAAATTTGATGAATGAATTTGAATTTTGATGCATAAAAATATGCAAAAAAGAAGAAAAAGAAACAAGTACAAAGGTTTTTAATGTATTAAATATCAGTCTTTGTGATGGAAAATCTTTTCCGCCTGAAACTTGACCTATTTTGAATTCCAACTAAAGTTAGGTTGGGTCGCGGCCCATACAAATGGAAAAACAATATCCAGTCACACCACGAAATTAAAGTTTGGATTGTTTAATGATGATGATGTGCAAAACATTTCGTACCTAAATAAAGCCGTTGGATGTTAAAGATCATGAAAAGACCCTTAAAAATCATGTATAATGCAAAAAAAAAATACCCGTATAATTTTTGTCATTTTTTTCTGAATTAATAGACCCTCGGAAGCACTTTAAAATAAATTTTGATTTTCGTCTTAGAGTAACTTATTAGTCGAATTATTGGACGTTTATGTTTTGTTTTCGTTTTTTCATAGCGACAACTGAAAACGTATTTGGTGTTAGTATTTTATAAAAAATAAATTGCTGCAGTCAACACCTTTCGAATTATGCCTAAATTATGAACATCGGAGGAATAAAAATCAATGGGCTAAAATTCAATAACTTTTCTTCTAGTAGACATTTTGGAGTTCTGTAAAAAAAAACAAAATTAGAAAAGGACCCAAGAATTATTTTGAGATAATAACATTGATTGTCCAGAAATCTGTTTTTTTAGAAATAGGCCCAAAGTTTACTACTTTTCGATTTTAAAGAAAATTAATTTTTTTTTTGTTTTATGTTTTTTAACACATTTGTTCATAATAACTGGGCCCGATTTTTTAAACGCAAATTTGGCAAGTGAGTTGTGCTTCTCGTTCGTTTGTGAGAATCATCTCCTTATAGAGGCCGGATTTGATGTTGAAAAGTCGCTGCGAAGCCACTTGAAAATACTTTTGACATGGTCGAAATCATGATCGTGGTAGTCTGCAGCCAAGTAATAAATGTCAACATGCCATTCGTAAATAATTTTGCATGCTATTAAATATAGATGCAAAATGGTCTTGAGCGAGGACAATATCCTAGTTCAAATCAAATATTGATTACAGACCAAAAATACAAACGATAAAACCAAAATGCGAAGAAATTTTTTTGTATTAACGATTTTCACGTTTTTCAGATTTTGAAAATTGAAATAAACGTATTTTGTTTTTGACTTTGGCGAACTGTTTATCACACATTTAAGAGATAGCTATATTATGACGCGAAAACTATGTTTGTGCCAAATAGAGTTCGTTTGTAATAAATATTTTAAAAAATATCCTTTTTGAACAAATGTCTGACTTTGGACTAACACAATTTTTTTCCTTCAAAAGCCTTTAACGAAGTGTATACATATTTGGAAAGGTTGAAGGGTTCCCCGGGTTCGGGGTAACTTTCGCCCTTTTGGGATGTATTTCGGAAATCTTGCGTAGTACTGGAATTTCGTTTAGTTCTTGGGTGGGACAGGAGCTGTTGAGGTGTTCTTTTGCATTTAAAAAGTTGTAATTATGTTTTCGATTTCCTTTCAGATAATGTTTTACCTCAAGATTAAATTTATTTAGTATGTTTACACCGACCGATGCCTCGGCATTTGTAAATATTGTTAAACTATTGTCTTATTTATTAATTTTAGAAATAATATTCTGCTTATAGCTGCGAACATCGATTTATTTACTGAAATGGTAAAACCTTCTAAGCAATACTTCCATCGTTGTTCTCTTTTAAAGTATTTTGGGAAAATTTATTTAAAGCATAATTTAGGGATGACATAAAACATCTAAGCGTATGTATTAATCTTAAATTATTTATGAAAGCATAAAGCCGTTTGCCATCGATTAAAAATAAAATAATTTTTATCAAAAATTTCGAAAATCTTAAAAAATATTATGTGAGCACAGACAATTTTCATTTAATTGTGGAATTAAATGATATCACTGGTAATGATTTGTATTAACATATATATCAATATAAGAAATTTATGACGTTTTTACATTTTATGTTACATGGGCGCTAGGCGTGGTTGTGGGTGGATTTAAACAAAAACTTATTTTTGATCTTATTTGATAATTTAAGCCATAAGGGCAACATTTCTATTCCTTTTTTTTCGCAGCTTGTATGAAAGTAGTCCACGATGCGCCACAACGCTGATGTTTGTAAAAAGAGTTCGAGAGTTTTGGCTCTTGAAACGGGGCGAAATCGGCCCAAAGGGAAAATTTTTTCCCTCACAAGGACTAAAAATTCCCATAATAATCTCTAATATTTTAGCGTATTTCAGCGTGTTTTTTGAATATGTCTGTTTATATTTGCCTGATATTTGGTATGTACATTCCGCTTATAGCAAAAACGTGCACCATAAAGTGATTCTTTTTTGTAGGGGGTGAAATGGGACAAAAAAGGTAAAAATGGTACATATTAAACGACAACAGCTAGAAACACGAAATTCGGTGTGTACATTCCTCGAATTGAGTAGATACATAATATAAAAGTATTTTTTTCCAAATTCGTACTTTTAAGGGGTAAAATGGGAATAGAGGGATAAAAATGGTACCAACCAAACGGCTTACTTAGAATAATCAAATTCGGTGTATATATTCCTCTGATTGCATAGACAAGTAAAATACACGGATTTTGTAAAATTCGTACTTTTTGGGGTTAAAATGAAAAAAGGGATAAAAATAGTACCAATCAAATGACCGCAGCTAGAGTCATGAAATTCGACGTATACATTCCTCTGATTGCGTAGACACTTAAAACAAACAGATTTTTCGAAATTCGTACTTTTTGGGGTTAAAATGGAAAAAGGGGATACAATTAGTACCAACAAAATGACCGCAGCTAGAGTCATGCAATTCGGAGTATACGTTCCTCTGACTGTGTAGACACGAAAATAAACGGATTTTTCGCAATTCGTACTTTCAAGGGTTACAATGGTACAGAGGGATAAAAATAGTACCAACTAAACGACTACAGCTAGAATGTTGAAATTCTAATTGCGTTGAAACGTCAAGGGGGTAAAAATGGTACCAACCAAATGGGCGCAGCTGGAATCATAGAATTCGGTGTATACATTCATCTGACTGCATAGACACGCAAAATAAAAAGTTTTTTTTTCAAATTCGTAATTTTTCTGTTACGGCGAGTTAGGTTATTTTGTATGTACGTCTGATAATGTAAATATATATATATATATATATATATATATATATATATATATATATATATATATATATATATATATATATATATATATATATATAAGATTATTTATTTTTTGATTTGAAATAAATAATGGTTTCAAACAATTAAAATATTATATTTATTTATAAATTTTTTTTTTCAATATTTGTATTTGTTTTGGTTGGCCTACATTAAAAAATTTATATTTTCCTGTAATATTACTGCACTTCTACGAAAACCGACAAACTCTGTGGAATGCAATCCATGGTGGAGGGTATATAAAGTTCGGCCCGGCCGAACTTAACGCCGTTTTTACTTGTTCAAATCTACTCTTACAATATTTTTTCAAGAAATATGAAAAACCACAAAAAATCAATATAAACGTACAATCACTGAGATATTCTAAGAAAAGAATAACAATTTTTATTTAGACTTGCTTCCAAGGCTCAATTGACAATAATGCAACATAAAAAACACGGGAACACAACATGATTTTTAGAGGTGTCTTCAGGAACGTTTGGCTCACAGATGGCTTGACTCAGTGACGAAATATTTTCAAGAACATCTTTAAATAATCCAATCTTCATTTCTGGGGGGTGACCGCAGCATTTTCTTGTGACCCTTCGTAATGTATATGAGTGTTTCAAGTCAAATAGGCTCCGATTTTTTTAATCCCTTGAAATATTCTTCTTTGAGAAGGAATTTAGACGTTTCTAAGGAAAAAAATTATTTCACGTGGCTCGGGTTTTTTGAAAATCCCTGGAAATATGCTTCTTTGAGAATGTGTTCCGTCGTTTCGAAGGAAAACAATTATTTCTGCACAATTCCGAAAATCTAACAGACAAATGAATCGTTGTATTTCACAATGGCTTTACCAGATTTTAATATTTTATAGCATATTTGAAAGGCACTCAAAGAAAAATAAAGTATTTACACTAGTTTAAGACTTGATTTAATGTTCAAAAAAAACCTCTGGAGGTTAGACTATGCAATAGATTTGCTTTAAACTCCCATAACTCCCCCGTATGTCTGTTAACATTTATATGTGATTTTTACACACGCATATACATATATCTGATTTTATTTGTATGTTTGAGTGTAAAATGTACATCCGCTGCAGTTGAAAAACGTGCCTTTTTCCAAACGGAGCACGTGTATTTTATGCTGTTTGTCTGCAACACAAACCTGTACATGTCTGTATTTATACAGAGAAAATTTCAATATTTTTCCCATCGGAAAAAAATATATATATGCATGTTCATATATACATATACATATAAGTAAAACTACAAATTGAACATCATGTTCAGATAGCGTTACACTAGGCGGGAGCACAATAAACGAGAAGTGGATAAATATAATAGCAAAGCCGTAACTGAACTTAATTGAAATTTAATAGAAACAGAGTGTTCGCCGATTGGTAAAAAGTAAACGCATGTTTCCTTGACCACGTGCAAGTGATCTGCCTAAAAAGTCAGAATTATTCAAAAAAAAAACATAAATTTGAAACATTCGAATGAACAAAATGTTTCCGAATGAAAAAATATGTTGTCGAAAAAATATGCTTTATTTTCAATTTAAGGAAAAGGCCGTTAATTTAGGCCGGGTCGAACCATGTATACCCTCAGGACAAAATAAGCCAATTTCATGATTCTGGCCATTTGCTCGCTATCAGTTTTATTTTTGCCGTAAAAGTAAAAAAAAGAAGAAAGAATTTGGAAAAATCTTTTTATGCCGTCTGAGGAATGTATACACTGAATTCCATTGTTGCGACTATTTGGTTGGTACCATTTTTTCCCCTTTTAACGCCTTAAAAGGACTTGAGAGTCGTAGTCGTCTTGTTTTACGTATCCGCGCAATCTTATTATCTCTCTGGAAAAACCTTTTAATTGTTCTTGTTGGAGGACTGTATAGACCGATTTTATGATTGTATATATATATATATATATATATATATATATACTTCAAGCGTATGATGTAGAATTTCTAAGGATATCACTGGCTTACAACTCCACTGGAACTTTTTTCGACTTTTAGTTTGTACCACTCTTTTATAATGACGGAATATACGAAAAAAGTGTCAGACGCTTAGACCACCTCCACATTAATTTCATTAAAAAAACTAAACAACTACATTAATTACACTGTGCAACAAATTTTGTGGAACATTTTTATACCCTCAACCTCCAGGATGGAGGTATACTAACTTTGTCATTCCGTTTGTAACACCTTGAAATATCGACCTGAGACCCTATAAAGTATATATATTCTTGATCATCATAAAATTCTAAGACGATCTAGCCATGTCCGTCCGTCTGTTGAAAACACGCTATCATCTAAACGAAATAGCTAGAACGTTCATATTTTCCATAAATGCGTCTTATAGTCGTAGATCGGTTGGGATTGAAACGGGGCGAAATCGGCCCAAACGGAAAAATTTTCACCTCACAAGGACTAAAAATACCCATAATAATCCCTAATATTTGAAATATATTTTTGCTTAAATATATTTTTTCAATGTGTCTGCTTGTACTTACTAGATATTGAGTATGTGCATTCCCCCGATATCAAAAACCTGCACCATAAAGTGATTCTTATTTGTAGGGGGTGAAATGGGTCAAAAAAGGGATAAAAATGGTACATATTAAACGACAACAGCTAGAAACACGAAATTCGGTGTGTTCATTCCTCTAATTGAGTAGATACATAATATAAAAGTATTTTTTCCAAATTCGTACTTTTAATGGGTAAAATGGGAATAGAGGGATAAAAATGGTACCAACCAAACGGCTGTACCTCGAATAATGAAATTCGGTGTATACATTCCTCTGATTGCATAGACAAGTAAAATACACGGATTTTTCAAAATTCGTACATTTTGGGTTTAAAATGAAAAAGGGGGATAAAAATAGTATCAATCAAATGACCGCAGCTAGAGTCATGAAATTCGGAGTATAAATTGCTCTGACTGTGTAGACACGGAAAATTAACTGATTTTTCGAAACTCGTACTTTTGTGGGGTCAAAATAGAAAAAGGGGGTAAAAATAGTACTAACCAAATGACCGCAGCTAGATACATGAAATTCAATGAAAATATTTTTTTCAAATTCGTACTTTCAAGGGCTACAATCGGTACGGAGGGATAAAAATGGTACCAACCAAACGGCTATACCTGGAATAATGAAATTCGGTGTATATATTCCTCTGATTGCGTAGACAATTAAAATAAACAGATTTTTCGAAATTCGTACTTTTTGGGGTTAAATTTAAAAAAAAGGGGATAAAAATAGTACCAATCAAATGACCGCAGCTAGAGTCATTCGGAGTATACATTCCTCTGACTGCGTAGACACGGAAAATAAACGGATTTTTCGAAATTCGTACTTTCAAGGGATACATTGGTACAGAGGGATAAAAATAGTACCAACTAAATGACTACAGCTGGAATGATGAAATTCTAATTACGTAGAAACGTCAAAGTGGAAAAATGGTACCAACCAAATGGGCTCAGCTGGAATCATGGAATTAGGTGTATACATTCTTCTGACTGCATAGACACGCAAAATAAAAAGTTTTTTTCCAAATTCGTAATCTTTCTTTTGCGGCAAAAATTTGTTGAATCATGAAGTTTGGTCAATGGATTTTCAAAATTAGTACTTTTGGAATTAAAATAGAATGGAAATACAACCAACTGTAGCACCCACTATCTACCAATATTTATGGTATTTAAGCTTTTTGAAAATATAGTATAAGAATATTTATTTTTTGATTTGAAATAAATAATGTTTTGAAATAATTAAAACAACCTCTGTGGAATGCAATCCACGGTGGAGGGTGTATAAAGTTCGGCCCGGCCGAACTTAACTCCGTTTTTACTTGTTAATTTTTTACTAAAATTCCAATTTTCGTCTTTCATTTTGGAAATATAAGTCTAATGATGGCTACAAATGTTGCGAATTTCAGTTTCACGTAGAAACACTAGTTTAGGAACATTCTCCAAAGAATTGAGATTTTTTTTTAAATATAATCTATAATAAATAGAAAAATATTTGGAAAAAGTATTTTGTTTGATTTGTTAATATATATACAGTGAAATTCCCCTAACTCGAATCGCCTAGGGCACGACAAAACACTTCGAGTTAGGGAAAATTCGAGTTATGGAAATTAAACATTTGTTATATGTATTTACATTTTATAAATTTTGTAACTGTAATTCTCAATTTTTAGCCGTCATATTGTCGCCACCTACGGTTGAGAAATTAAAGCAGTGATGGGCACACGCATACTATCATATTTTAAGCAGCAGAGAACAAAACGCGGCTTACGCCCGAAAAATATTCCATGTTTCAAAAGTATAACAAGCAATTAAATGAAAGTAACACATAAAACATGTTGATTTGAGTGTACCCACAAAACTACGCAGCGAACGAAGCCACACGATGTGTACATGTGTCTCTCCATGACAGAAGCAGCATTTTCATTCCTATGCACTGTGCATTAGAGCGTACCAGGTTACAAGTAAAAAAAAAAAAGTTCGGCGTACACCTTCGAATATGAAGTATTATTGAAAGGTAGTTTCAAAAAAAAAATTTTTATTTTTTTATGCCGAACGTAGGGGTCGCGCTTTTACATTTTTCTATATAACTTCTGCATTTATAAACGGATTTTAAAGTGTGATACATCGATGTTTTTGTCAGATTTTTTTGTCTTTGAAGTCATTGAGCTCAAACATGATTCATGATTTTATGCGAGCTTTAATTTTCGATTATTAGAGTGGTACATTAGGGTAGTAGCAACTGAGAAATGATGGGTAAGTACCAGAAGGGGGTGCTTGAGCTCAATGACTTCAAAGACAAAAAAATCGGCCTCGTCGATACAAAAACATCGATGTATCACACTTTAAAATCCGTTTATAAATACAAGTTATATAGAAAAATGTAAAAGCGCGACCCCTACGTTCGGCATAAAAAAATAAAAATTTTTTTTTTGAAACTACCTTTCAATAATACTTCATATTCGAAGGTGTACGGCGAACTTTTTTTTTGAGGTACGCCCTACTGTGCATAGGAAAAGAGAGCGGTGCCCATCACTGAATTAAAGGCTTCGCAAAGAAGTGCCACCAAAATATGTATGTATGTACTACTTATTAACGAGAAAACGAGAAAACAATATTAAAATTAGCAAAACAAAAAATTCGAGTTACGGGAATAAACTCAAATAGTAAGTGTCATAAATTGTATCAGTTTTTAATTCGACTTACAGAAAAGTTCGAGTTAGGGGAAATTCGACACACGGAGAAAAACAAATAAGAAAAAGCTATTGAGAATCCAAGATTCGTACATAACAGTTCGAGTTAGGGAAAAATTCGAGTTAGGGGACTTCGAATTAGGGGAATTTCACTGTATATCTATATTTATAAAAGAGAATGCCGTCCGTGTGAACACGCAAAACTTTATAACGGATCGTCTGATTTTCACGATTTTGGGCTTGATGAATTCGTGTTGGCCCAAGGAAGGACATAGGATGTAGGACAATTTCCAGAAAAATATAAAATCCGGGAAGATTTTAACGAAAATTTTACTGTTTTTTTGTGAGTTTAACAAAACCAAATAATATTTCGAATGTTTTAAATTTTTTTTCAAACCACGATAATATCAATATGATAAGATCAATATGAAACCTGATTTTAATTTTACCATTTGTATTTTGCCTGGCGAAGCGGGCGGGGTTCAGCTAGTATATATATATATATCGATCCAAATTATCCTTAACCATTTATTTTAGTCAAATAATTTCTAAACAAATTATCCAAAAATGCAATGGTGACAAGTCCGACATATGCCAGAAGGTAAAGGGTGTTTTTTATTGGGGTATAGAACTTTAAGTTGGCATCACTTTTTTAACTGGCGGCCATTTTGTCAGCTGTCAAGTGATTAATATTTAGTTTGGTTTGCCATTTCATCATGAACAGGTTGACAAAAGAACAACGCTTGCAAATCGTGCAAATTTATTTCGAAAGTAATGGTTCAGTTCGCGAAGTTCACCGCAAGCTCCGTCCATTTTATGGTCGACATAATCGTCCATCAGAGCAATTAATTCGGTTAACCATGGATCGTTTTCGCACTACGTTTACTCTATGTGACAATACGCATCCGCAGAGACGTCGAACAGTGCGCACCGAAGAAACAATTGCCGCTGTAGAGCAAAGTGTTGAAGAGGACCCGAATGAATCGATTCGCCACCGTGCACAGCAATTGGAGCTTTGTCCATCAACTCAAAGTGGTTGAAAATTGGACCTGTAGAATTGGCTATATTCGAGCCAGCCGCGGCGGCCACATGCCCGAAATCATATTTAAACATTAATGGCATAAAATTATCCTTCCAATAAAGCCAAATTGATGGACATTAAAACGATTTTCTTGTGTTTTATTTCAATTCGAAGTTTTATACCTCAATAAAAAACACCCTTTATATGTCGGCACTACGAAAAATAAATTGAAAACCAGACTTTCATCACACAAAACCGAACACAAATCTCTTGACAAACCCATTGAGCAAAAAACTGCCCTTGCAGCCCACTGTACCTTGACGGGACATAAACCAAACTTTAATGACGTCGAAATATTAGCGGAAGAGAAGAGAATTATACAAGAAGATACACATTGGAAATGCTAAATATAATTGACGTCTCCCCTGGAAAAAGGCTTAATTATAAGAGAGACACAGACGGTTGTGCTCAAATATATAGGAACACGGTGGAAAAACATAGACGACAAATTAGACAGTAGTTGACAAAAGCTTGCAGAGAGTGGCAGGAGAATTTTCTATTGTGAAAAACTTTTTTAAAAATGTATGTTTAGACGCGTTAGAGGGGGTAGATGGGGTTGTCTCATTTACATTTCCCTCATAGAATAATAACACTGTGTATTTTCGGTGAACGTTATAATTATTATTCCGGGTAGTGTATTTTATTGGCACGTGTGTATGTATGTGTTACAATGCAAGTGTTGTGTTTAATGTGTATTGAATATATGTTGGGTAATTTAATAATTAATTTGTGAGTTTACGGTACAAGTAATGTTTATACTTTAGTTTACGTAGGTTATGTTTCACTGTAGAATACAATGTGTGTTGTGAGTATCACTATGTAAGTTGGGTATAAGTTGTTCTCGTTCGTCTTCACTTGTATGTTGAGTGTGGATTGTTCGAGGAACTTTTTATGGTTGCTGTTGACGTGTGTTGATGTTTTATGTTGTTCCCGTGATGGGTATGTAGATCGCACTGCCTGCTCTTTTAGCGTTAGGTTGACAACTGAACTAAGCACACATAGAGAGAAGGGGGAGAGCCAAGTCGATCTTACAATTGCATGGACATGGAGATAGACGCTAGGAGAGAAAGGATGCCACCCAGCAAACATTCTGTGTTCGCATGAACAATGTTAATGTTTGTAACTTGTAATTGAATAATTTGTGTTTTTTGTAATAGACCCCTGAAGATGACCAACGGAGTTGGTCGAAATATTGGGAAATAAAAAACAAGAAAATAATAAAATAGTCACTTTTGTTTTATTATTTGAAAAAACTGACCTCAAGCCGAACAAAATACAAAACGCAACACATCAAAAGGTCAACCATACATACCACTAACATTATCCAAAATTTTAATTTCGTTTTCGTCACATTTTTGTAAACTAATTAACAGTTGGTTTCCATAAATCGAATTTGATTGAGATGCACATGATATCATTATTTTGGAGAACACTGTCCGACGGTCCATATTAAACTTGAATCAGATGATATACATCTGAAACTATAGGTGGAATAGAGTTAAATGACGTTTTTAGTTTTTCATTTTCTCATCCTGTGCCCCCTTAAAAAGAACAACAAATCTCCAAAGGATACGATATTTCAAAAATTATGTTTAACACTTATTCGCACCCTATGACACCGGTATAAATTCAAAATCAAAGAAGAGAATATGTTCTAAAAACACTTTAATTTTAAAGTTTCTATCGTTATTAGTTTAGTATTAACAATCATGTAAAATGTTGTCTCTTAAAAAGCAAGATATGAATAAACTAGAAAAACTAAAAGGGCATATTTGAAATAGATGTTAATGCTGTACAAATACAGATATAAGCATGATAATTAAAGTGATTTTAATAGATATTCTCCTCTTAAATTAGACACTAATAGCGTTATCATAGCATCCGAACAAGTATATAAAATATTTTTTGAAAACTTGTATTCATTGGATATTTGTAATCATGTGATGGAAAATCAAAAAAATAAAAACTAAAAACGCCAAGTAACTCCATTTTGCATATAGTTTCATACGTATATAATCCGGTTTAAGTTTAACGACTTTTTGAAAAATTGTCGTACGGTGTAATCATTGATTATGAATGATGACGAATTTACCTTTTGAAAACCGAGCTTTATCTTTCGTAAATCGCTTAAAATATTATAAAAAATATTTTTTTTAGAATTAGTTTTTAGCCCTTCTGCGAATATATTTTATTTATACTTGTTTTTTTTTTTTTGCTCCAACCTAATATACATGCATGCAAAACCAGTCAGTCAGACAGACTTTCAGCTTGTTTACTCTAATGCATTCGAACAATGGCCGGTTAAAAGCATGACTTTTTCCCATATTCAGCAGAAACGCAGACAGTTTTAATTAACAAAAAAATATACAACAATATTCTACACCATTTACAACTGAAATTGGGAAAAATCCACTTAAAACATAGAACTTCCATTTAAAATTGAGAAAATTTCAATTGAAATTAACAATTTCCATTTCAAATTCAGAAAATTCCAATTGAAGTTAAGAATATCCATTTCATAATTGAGAAAATTCAAATTTTTCAACAAATTTAAGTTGAAAATGCGAAATGAAAATTGATATTGAGAATGAACAAATTGATATTCAGAAATCTAAATTGAAATTAATTTCTATTTTATCATTTTCAATTGGTTATTCCTCAATATCAAATTGTATATCTTCAATTTTAATTGACATTTCTGAATTTTAATTTTTATTATCTCAATTTCAATTTACTTTTCTGAATTTAATTTTATCAATTTGAAAATGAAAATGTTGTAGGCTGATGAACAGATTTTTTTTTAAATTCTGCGAAAAATTTATTTTATAAAAACAAAATAGGAATTTAATCTTTTCTCGATTTGCTAGGTTGCTTTTATCGCCAACTCTGATCACTGAATACTGTAACTACCTACGACGAAAAATAATAATTAAGAAAAATAATTAACCAGAAATGTTTGCTTAGCTTCATTTGCTCTGCAGCCTTCTTCATAAACACAATACATCTGTATCAGCAAATATTCTAATATCACTTTGTTCTTGTTCATATTTCTATGTTGGATATTTTTCTTTTTTTTTAAATCCTAGATATTTTCATCATTCGCTGTCTGTTTGTCTCCGTCCTCCGTCCGTCATCCTTTGATGTCTGTCTGCCTGCGCTGAAACTCTTTTTGTTCGCGCCGAACATTTCATTGATGACATGATTTGAGAGTCGATATTTCGTTTTCCCCCATTTTGTTTTGCTTCATGCCTTTGGCCAATTCAATTTCATTTTTTTAAAAAATAATGAAACTGCTTTTGCATAAAAATTAGGAAAACAAAAGAAAAGGCAGAAAAAAAACGAATTACACGGATGCTGTGTCAGGCGACGTAATCTGCAAAAATATCTCACTCGTGAATTTTATTTGACAATAAACATTTCACATCAAATTACGGCCTTTAAAAAAGACTGACAAGTGATACAAAAATCCGTTGTAAATTTAAATCTGGATAAATTAAAACGAACGTCAGATTACAACATAAACTCGAGTCATTGATTTTTATGCAAATTAGAGGGAGGTCATTTGTTGTGGATTAAGATTTTAGGCAACAATCGCAATAAGTGACAAGAGGAACAAGGTTTAAAAAAATTAATAGTGGACGGAGTGAAATATTTAGAGGATCGAAAAATACCATTCGATTTAAAGTGGGAACATTAGTAGTCATTGAAATTCGTTGTTTTAACGAATTGGTTTGCTTTGGCTCACACGACATGTGTATATATGAAGGCAATATCAAAATCTAAACCGATCTTTCCAATTTTTGCAGCAATTAGTCAGACTACAAAAAGGGTACATAACCATATTTCATATTTCATTGCTTTTAGGGCCATAAATTATTTTTAAGATTTTCTTATGTTTCTTCATATTCCAATACGAGAAAATAGTGCTTAACAAAAATTTTTAAGATATGAATAATAACTTTATATATTTTGAGAATTTTCATGGAAATAAGCGCAAAAGATTCCAGAAATGGATAACTACAATAATGCGCTCAGCCGTTTTACTAGAATATGACCAATTTTCAAAAAAAAATAATTTATTAGGAAAATCAATTCTCGAACCCCAAGCAAAGATTACAAAAGTAATAACACAGAGAGATGCTAATTATCATAATTCTTTCTTTCTATTCATGATCGAAATGAGGAACTGGCCGCCACTTTTCTAAAAATCACATTTTTAGCATATATAATAAGTAGAAAGTTATTGAAAAAGATATAAATCCAAAAAAAATATTTTTTTAGAAAATTGTTATTTTATATACAATAATCCTAAAATGAGGGAAAGAAATACCAAAAATGTATTTTTTTAGAAAACTATATTCTTAACATATAAAACTTCCACAATTCCCCAAAAGGGGGAATTAAAAAATAAAACCGTTTTTTGATTATAAAAACACACAATTCCTAACGGGGGAAATAATACCAAAACAATTTTTTAATATTTAAAAATTTGAAAATGTTTAAAACAGGGAAATAAATACGAAAAATGTTATTTCATTTTATTTTTAATGTATAAAAATCGCACAAGATAACTGATTTTTTAATAAAGGGTCCGTCAAATAACTTTTTTTGGATGGATGATGTTGAAAACTTTTTTTGAAAATGATATAAAAAAACTACTGAATATTTTCTCAAATTTCTTTTTTTATTTGAAAGTACAATCCTTCCGGCTAATAATGGAAAATAATTTCATTCAAATGTCTGCCTCGGCACCCACAAATAATAGTCCAACGGTTGAATAGTTGAAAAAAGATGGTTAGATGACGGACCCTATACATAAAAATCTTATAATTCCTAAAACGGGGAAGATGCTGTTTTAATACTATAGAAAAATCCCGCAATTCATAGAACGGGGAAAAATCTCAAAAATTTATTTTTTTAGAAAACCACTTTTTTAATATATATAAATCCAAAAATTCCTAAAAGGGTAAAATAAAAAACAATAACTGTTTTTTGGAATATATAAAATTCCCACACTACTAAAACGGGAAAACAAATCCAAAAAAAAAATATTTTTTTAAAATGTTTGTTTAATATAGAATTAATTTTTGAAAACTGATTTTTTAATAAATAAAAATCTCAGAATTCCTATATTATATTTTTTCTGGTTTTTTTAATATATGGAAATCCCATAAATCCTAAAATGGGGAAATATATCACAAAAATTTATTTTTTGAAGACTGAGCTTATATCTATATATAGAAAAAAAAAATGAATATGTGTTTGTAAGTTTGTACGTTTGTTTGTTTTTTATAGCAGCCTAAACTACTGAACCGATCTTCTTGAAATTTTCGCAGTATGTTCATGCTGAACCGGTGGTGAAAATAGGCTATATAAATTTTTGATACTTTCAGTGGGCGTGGCACCCCCCACACAAATTGGGGATTTATTCGTTTTTTATAAATTAACATATTCGGAATACTGTTGCAGCTAGAGTCTTGAATTTTTTGAAAGTTCACTAATTGTTAGTCTGCACAGTTGTGCCAAAAATGGGCGGTATTGGAAAAGTGGGCGTGGCACCTCCCATACGAAGTTAAAACCCATTTTCGAATACATTCCGTTCTATGACAGACACAATAATGAAATTTTGTTTGAGTGCATCCTGCATCAATGTCCGCAGCTGTGGCAAAAATGGGCGGTATTGGGAAAGTGGGCGTGGCGCCTCCCATACGAAGTTAAAACCTATTATTGAATATTGCCAGTTCTATGACACCTAGAGTGCTGTAATTTTGTGTAAGTGCATCTAGCATCAATGTGCGTAATTGCGCCAAAAATGGGCGGTAATGCAAAAGTGGGATTGGTACCTCCCATACGAAGTTAAACATATTATCGAAAATGTCATAGACCTAGAGTGCTGAAATTTTGTGTGAGTTGATCCAGTGTAAATAGTTGTGTAAAGATGGGCGGAAAGTGGGCGTGACCCTTCCCATATGAAATTATAACCGGTTTTAGAGTATTTCGACACCGTGATGGGCGGAAAGTGGCCGTGACCCTTGCCATTCGAAATTTAAACCTGTTTTTGAGTATATTCTACACCGATATTCCTATATTGTTGTGTGAGTTAATTTAGTTGTAGCCTGCTTAGACAATATACTAATGGGCGGTATTTGAAAGTTGGGGCATTCATGATTTGAATTTTCTAAAATTACACGTTTTCTGTGGATTTTCTTAGCAAAATAGTAAAGAAAGGTTCTAAAAAGAGAAATATTCATTCGTCAACAGCCGACATAAGTCAAGAAAACGGTAAAATTATATTATTTTTTTAGTTTTTGTGTTCTTTGATTAATGAAAAATTTGAATGATTTTATATGATTGAGTGTTTTGAATGTAATGTAATGTAATTTCTTCTTACGAATGACGTTTTTTGTTTAGTTAATGGGGAAGTGGGTTCAGCTAGTATGTATATGAAAATACTACAATTCTTTTCAAGTAGGAAACAACGCTTTGCGGTGATGTTTTCGGGTACATACATATAATACGCATATGTAACTGATGACATAATGTAACATAATAAACAAGCACTCAATAGAGAAGGATCACTGATGATTTGTCCCTATACAGGACATTGAAATACGTATGTGGTCAAATATATAGTTGAGATTTCCTTTGTAAGAAAAAAATATTTCATCGAATAGCTGAAATTCAAACTCATGGTGCAAATAAATCCAACAATTCCTAAAACGGGGAAAATATATCTCAAAAAGTTTTTTTTTTGAAATCTAAGTATTTAAATATGTAGAAATCTCCCAAAACCTAAAATGGGATTGCAAAAATTTATTCTTTTTTTGAATTTTGCTTTTCAATATATTAAAATCTTAGAATTCTTACAACGAGGAAAATAAATACCAAAAAAGTTGTTTTTCCTAAAATATAAGAATCCCACAATTCATAAAACGGGGAAAAAATCCCAAAAATATATTTTGAAATCCCAAAAAAATAATTAATTAAACTGCTTTTTAATATATATCAAAATTCCACTTTTTCTAAAATGGGGACAGTAAATACAACAAATGTTTTTTTAAACGATTTTTTTAAATATATGTAAATTCCACAAATCCTAAAATGGGTGAAAATATCACAAACATTTATTTTTTAGCCGCTTTTTAAATATAAAAAAGTCTCACAATTTCTAAAACGAGGAAAATAAATCACAAAAAAAAGTATTTTTTTTAAATTCAATTAATTTAATTTAAATCCCACATGCCCTATATATGTAAATATATACAAATCTTACAAACCTTAAACGAGGAAAATACGTCACAAAAAAAATATTTTTTTTAATATTTTCTAAATATATAAAATACCACAATTCCCAATACAGGGGAAAATATATATCAAAAATGATTTTTTATTATTTTGATTTTAAAATATATAAAAATCCCAATTCCTAAAACGTAGAAAATAAATGTTAAATTGATTTTTAATATATATAAATTCCACTATTCCTAAAATGAGGAAAATAAATACCAAAAAAAAAAGTTTTTTATTTTTTTAAAAAATACAAATACCCCACAATTCCTAAAAAGGGAAAAATAAATCCCAAAATTTATATTTTTAGAAAGTCGTATTTTTAATTATGTTTATTGAACAGATTCCTACTAGTTTGGTGGCCCTGTTGGTCTCCCCTAGACGGAGTCTAGAGGAGACAATTTAAAAATCAAAACAAATTAATAATTTATTTATTTGGCAGGGACTGCCATCTGTTTCAGTACAAGGTGAGTTGACAACTAAAGAAACCCAAGAATGGCAGTGATGGCGTTACCATCAACACCAGTCATGTGTTCTTATTTCGAGATGTAGGCGGCGCTGACTGATCATATGATGGATCGTCAACATTTATAAATATTATGTTTATATTTGCTTTTTTAAATGTCCTTTCTTAATTTTTTCTTATCTTTTAGATTTCTCTTTATTTAAAACATAATAAATAATTATATTTAAAATAAATAAATTTAATTTATTTAATATATAAAAATCCCGCAATTCTTAAAACGGGTAAAATAATTCCCAAAAAATATTTTATAATATTTGATTGTTGTTTTTTTAATTATGTTTAAGCATAGTTTTTATTTTATAATTGTCTATTTCTGTAACTATATTTTATATCTATGTTGTTGCTTTTGTGGACAATTGGTTTATTTTCTTTTTGTAAATGTTTTTTATTTTTTTAAGAAAATATACCCGTCAAAGTTTAAAAATTTATTTATAAGAGAAATATCCATATTTGTAAGGTCAGGTCATGACTTTAATTTTTACTACTTTCCATCTATAATTTCCATTGTTCACACACACACATTCTCATGCTGCCCTGCCCACATATGAGCAAATTGCTGTGAAACTTTTCTAATTGTCACAATCAATATGCCCTTCATACATGACAGTAATCACATCCTCTTCATACAACTTTTACCACTACTACTACTACGACCATTCTGTTCTAATTATCCTGTAATATTTAGCATAACCAAAGTTCTAAACGTATCCCCCTTAAGCCAACTTTTACAGCAGCAACATTGTCAATTTGTATTTGGGAAATTTGTTGACTTAACTTTTCCCAAAAATTGGCAGTATTGAAACTTTTCTGATGAGATTATCTGCTCACAAAGAAAGAAAGCAAAGCAACAAAAAAAAGAAACACCGAACAATATTCTTACATGACATAAAAGGATATAACGCACATACGATATGTACATTAGGGCGTACCTCAAAAAAAAAGTTCGCCGTACACCTTCGAATATGAAGTATTATTGAAAGGTAGTTTCAAAAAAAAAATTTTTATTTTTTTATGCCGAACGTAGGGGTCGCGCTTTTACATTTTTCTATATAACTTGTATTTATAAACGGATTTTAAAGTGTGATACATCGATGTTTTTGTCTCGACGAGGCCGATTTTTTTGTCTTTGAAGTCATTGAGCTCAAGCACCCCCTTCTGGTACTTACCCATCATTTCTCAGTTGCTACTACCCTAATGTACCACTCTAATAATCGAAAATTAAAGCTCGCATAAAATCATGAATCATGTTTGAGCTCAATGACTTCAAAGACAAAAAAATCGGACAAAAACATCGATGTATCACACTTTAAAATCCGTTTATAAATGCAGAAGTTATATAGAAAAATGTAAAAGCGCGACCCCTACGTTCGGCATAAAAAAATAAAAAAAATTTTTTTGAAACTACCTTTCAATAATACTTCATATTCGAAGGTGTACGGCGAACTTTTTTTTTTTACTTGTAACCTGGTACGCTCTAATGTACATGGAACTACGTACAACTATGAATATATATGCATATCGATATGGCCACCGATGGTTGTCACACACAAATGTAGGCGACATATGGGCGATTATATGTCAAATATTCACCTTAAAAACAATTTTTAAAAATATTTTAACAAACAATATATTTATTTATGTTGTTTTTCAAGCTTTTCTTTAATATTCCAAATAAATAATATTTATCAAAATTCTATTTTATAAGACCTCGAGCTTGATAAATATTAATTATTTCGAAAAAAAATGCAAACGAAAAAACTAAAATAAAAAAAAATTTGCAAACATTAAAAAAGTCAGAATTTGGGAATAACTATTTTTTTAAATAACTTCAAAATTAATAAAAAATATGATTTAACTATAATAGTCACTCACTTATTTAAAATTCAATAATAAAGAAAAAACAAGAACAAAATTCCTAAATTAAAGTCCCTCCCATGTCTTCAATATTTCACACCAAATCAAACATATGGACGAATTTAGAAATAAGTCAGACAAAAGCATTGACGTGGACATTTGTCGCAAACCCTCTCATATACAATCACCTATAAAATTGTATATCTGTTCATTGCCTCATATATATGCAAAGTGTAACCCAGGCTACCCGTAGAGTAGCTCCGTTTTTTGTTCTTGTCCTCTGCCCTAATCCTTTTAATTCCCCTTAATTTTTTCTCCTTCTTCAGTGTACATCGCATTTATATCGCCCTTAAGGTGGATGGTATTAATACGATTTATATTATTATTATTATTATATTACTACGTACTCGTAGTACAAAAGACAGATTATGAGCACATTGAGTACATAATACTCCTATCTGGCTGTATCATGGAGTACATAACTATGTATTTATGCATATGCAGAGACCATCACTAAATACTAGGAATGTGTAAATAAAAGACGACCGATTAAAGGGAATTCGGTGGGTTCTTTTCTATATATAATACTAGAAATAGCTCCTAATAATAATATTTCTCAATTTTTATTCGCGAACTGAAATGAAGGACTGACTGTCACTTTTCTAAGAATCCAATTTTTGCGACTTATTTACACCGTTTTAGGAATTTTTATGGAGTATCTCAAAAGTAACAAATTCTTGAATTGCTTTCAAAAACATTATTGGTAAACCTTCTATAAAAATCCCACAATTCCTAAAACGGGGAAAATAAATCCCCAAAAATGTATTTTTTGAAAACAGCCGTTGACCCATTTTCCTAAAAAATAATTTATTTAGACAATTAAATCTCGCTACCCAACACTGCGATTACAAAAGTAATAATTGAGTTTTAGCCACGCACAGAACTGCTAATAATAATATTTCTTTATTTTTATTCGTGGTCGAAATGAAGGACTGGCCGTTACTTTTCTAAAAATAAAATTGTTGGGACCTATTTACACCGCTTTATGCATCTTTTGAGATATATCAAAAGTAGCAAGTTCTTGAATTGTTTTCAAAATCATTCCTGTTGAACTATAAAAAATACCACAATTCCCAAGACGGGGAAAATAAATCCCAAAACTGAAAACTGAATTTTTAAATTTATAAAAATATCACAATTACAAAAATATATTTTTTTTAATAAATATACATTAAATATTTCATTTGGTGAGAATTTTTTTGGGATTTATTTTCCCCGCTTTAAGAATTTTTATGGGATATCTCAAAAGTAACAAGTTCTTGAATTGCATTCTAAAACATACTTGGTAAACCTTCTATAAAAACCCACAATTCCTAAAACGGGGAAAATAAATCCCAAAAAAGTATTTTTTGAAAAAAAAAATACCACGACTACAAAAATGTATATTTTGAAAATATACGTCGTATATAGGTAAAACGGGGAAAATAAATCCCAAAAAATATTTTTTTGACAGTTATTTTTTTAAAAATATAAAAATGCCACAATTTTTTTTTGAAAATACGCGTCGAAATTGAAGAACTGTGTATTCATTTGGTGCTATTTTTTCATTTTTATAGGACTTTTAATTGCCAAAGGATATAGCTGTTTTAGTAATTTATTTTCGTACTTTCCCGAATCCTACAAAGGTGATATCCATATCAAATGATAGAGGAGAATATCTGTTAAAAACACTTAAAATTTTATACTTTTGGCTGTATAAGTTTAACAGTAAAATATATTTAAAATTTCCCCCATAAAAATAAAATTAAATAAACTTAAAACTTCCAAAGGATATAGATGTTTTAATAATTTATTTTCGTATTTTTCCGAGCCACACAAAGACGATATGGATATTAAATGAAAGAGGAGAATATCTGTAAAAAATACTTTAAATTTTACGCTTCCAAATATTTAATTTTTGCATTAACCTTTTCAATTTTTTAAATAAAATTAAATAAACTTTAAACTTCCAAAAAATATAGGTTTTTTTATTTATTTATTTTCGTACTTTTCCATGGCACATAAAGGTGAAGTGGATAGCAAACGAAAGAGCATAATATTTGTAACAAATACTTAAAATTGAATGCATCTAAATATTTTAGTTTAGTATTAATAACCATTTAGAATTTCCTCCCTTAAAAATAATATGAAATACAACGTTTCACTGCAATATGACAAATTTTCATAAATAATAAGTTATTCTCGAAAGCGATTACAAAAGCATTAATTGATGTTTTATCTACGCACAGAGTATAATATTTAATTCTATTTATTCGAAATGAAAAACTGGCCGTCACTTTTTTAAAAATCATTTTTTTGGGACCTATTTACACCGTTTTATGAATTTTTACGAGGTATTGCAAAGATAGCAAGTTCTTTAATTGCTTTCAAAAGTGTTTTTGGTAAACCTTTTCTAAAAATGCCACAATTCCAAAAAACGGGGAAAATAAATCCCATTTTTTGAATTTATAAAAATATCACAATTACAAAAATGTATTTTTTTTAAAACCTCGTTTTCCATTTTTTGTGATATTTTCTCCATTTTAGAGGACTTTTTTATCCAAAGATTATAATAATTTATTTTAGTACTTTTCCGCGCTCAAATAAAGAGAAGAACATTTTTAAAAAATACTTTAAATTTATTGTTTCCAACAATTTATGTTTAGCATTCACAACCATGTAAAATTTCCCCTTAAAAATAATATTAAATAAACATTAAACTACCATAGGGTATATGTCGATGTTTTTATAATTTATTTTCGTACTTTTCTGAATCTTATAATACTTCCGAGTCAAAAATACTTCGAATACTTTCTTACAATTTAAGTTTAGCATTAACAACCATTTCAAATTCCACACTTAAAATAAAATTTAACAAACTTTAAACTTCAATATGATATAGTTGTTTAATAATTTATTTTCGCACTTTTCCGCGCTGCACAAAGACGACATGAATACCAAATGAAAGAGAAGCATATGTGTTAAAAATACTTATAATTTCGTGTTTCTCGCTGTTTAAATTTAGCATTAAAAAACCATTTCAAAAATAAAATTAAATAAACTTTAAACTTCCATATGACATAGATGTTTTAATATTTTTTTTTCGTACTTTTCCGAACCTTCCAAAGGCGATATGGACATGAAATGAAAGAGAAGAATGTCAGTTAAAAACAATCAAAATTTCATGCTTATAACTGTATAAGTTTTGCTTTAACAACCATTTAAAATTTTCCCTTTAAAAATAAAAATAAATAAACATTAAACTTCCATTGATTACAGATGTTTTTATAATTTATTTTCGGACTTTTCCGAAACTTGCTGAAGACCATATGGATATCAGTTGAAAGAGAAGAATATCAGTTAAAAATACTTTTAATTGTGTGCTTCTTACTATTTTGAGTTATGCATTAACAACTATTTCAATTTTCCCCCTTAAAAAAATAAATAAACATTAAACTTCCATAGAATACAGATGTTTTTATATTTTTTTTCGTACTTGCCACGCAAAGACGGTATTTATATCAGTTGAAAGAGAAGAATATCGGTTGAAAATACTTAAAATTTCGTGCTTCTAACTGTACCAGTTTTAACAACAACTTCAAATTTCCCACTGAAAAATAAAATATATTTTTTATTTTCGTACTTTCCCGAGTCGCACAATATCGATATGGATATCAATTGAAAGATAAGAGTATCAGTTAAAAATATCTCACATTTCATGGTTCTAGCTTTTTAAGTTTAGCATTAACCACCATTTCAAATAATCCCCTTAATAATAAAATTAAAAATTTAACTTTAAACTTCCAAAGCATATATATATATTTTAATAAATTATTTTCGTACTTAACAGAGCCGCATCAAAACGATATGTATATCAAATGAAAGAGGAAAATACCTGTTAAAAACACTTTAAATTTCATGCTTTTAACTATATAAGTTTAGCTTTTACAACTATTTAAAATTTCCCCCCTTAAAATAAAAATAAAAAAACTTTTTAAAGGGGGAAACTTGAAATAGCTGTTAATACTAAACTGATACAGATATAGACATGGAAATTGAAGTATTTTTAACAGATAATCTACTCTTTCATCTGATATTCTTTATGACTACGTATGATGTGCAAAAGTGCGAAAATAAATTATAAAAAAATTCTAAATACTTTGGAAATTAAACTTTCTCTAAACAAGTGAAAATATCACCCAATGAAAAACCGAGTACATAGCTTGTCTACATAAGAGTTCTGATAGATGTATGCAATTTGAAGAATTTATAGCAGACATTATTGGCTTTCATTTGATATCCTTACCGCCCTTGTGTGACTTGCAAAAGTTCGATAATTAATTATTAAAACTTATATATTATTTGGAAATTAAAAGTTCTGTTAAAAAGTGAAAAGATCACCGAATATAAAACTGAGTACACTGCTTTTCTGCAAAACGATCTCCAGTTTCATGTGTATATGGTATTGAAAACTTGAGAAATCGTAAACCTTCTCTTACTACTAAGTCTCTCTTTAATATCTCCGGTTGTGATCCAGAAGATCATTTACACAGTATTTGGCTCATCTATTTTGCCAGGATCATTCATTTACACTGGGTATTAAATATCCTATACAACTTTGCTTTTAGAATCTACTAAGAAATATTTTTAGCTAACAGTTTCGGCTAACACAATGCCGAATTGCAAAATAATTCAGCCGAACACTTGGAAAAAATAACCAGAAGGCAATTTATTAAATGGCTTTTTATATAGAAAATGCTAATAGTTGCAAAGAGTTAAGCTCTGTGTGGCAATAGAAACGATACTTGCTACTACAGTAAAGCTAATACATACTACCACACACAAATAACAACACACGAACACACAGTACAAGTGTGTGTTAGATCCTGCAACATTTTTAAACTCTGGCTATGCAACAGAGAAGGGGATAAACTCAAACAGACCCTTTGACACTTTTAGTTAAAATAAAAGGGCTCTTATTGCAATATCAATAAATTGATTGCACACACACATACGTAGATATATATAAAAATGTGTGTATGTCACACGTATATATAAATATATATAAACATTTTAGCATAGAATACTTTTAAGTGCCCCTCGGCAAATGATTGGAGTTCAGTTCAGAGTTATTGTCATTATTGTGATGACGAGAATAATGGTGCCGGAGTTGGTGTTGAAGAGGTGGTGGTGGTGGTCAGGCCCGTGCGCAGGATTTTCCCCTGGGGGGGGTTTTCATCTACACTCATAAAAAAATTAACCCTATAATGAATTAAAATTAACTAAAATTTAGGAAACCAAGTACATTTTTACAAAATATAAGTAAAATTTTGCTGAAATTTTCCTAAAACTAAGTAAATGTTTACTCAAATCAAGTTAATATTTACTCAAACTGAGGACAATTTTGCTGATTTTTGTTACTCAAAACGACGAAATTTTTACTTAAACTGAGGAAAATTTTTTTATACAAGGAAAAAAGGTGAAATTAAAATTAAAGTTCAATTTAACTAAAAAAATCAAACAAATAGTGCAAAATTGCAAAATTGATACAAAAAATGACACCATGAGATATTTCTCAAGAGTTTCATGTTACCTCTGCCATAAGGAGTTGAGCTATTACTCCATGATTGTTGCGAAGGCAAGATAGGTATTGAGAAATAAGTCTCTGCAAACGAACGAGAATTACTTCTTAGATTACTATTCAAGAATTTTTTAAACAATTTCAAATTCTGTAAACATATTAACTTACTTTTAGGAAATAAACACATTTTTAAGTTAAAATTTCCTAAATGGAATTTTTTCCATACAAAAAATTTCAGATTTTTTTCTCACTTAAAACCTTGGAAATATTCTTCCAAATAAGTTTGAATTTACTCAATTGTATTTATTAGATCCAAAGAAATGATTTTAAGTAGTAAATCCCTTTTTCTAGTAAATGAACTATTTACTATGGCTTTAAAAGATGGAAACTTTACTCTTAAATAGTTAATTTTCCAACTTTTTAGGAATTTTTTACTGGAGCGTTTGGAAACCACTCATATTGTATTGCCAGGATCTTCGAGAAATATTTTGATACATTCGTCCGACAGACATTGTCGGCAAAATTGCATCTCAGTAATCCATCTATACCATAGAATTATTTTGGTATTCTCAATATAATAAAAAGTTACGCCGGTTTTTCTAGATATACTTTTCACAATTTTTGACTTTACAGCCACCATTTTTCCTATTTTAGCCTGATAACTGGGGAATCAAAATGCTATTAACGCGAAATGATGGAAGTTGATAGTACGATATGCCCTAAATCTAGAAAAATGTTTTAACCAAAATCGTTGTAGCGAATTATAACCTTCGGTTTTATGCTGCTCCATTGTTGAACTATTTTATTTCTATTATTTTTATATTCATAGCCACTTATGCAGTCACAAACTAACGTGCGAGGGGATATCCAAATCAGAAAATTAAAAAAAATGGCTTTAGAAAAAAATCTTTTCCAAATTTATATGACAGATGACATCCAAATCTGAGAATAGTTTGGCATCAAAAACTCATTTTCGAGAAAATGGTTCATAGCCACTTTTAGATATAAGCCATCGATATATATTTTGAAGCTTCTTGACGAAGTATGGGTCTAAATAGGATACTTTAGACATTTTGGAGTTTTTAATTTATATAGGACATGAGTAACAGGATGTTTACTCAAAATCTTTATACGTATATTCCGATTAAATAAAAAATATTTGGAAATGTTTCTTAATTTTTATAATCTTAAATATGTATAAATTCGAATAACTAATACAGTTTTTTTGTATTCGATGAAATGCAAGAAGAAAGAACTAGAAACTTTAATTCAAAAATCCAAATAATTGGTATTTTAGAGTTTCGTTTTCCTACGCAGATCCAAGTTACTGAATTTGTTGTTTCTCTTTTGAATAATACTTGTTACATATGTACAAAAAATACTAACTCTGAAAAATATTTGACATAAGTGATAAATATAACACAAATTTTAGTAAGTTAACACTCATTTCTTATTGTTTCGCAACTTTAAAGTAGATTTTAAAATAGAGACCTACACGCAGAGAAAAAAGGCATTTCGTACAAACGAAATTTTAGACACGTGAACATCGTTTCTTTTGTGGGAAAAATTAGTTTGTTTGCGGTAAACATGTCATCAGCTCTTGTAAATGAACAAAGAGAAATACGTTTCTGTATATCAAACAGTATTCTTCGTTTGTCGAAATGAATTTGTATTATAATTGCAAACTCCCAAAAACATTGGAAGTAACAGAAACCGTTGTTGTTGCATTTGTGATGAAAATAGGACACATCGGCTCAGATTTAGATACAGCTCCATAAAAATGTCCAATCGCAAATGTTACATCTTAGCGCTCTACAAGCATCAAGCAAATTATTGTATGTATTTTTTTTAAAACCTCGTTTTCCATTTTTTGTGATATTTTCTCCATTTTAGAGGACTTTTTTATCCAAAGATTATAATAATTTATTTTAGTACTTTTCCGCGCTCAAATAAAGAGAAGAACATTTTTAAAAAATACTTTAAATTTATTGTTTCCAACAATTTATGTTTAGCATTCACAACCATGTAAAATTTCCCCTTAAAAATAATATTAAATAAACATTAAACTACCATAGGGTATATGTCGATGTTTTTATAATTTATTTTCGTACTTTTCTGAATCTTATAATACTTCCGAGTCAAAAATACTTCGAATACTTTCTTACAATTTAAGTTTAGCATTAACAACCATTTCAAATTCCACACTTAAAATAAAATTTAACAAACTTTAAACTTCAATATGATATAGTTGTTTAATAATTTATTTTCGCACTTTTCCGCGCTGCACAAAGACGACATGAATACCAAATGAAAGAGAAGCATATGTGTTAAAAATACTTATAATTTCGTGTTTCTCGCTGTTTAAATTTAGCATTAAAAAACCATTTCAAAAATAAAATTAAATAAACTTTAAACTTCCATATGACATAGATGTTTTAATATTTTTTTTTCGTACTTTTCCGAACCTTCCAAAGGCGATATGGACATGAAATGAAAGAGAAGAATGTCAGTTAAAAACAATCAAAATTTCATGCTTATAACTGTATAAGTTTTGCTTTAACAACCATTTAAAATTTTCCCTTTAAAAATAAAAATAAATAAACATTAAACTTCCATTGATTACAGATGTTTTTATAATTTATTTTCGGACTTTTCCGAAACTTGCTGAAGACCATATGGATATCAGTTGAAAGAGAAGAATATCAGTTAAAAATACTTTTAATTGTGTGCTTCTTACTATTTTGAGTTATGCATTAACAACTATTTCAATTTTCCCCCTTAAAAAAATAAATAAACATTAAACTTCCATAGAATACAGATGTTTTTATATTTTTTTTCGTACTTGCCACGCAAAGACGGTATTTATATCAGTTGAAAGAGAAGAATATCGGTTGAAAATACTTAAAATTTCGTGCTTCTAACTGTACCAGTTTTAACAACAACTTCAAATTTCCCACTGAAAAATAAAATATATTTTTTATTTTCGTACTTTCCCGAGTCGCACAATATCGATATGGATATCAATTGAAAGATAAGAGTATCAGTTAAAAATATCTCACATTTCATGGTTCTAGCTTTTTAAGTTTAGCATTAACCACCATTTCAAATAATCCCCTTAATAATAAAATTAAAAATTTAACTTTAAACTTCCAAAGCATATATATATATTTTAATAAATTATTTTCGTACTTAACAGAGCCGCATCAAAACGATATGTATATCAAATGAAAGAGGAAAATACCTGTTAAAAACACTTTAAATTTCATGCTTTTAACTATATAAGTTTAGCTTTTACAACTATTTAAAATTTCCCCCCTTAAAATAAAAATAAAAAAACTTTTTAAAGGGGGAAACTTGAAATAGCTGTTAATACTAAACTGATACAGATATAGACATGGAAATTGAAGTATTTTTAACAGATAATCTACTCTTTCATCTGATATTCTTTATGACTACGTATGATGTGCAAAAGTGCGAAAATAAATTATAAAAAAATTCTAAATACTTTGGAAATTAAACTTTCTCTAAACAAGTGAAAATATCACCCAATGAAAAACCGAGTACATAGCTTGTCTACATAAGAGTTCTGATAGATGTATGCAATTTGAAGAATTTATAGCAGACATTATTGGCTTTCATTTGATATCCTTACCGCCCTTGTGTGACTTGCAAAAGTTCGATAATTAATTATTAAAACTTATATATTATTTGGAAATTAAAAGTTCTGTTAAAAAGTGAAAAGATCACCGAATATAAAACTGAGTACACTGCTTTTCTGCAAAACGATCTCCAGTTTCATGTGTATATGGTATTGAAAACTTGAGAAATCGTAAACCTTCTCTTACTACTAAGTCTCTCTTTAATATCTCCGGTTGTGATCCAGAAGATCATTTACACAGTATTTGGCTCATCTATTTTGCCAGGATCATTCATTTACACTGGGTATTAAATATCCTATACAACTTTGCTTTTAGAATCTACTAAGAAATATTTTTAGCTAACAGTTTCGGCTAACACAATGCCGAATTGCAAAATAATTCAGCCGAACACTTGGAAAAAATAACCAGAAGGCAATTTATTAAATGGCTTTTTATATAGAAAATGCTAATAGTTGCAAAGAGTTAAGCTCTGTGTGGCAATAGAAACGATACTTGCTACTACAGTAAAGCTAATACATACTACCACACACAAATAACAACACACGAACACACAGTACAAGTGTGTGTTAGATCCTGCAACATTTTTAAACTCTGGCTATGCAACAGAGAAGGGGATAAACTCAAACAGACCCTTTGACACTTTTAGTTAAAATAAAAGGGCTCTTATTGCAATATCAATAAATTGATTGCACACACACATACGTAGATATATATAAAAATGTGTGTATGTCACACGTATATATAAATATATATAAACATTTTAGCATAGAATACTTTTAAGTGCCCCTCGGCAAATGATTGGAGTTCAGTTCAGAGTTATTGTCATTATTGTGATGACGAGAATAATGGTGCCGGAGTTGGTGTTGAAGAGGTGGTGGTGGTGGTCAGGCCCGTGCGCAGGATTTTCCCCTGGGGGGGGTTTTCATCTACACTCATAAAAAAATTAACCCTATAATGAATTAAAATTAACTAAAATTTAGGAAACCAAGTACATTTTTACAAAATATAAGTAAAATTTTGCTGAAATTTTCCTAAAACTAAGTAAATGTTTACTCAAATCAAGTTAATATTTACTCAAACTGAGGACAATTTTGCTGATTTTTGTTACTCAAAACGACGAAATTTTTACTTAAACTGAGGAAAATTTTTTTATACAAGGAAAAAAGGTGAAATTAAAATTAAAGTTCAATTTAACTAAAAAAATCAAACAAATAGTGCAAAATTGCAAAATTGATACAAAAAATGACACCATGAGATATTTCTCAAGAGTTTCATGTTACCTCTGCCATAAGGAGTTGAGCTATTACTCCATGATTGTTGCGAAGGCAAGATAGGTATTGAGAAATAAGTCTCTGCAAACGAACGAGAATTACTTCTTAGATTACTATTCAAGAATTTTTTAAACAATTTCAAATTCTGTAAACATATTAACTTACTTTTAGGAAATAAACACATTTTTAAGTTAAAATTTCCTAAATGGAATTTTTTCCATACAAAAAATTTCAGATTTTTTTCTCACTTAAAACCTTGGAAATATTCTTCCAAATAAGTTTGAATTTACTCAATTGTATTTATTAGATCCAAAGAAATGATTTTAAGTAGTAAATCCCTTTTTCTAGTAAATGAACTATTTACTATGGCTTTAAAAGATGGAAACTTTACTCTTAAATAGTTAATTTTCCAACTTTTTAGGAATTTTTTACTGGAGCGTTTGGAAACCACTCATATTGTATTGCCAGGATCTTCGAGAAATATTTTGATACATTCGTCCGACAGACATTGTCGGCAAAATTGCATCTCAGTAATCCATCTATACCATAGAATTATTTTGGTATTCTCAATATAATAAAAAGTTACGCCGGTTTTTCTAGATATACTTTTCACAATTTTTGACTTTACAGCCACCATTTTTCCTATTTTAGCCTGATAACTGGGGAATCAAAATGCTATTAACGCGAAATGATGGAAGTTGATAGTACGATATGCCCTAAATCTAGAAAAATGTTTTAACCAAAATCGTTGTAGCGAATTATAACCTTCGGTTTTATGCTGCTCCATTGTTGAACTATTTTATTTCTATTATTTTTATATTCATAGCCACTTATGCAGTCACAAACTAACGTGCGAGGGGATATCCAAATCAGAAAATTAAAAAAAAATGGCTTTAGAAAAAAATCTTTTCCAAATTTATATGACAGATGACATCCAAATCTGAGAATAGTTTGGCATCAAAAACTCATTTTCGAGAAAATGGTTCATAGCCACTTTTAGATATAAGCCATCGATATATATTTTGAAGCTTCTTGACGAAGTATGGGTCTAAATAGGATACTTTAGACATTTTGGAGTTTTTAATTTATATAGGACATGAGTAACAGGATGTTTACTCAAAATCTTTATACGTATATTCCGATTAAATAAAAAATATTTGGAAATGTTTCTTAATTTTTATAATCTTAAATATGTATAAATTCGAATAACTAATACAGTTTTTTTGTATTCGATGAAATGCAAGAAGAAAGAACTAGAAACTTTAATTCAAAAATCCAAATAATTGGTATTTTAGAGTTTCGTTTTCCTACGCAGATCCAAGTTACTGAATTTGTTGTTTCTCTTTTGAATAATACTTGTTACATATGTACAAAAAATACTAACTCTGAAAAATATTTGACATAAGTGATAAATATAACACAAATTTTAGTAAGTTAACACTCATTTCTTATTGTTTCGCAACTTTAAAGTAGATTTTAAAATAGAGACCTACACGCAGAGAAAAAAGGCATTTCGTACAAACGAAATTTTAGACACGTGAACATCGTTTCTTTTGTGGGAAAAATTAGTTTGTTTGCGGTAAACATGTCATCAGCTCTTGTAAATGAACAAAGAGAAATACGTTTCTGTATATCAAACAGTATTCTTCGTTTGTCGAAATGAATTTGTATTATAATTGCAAACTCCCAAAAACATTGGAAGTAACAGAAACCGTTGTTGTTGCATTTGTGATGAAAATAGGACACATCGGCTCAGATTTAGATACAGCTCCATAAAAATGTCCAATCGCAAATGTTACATCTTAGCGCTCTACAAGCATCAAGCAAATTATTTGCTTTTATTAAGAATATTTTAGATTTCATTATGCTATCATAATGATTCTTATCTACACTTTTTTAAAATTACTAAACGATTTTGTTATTAAATTTCCAAACTTTTATTGCAGTACACAATTAAAAGTTCATAAGATATAACTCTAGTCGAATGTCAAGAAGTGGTATCGGTTAATAAAAATGAAAATTTTCCGAACAATTTGGTGTCCAGTAGCGAAATTAGCACTACACAATCTTGAAATTGGCACAATTCGTTTAGATTGTTTGTATTTTTCATAACATTTGTCCGAAATTCAAGAAAGTGTCCACGATTTTTTATGTAATTTTCGTGTTTTCATGATTTTACTACAAAATTACCATTTCAGACAAGTTATTTTAAAAAGACATTAAAAATTCTGTATTTTATTGCTTCAGAAAGTCAAAAAAGTATATGTTCGAAACCTCTCTGGGGGGGGTTTGAACCCCCAAACCCCCCCCCCCTGCGCACGGCCCTGGTGGTGGTGGCTTTAGCTCCTTTCAACTCTTTTTGTATTTCGTTTTTCAACTTGCATACTGGCAAAGTAAATATAATATAAATTGTACAAAGCGAGTTGTACTATAATGAAATAAAGCAATACTTGTGTAGACATGTACACGTATGTGTCAAGGAACTATCGATCCCTATAAATATAGTTTGTCATTCGAAACAATGGCAGAATCCTTTAAAAGGGAATAGAACGAAGTCAGCAAATATATATGCAAATTGGAATCTGTAGAAGTATTAATATTGAAATGTATTTCAATTGTCTATATGAATTTTTAACTGTGTATATCTATTGCAGATTATGAAGAGGAAACAATCATGTGTAAAGTGATTAACTTCAGTTAATCGAAAAAGATTGATATAAGACAGCGTTTTCCACAAGGGAAGAGTAGACTGAAAAAATGAATAAAACAATTTTCGCGAGATTGCATTAGAGAAACTTTATATGACTTATTAAATGAATGATATCGTCGCTTAATAGAATCATATGATCTTACACAGAGCTAACTGGACAATAAGCGAAAAATTCACAGGACTGTGGTAATGATATTAACTCTACAGGACAGTACTTTGAGAGATCTTTAAAATGACATCTAAGTTGTTATTTAACCATTTTAACTAATAATCGTGCCGAAAATGCCGTGACAGAGGTTACAAAAAAACATGGAAGTGGACGTCAACGAGTATTTGCATCATGTTTTGCAAATTTTGCTCAGTAAAAGAATAATAAGTAAAAGAGAGAATTATTTGAAGATTTTAAATTTTTTCTACTGAGGACAATGAAGTTCATGGTTCATGTAAAAATATTATTTTCGTCTGATTCAGGCTTTTCCTACTATCTTTTTATGTAAATAATTCAACATACTTTTAAAAATATTATTATTTCTTGTATTGTAAACAGTTAAAATATTATAGTTTCAAATAGAACGTATACCATATATGGTTGTTTTTATCAGTTTTATGAACATCTAAGAAACATAACTTTTTTGCCAAAATTATTAAAAATACGAGTCAGATGTAGGTTAGCTGATTGATAGGCTCGTACACTACCTACGGCGCTACGAAGGCACGTGTAATGTTTACAACAAATTGAATATTTTTGATAAACGTCGATTGAGGACAATGTGAACATTTTGTCGCCCAATTTGTCCATAATAAAATTTTATACACGACTTTATTTTAAAAGACAATGTCGTGGGTTACATATTCTTAGAATTCGATGAGGAATCGTTGACAACAATTTCATATATGACGTTTTTTGCCAATTGTTCTGATTTGTAAAATCAACTCAAAAAAATATTTTTGTTTAATTTGTAAAGGGTGTTTTTTATTGGGGTATAGAACTTTAAGTTGGCATCACTTTTTTAACTGGCGGCCATTGTGTCAGCTGTCAAGTGATTAATATTTAGTTTGGTTTGCCATTTCATCATGAACAGGTTGACAAAAGAACAACGCTTGCAAATCGTGCAAATTTATTTCGAAAGTAATGGTTCAGTTCACCGCAAGCTCCGTCCATATGGTCGACATAATCGTCCATCAGAGCAATTAATTCGGTTAACCATGGATCGTTTTCGCACTACGTTTACTCTATGTGATAATACGCATCCGCAGAGACGTCGAACAGTGCGCACCGAAGAAACAATTGCCGCTGTCCCGTTAGGGGACTTGGAAGCCAACATTCGTGGCGTTATTGCCAACATACGGCCCCATATGCTCGAAAAAGTGGTTGAAAATTGGACCTGTAGAATTGGCTATATTCGAGCCAGTCGCGGCGGCCACATGCCCGAAATCATATTTAAACATTAATGGCATAAAATTATCCTTCCAATAAAGCCAAATTGATGGACATTAAAACGATTTTCTTGTGTTTTATTTCAATTCGAAGTTCTATACCTCAATAAAAACACCCTTTACTATACGTCCAATCATGTACGGTCATTTGAAAACGTCGAGACAGTAGTATAGGAGGAGTCGACAAAAAATTGAGATAAAAATGAACAAAAATAAGTAAATCGGCGATAAGTTCGGCCGGGTCGAACCTTATAAACCCTTCATCATGGATTGCATTCTGCATTACAGGAAAATGTTATTTTTTAATATAGCCAAACCGAAAAAATAAAAATATTGAAAAAAAAACTTTATAGTTTTTGTTGTAAAAAATAATATAAAATTTAAAATTAAAGTAATACTTCAAGTCAATTCAAAAAGTAAGTATAAGGCAGCAGTCTTCAAAACGCTTAAATACCCTAAATAATGGATGCATTTCCAGCTACAGCCATTTGTTTGGTGGTATTCCCATCCTATTTTAATTCCATTGGTAAAAATTTTGAAAATCCTTTATCTCTAACGTACACAGTGCAAGATAACCTAATTTCATGATTCTACAATTTATTTACGTAAAAGTACGAATTTGGAAAAATCTTTTCCTGTGGCGGAGGGTTTCAAAATGGTTTCTGGTTGGCACAAAAAATCCATTAAAATAGAAAAAATTGCATTTCTTTTTAAGAAATAAAAAATACTTTTTATTTTGTAATTTATAATTTTTCTAACACGGTGATTAAACCAGAAAAAAGAAATGAATTTGCATTCTCTAACAGCTGGCATCATAACGTGGAAGCAAGAAAACAGAAAAATTTAGAACACGATTATTTTAATTTATCTTACTTCTAAAGAAGTGTCACAACATCTATATTTATTCATGCTTCAAATAGGCCTTGTTTTCTTCCCTAGGGTGTCTGCTATTCGAATATTTAAATTTCTGGTTTTAATGGATTTTTATAATGCCAGAAAAGCTATATATTAAACAATTAAAAAGAAAACAAGTAAAAACGGCGTTAAGTTCGGCCGGGCCAAACTTTATATACCCTCCACCATGGATTGCATTCCACAGAGGCTGTCGGTTTTCGTAGAAGTGCAGTAATATTACAGGAAAATATAAATTTTTTAATATAGCCAAACCAAAACAAATACAAATATTGAAAAGTTAATTTTATAAATAAATATAATATTTTAATTTTTTTCAACCAGGTAATGCTACCAATACGTCAATTCAAAAAATAAATATTCTTATATTTATATTTTCAAAAATATTTTCAAAGCCATAAATATTGGTAGATAGAGGGTGCTACACTTGATTGTATTTCCATTCTATTTGAATTATAAAAGTACAAATTTTGAAAATCCATTATCAGACGTACATACTGCCAAATAACCTAACTTCATGATTCAACCAATTTTTGCCGTAAAAGAAATAGTACGAATTTGGAAAAAAGCTTTTCATTTTGCGTGTCTATGCAGTCAGAGGAATGTATACACCGAATTCCATGATTCCAGCTGCGCCCATTTGGTTGGTACCATTTTTACCCCCTTGACGTTTCTACTCAATTAGAATTTCATCATTCTAGGTGTAGTCGTTTAGTTGGCACTACTTTATCCCTCTGTACCATTGTATCCCTTGAAAAATCCGTTTATTTTCCGTGTCTACGCAGTCACAGGAATGTATACTCCGAATTGCATGACTCTAGCTGCGGTCATTTGGTTGGTACTATTTGTATCCCCTTTTTTCATTTTAACACCCAAAAGTACGAATTTCGAAAAATCTGTTTATTTTAAGTGTCTACACAATCAGAGTAATGTATACACCGAATTTCATTATTCCAGGTGTAGCTGTTTGGTTGGTACAATTTGTATCCCTCCGTACCCATTGTATCCCTTGAAAGTACGAATTTGAAAAAAAAAAATAGTTTTCATGTCTACGAATTTGATGACTCCAGCTGCGCTCATTTGCTTGGTACTATTTTTATCCCCTTTTACAGCTACACATTCACAGGAATGTATACTCTGAATTTAATGACTCTAGCTGCGGTCATTTGATTGGTACTATTTTTATCCCATTTTTTCATTTTAACCCCAAAAAGTACGAATTTTGAAAAATCCGTGTATTTTACTTGTCTATGCAATCAGAGGAATGTATACACCGAATTTCATTATTCTAGGTACAGCTGTTTGGTTGGTACCACTTTTATCCCTCTATTTCCATTTTACCCCTTAAAAGTACGAATTTGGAAAAAATACTTTTATATTTTGTATCTACTCAATTGGAGGAATGTACACACCGAATTTCGTGTTTCTAGCTGTTGTCGTTTAATATGTACCATTTTTATCCCTTTTTTGCCCCCATTTCACCCCCTACAAATAAGAATCACTTTTTGTTGCACGTTTTTGCTATAAGGGGAATGCGCATACCAAATATCAAGCAAATATAAACAGACATATTCAAAAAACATGCTTAAATACGCTAAAATATTAGGGATTATTATTAGTATTTTTAGTCCTTGTGAGGGAAAAATTTTTCCCTTTGGGCCGATTTCACCCCGTTTCAATCCCAACCGATCTACGATTATAAGACGCATTTATGGAAAATTTTAACATGCTAGCTCCTTTCGTTTAGATGCTAGCGTGCTTTCAGCAGACGGACGGACATAGATCGTCTTAGAATTTTATGACGATCAAGAATATATATACTTTATAGGGTCTCAGGTCGATATTTCAAGGTGTTACAAACGGAATGACAAAGTTAGGTGGAGGGAATAAAAATAGTATTTTTTTAATTCTGTTATTGAGAAAGTTTTAATTTTTAAATTTATAAATATATATTTTTAAATTACTATTATTTTCTTTATTTTTAAATGCAAGCTATTAGAAAATAGAACAAAATTATTTTTTCTACTTTTATCGTGCGATTAAAAAATATTTATTTTTATTTTTTTCGAGAATTCCTAAACCACCTGCTGTTTAACGTATAATATGGACTTCATCAGACTTATCAGACCTTTGAAAAAAATGGAATTTTAGTAAAAATATATATACATTTTCTAATAGCTTTTTTCCAGTTTAGAACGTCAAAATACACAAGAAAATGTTGTAAACTGTCATTCGAAAAAATATTTTTTTTTGCAAAATTTTATTAAAGATTATAAATACTGCACGTATAGCAGATATACGTGAATATAATTTCGGAGCTAGAAATAAGTGATTTTTTCCTAAAAAAGCGAATATAAGAAACTATCAAAAGTTCTTTTGATATAAAAATGACTATAAATTCGAAAATTGCATTCGTGTCTGGATATTTTTAGACTAATATCGATAGACTTGTTTGACAAAAGTATTGGAACTCCTTTGCACACCACTTTTATTTAATAAATTTGATTTGAACTGGGATATTGTTCTAAATCAAAACCTTTATGCATCTAGTTTTTATTTAAAAATTACATGTTTCCATTTATTAATTGGCTCTATCATAATTTCTATAAATTTTAGAGTCTATTTCCCAAAAAGGATCCTGACCACAAAATGTTACACTTTTAACGATGACGAAACCAAAGTCAAGACGAACGTGAGTCTCATCGATTAGAGACTATTTGTTTGGAGAAATCTTTATTAGTTTCGAATTGAAAGAAACGTGACACATTTAATTATGCAAATCTCGATTAAATTCAAGGATTTGTCTTCAAGATTATTATTCAATACTATAAAAAAAAATCTTTTGAAATATTCTTTACACATTAGTTACACCTTGTCTGCTTTCATTAACAACCTAGTGTTGCAATCAACATCAAGTTGCAGACTTTAGCACTTCAGACTTTAGGTATTAACACTTCTACGGGTATTTATTAACACCTGAAGGATTACCAAAGAGCAGCTTTTATTCTGTAGCCAATTGTGTTTCAATTGATACTCATTTCATTACCACAAGTCATAGCTTTGTCAACACATCACATCACCTTTTGACAAAAGCCAAAGATGATGCTTTTCGCCAGCTAAACTAGGTCACATCACACACATCATCTTATACAGACAGCATTGTAAGTCAGCCGAAACAGCTTTCATGTGTAAGAGACCAGCTAATATGTCTGTCGACAAAGAGCCAAGACTTTGATTTAAGTAGCGAAGGAGGGGGGAGGTTGTAGAATTCTACTTGTCTTTGGCCCCCCCCAAACGCAATTATGGCCACTTAACCTGACCGTAAAATGATTAGCTTCCAGATGAATTCCACACAAAAGCGATGACAAACAATCACCACCACCATGGTGGTGGTTGTACTACGTGACCTGACCTTAACCAATACGCCACGTGTGCCAGCTGCTGAAGAATGGGCGATAGATTCGGAGTATGTCAACTCCTTAGGGTGTGGCACGCAGGCTCTTGTGCAGCACACCGCGCCAGTCGTTCGCTTGGTTGGGCACAAAGCAAATGTAGCCGTTGCTGCTGCCACATTTACAAAACATCAAATAAATTTTATTTGTTTTTTTGCTCTCTTATTTTTTGTTCTGCATTTTATTTAGATTTTCATTTCATTCCCTTTTAACACATCTAAGCAATTTCTCATTTTTAATTTAATGCAGAAAGAAGAATGGATTTGTTGTGCCAGGGAATTCTTTTGTTTTTAGTCAAATGTCACACTGTACCACCAGCACCAACACCACCACCATCAGTGGCAACGGCAGTAGCAGTAGCAACAGCATTTAAATTAAAAGCCGGAATGGCAGAGTGATGCGACTACAGCCGGCAAGGAAGGAATGCAAGAATTAATTTGATTTCGTTCGTTCGTTTGCTCGCTCCGGCATTTTTTGTTTTTGTATTTTTGGGCACAGCATCCTTTCACTCATATTATTATCCTTGTAACCATTATACGATAGTTTTTGCTTCTCTGACTCCTCTTCCTCTACTCATTCTTCGTTTACTTTTTGCCCGAAATAGTCACTATTTTTTATTCGTTTTTTTTCAGTTTTCATTGTGCAAACAAACGAAGTGCCATCGTTAGTCAGTCAGTTGCCAAACATGGCAGGATGTTGTTCAATAAATTCGGTGAAAAAGGATCAAGGATTGAAGTCACTCTAGAATTTTCTAAGTATGTACAAAAGTATAGCTATTCACAAGGAAATCTTATAAAAATTAAAATTGCATCAATATTTCCTTTAGATTGAAGTGATATCTCAGAAACTATTTCAGATCTTACTCTGAAATACTTGGAATATGTTCCACAGGGACCTATAAAAAACAGAAATTGATGTTTTTTCAATGGTATTACTATTTTTTACTCGAAGTAAAAAAATTATCATTTAAATGCTTATGAGCATTTTTATATTTTTCTTGACATCTCAGAAATTAAAGGTGATGGCATTATTAAATTTTCGGAAAATAGGAAATTTAAAAAAATTAAATTTGTTTTTTGTTTAATATTTTTTATTTGATGTAAAAAAATAAAAAATAAAAGAATTTTTCTATATTTTTCCTGATATCTCGGAAATAAATGATGAACCGACTTTGGGATTTTCATAATATATACATCACAAATGTAGCTATTTCTATAAATAATATTTACAAAATTAAAATTGGATTTTGTATAAAAATAAATTTTAATAATTTTCTTTTACAATGAAAATGCAAACACAAATAAGCATATTCCGTATTTACATAATTCCAAATGAAAATTAAAAAAATGAAAAATGGATATTTTTAAATGATATCGATATCTTTCTGTTTGAGAAAAAAAAAAACAAAAAAAAATATAAGTATTTTTAAATTTTTTATGATATCTTCGAAACTACTGGTGATCACTCTCTGCAATTTCTGGAATAATTTCCACTGGAAATTTATAAAAAATGAATTATATAAATATTATTAATGTTTGTATATTTGAAGTGGAAACATCAAAATTTAAATGAGTATAAGTATTTCCATATTTTTCTTGATATTCTAGAAATTAAAGGTGATCGCACTGTGGAATTTTCGGGATATATATTTACATCACAAATGTAGTTATTTACTTATAAAATTAAAAAAAAAATAAAATTGCATTTTGTTTAGGATAATATTAATATTTTTCTGTTGGTGAAAAAACAAACAAAAATGAAATCAATATGAGTATTTGTATTTTTTGTGGATATCTGAAGGTGACAGCAGTGTGAAATCCTCGGAATATGTACATCACATCCATAGGAAATTTAAAAAAAATATAAAATTGTTTTTTTAAGATTTCAATATTTTTTTATTTGCAAAGAAAATACCAAAATAATGTATATGATATGTTGATATCTCAGAAACAACTTGGGATCTCTCTCTGAAATTTTCAGATGGTGCACATTTCATATCTACCTAAATTCACAGGAAAATTATAAAAGATGAAAATTGGATTTCTTAAATATTATTAATATTTTTTATTTGAAGGAAAAATATATAAAAATATATCAGAAATTAGTTGTTATCAGACTCTGAAATTTTCGAAAATTATATAATAAACATATTGCTAGTTCCACAGAAAAATTATTGAAAATTAAAATTGGATTTTTTAAATATTATTAATATTGTTGGTTGTGCTGAAGTCTTCAGCAGAACCCAAAATTAGCAAAAAGGCAAAGTGAGACCCTTATTGTTGCAACTAAAAGTTGACTGCGCAGTTTCGATGGGCGCTACCCCATCTCGTCAGAACTTTCGCAACGAATGTATGTCTTTGACTTAAATCAGGGTTCATATTAGTTCCAGCGGTCACATATGACAAATGAGAAGCGCTGATAAACAAAATATTCCACCGAACTAAGTCGACACACTAAAAATCTCACTTTGCCAATTCAATGTTGTGCATGTGCTCGCATCGCTCGCAACAATGCAAAGGTTGTTGTTGTACGGTATGTCCCGTCTTCACTGTACCTCGTGTGTATTGTTGTTGTTTGTATGTATTGTTGGTCTGTTATGTTGTATGTGTTGTCATTTATTTTGGTTTAAGACCAAAGGTTGTGAGGACCAAATATTAATATTATTTATAAAATCCAATTTTCATTTTTGAAAATCTTCCTATGGAATATATTAATATTTTTTTAAGTAAAATAAAAATTTAAATAAATATGAGTATTTCCATATTTTTCTCGTTGTCTCGGAAATGAAAAGGTGATCCCACTATGCAATTTTCCGAATGTAGGTGTTTCCATAGGAAATTAAAACAAAATATTTTTTATAAAAATAGATTTCAATATTTTTCTATTTGCAATGCAAATTTAAAAAAATGAGTGCTGAAAAAAAATATATATTTTTTCCATTACCTACTTTTTCTTAGATTTTTCACTGAAAACTGAAAAAATATCATTCTGACGATTTTGCAAAAAAATCGTAAAAAATTAGAAGACATCATTCCACTTCCAAACTCACACAGTCGCTTAAAAAGTGACCAAGGAGCACCTTATTAAATTTCCAAAAAAATAGTTTAATGTAATCATTTCGAAAATCAAAATAAAATTGTAAAGATTCTAAACACTGTCATATTGTATATAAGTAATTGAAATTGCCTTCAAAAAAGTATAGCACTTTAAAATCGTTTAAGTATTTCAGGAGTTACAGGATATTGAATGAACGTGAAAAAATCTTATTTTTCACTGTTAAATTGGCCATAAACTGTGGAAAATAATTTTCAAATTGTTTTCCAAAAATACTTAAACAATATTTTTATTTACATTACATTACACTATTTTACATTACATTATTTTTTTATACATACACAAACTTTCAAAACAATCGAAGCTATCGAGGTCAAAAATAGTACTGCTTGACATGGAATGAAAAAAAAAAAATAAAATTGGATTTATCTAAAATAATAATAAAATAATTGCACCTGAGTAATACCAAAAATATTGTTGATGAGGGTAATATAGGGTGATTCATCTTGAAGTTTGATTTATAATGTAAAATAAAACACATAATTGTGAAAGGGAACTTATTATCGGTTAAAATAACAATTTATGGAATTTACTGTTTGAAAATGATATCATGTAAATGTTGGCCACGTCTGTGGTGGTCAAATTTTGGGCGACTCGTTCAAGCATAGCGACTTGAGAGCTCGTTCATTGAAAATAACACGCAAATTTGTGTATCCTGGCTTTAATTCATGCACAAGTTAAATTCTCTACGTTCAGGCCGAGATCCTTACGTAAAATACGAATACGACAAGCCCAGTTGCTGAGAACGACGACGAATCGATTAGCCACGGTCTTCTTTCACACAGAACGCTATTTGTCGTAATACAGCTGAACAATTTGGAGACGCTGCTGTGTTGGGAGTCTTTCCATGATGACTTGGAAAACGAACAAAAATGACAAGGCAGTTCGATATGAGTCATGCGTGATCTGTAAAAAAAAACTATTGAAAATCAAACCTCACGACGAATCACCCTATATTTCGTGTCAAGGCCCTCATAGGTTAAGAATTACCAAAGGAGAAAATATATCGAAGAAGATCCTACCATGAAAGTCAAGATCGCCAACATCATTTATGATTATGTGATATCTAGTAATGCCATAATTATTTATTTTTCTCATCCCCACTGTGCCTTCTGTTATTTTCAGATTTTTCAACTTTTGTGGATGCATTTTAATTTCCCGCCTTCTCATTTTTTCTCTCAGTTATCAGTTAACCCCTCGACAAATGAATTTAGCTTAACATAGTGAAAATAGTGAAAACACCCTCTCATTCACAGACACACACACACACAGTGAGAGAACAAACTCTAAAGTGGGAAGAAATGTTAAATTTGTATATGTAAAGTATGTATGTCTGTATTCTCTTGATATGTGCATATCAAGTGCTCGTAAATCACTTCAAATCGTTGTCTGTGTGTGTGTACGAGAGAGTGTAATTGTATTTATCTCTAAGTGTTTGTTGGTGTGTACAAGTGTATGTTGGCTGTGATGGTTGGTGGGTGCGTACGTACCGCACCGTACCGTACCGTTGCAACGTTGCGAACGTTGCAACATTAACAACGGCATCCAACTCCAAACAACAGCAAACACCAACATTAACGTCATTGATGCTATCATTTTAGTTGGCACCGTACACCGCACCACCACAGCACAGCGGAGCAGAGCACAGCGGTGGCGGTAGCTACGGCTACAGCTTCAGTCGCTCGTTGTGGCAGATGATGTTATTCTGATGCTGCTGATGATGTTGTTGCTGCTGGCTCCTGCAGTATCTAGAGCCGTGTCTCTATGGCTGTGCATGTGTGCGTGCGTGTTTGTTTGTTTCATTTTTCATCTGTCTCTGTCTCTATACTAATGTTGGGTTCAATTTGCATTTGCTAAAATTGCCTTTAAGCATTTGCGTTTTGTTTTATGTATTTTTTTGTTCGTTCGTTCGTTCGTTTGTCTCCCCTTTTAGTTTTGCATAATGCCGTGCAGTGCAATGTGAGTGTGCCCTGGCTCATACATATACAATCGAATATTCACAAACATACGGTGTTGTTGTTTGTAAATAGTTAAGCGTTTATTTAACAGCAGCAGCAGTCGTTGCCGTAATCATAGTGGTAGCGTAGTAGTGGCAACGATGCACAGTACTCCGACACAGACATACTAATTTATAAAAACTATTGCGTGATGGTCACTGCCCAGACCAAACGACTGGAGCTAAAATTAAATTGAAATTCGTACTTTTAAAACACAAATGAGGAAAGGGGGATAAAAATTGTACCAGCGTCCTAACCAATTGGCTGTAGGTAGTATCGTGAAATTTAGTACGAATTAACCTCTTATGGAGTGAATAGATTTTTTGCATATTTATACTTTTTGAAATGGTTGAAATAGGACCAAAAGGGATAAAAATGGTACCAATCAAGCTATTGAAAGTTGGATCAAGAAATGTATACTTTCCCAAATTTTGTAAATACACAAAATATAGCAATTTTTCGATACTCGTATTTATAAATATTCAATTTAGGAAAAAAGGGGATAAAAATAGTACCAACAGCGGGAACCTTGAAAATTGATATTTATATACCTCTGACTTCGTAGACGTAAACGATAAAGGGATTTTATATATGAAATTTATAACTTTTGTGAAAAAGTGAGTGACTAGGGATAAAAATGGTACCAACAAAAGGGCTGAATCTAAAAATTTAAAATTAAATTAAATACAGTGTGTACATACCTCTGACTATGTAAACGCGCTACATTTGGGATTTTTCGTTATTTACATTTTTAAGATATAAAGGATACAAAAAGGACTAAAAATGGTACCAACCAAAGTATTGAGGCTATTCTAAGGAAATTGAGTATGTGCATTTCTCTGACTGACATACATAGATTAAATAGATTTTCAAAATTTGTACCTTTTTTGAAATTTATATTTTTTGGGAAAAAGTCATGAAAATGGTACCAACAAAACTGCCGATGATAGAATCTCCAAACACCATTTTTATATTCCTCCGACAAACTAAACACGGATTTATCGAAATTTGCACTTTTAAGGGATAAACGGGACAAAAAGGGATACCAATGGTACCAAGTGGTACAAAGTGTTGCGGCTAAACCAACGGAAATTGGGTATGTACATTTACCTAACAGCATACAGGCGTAGCTCAAATAGATTTTCGAAATTTGTACTTCTTTTTTATTTATAACTTTGGAAAAAGTCAGTGAATAGGGATAAAAATGGTACCAACAAAATTGCCGAAGTTAAAATCTTGAAATACGATGATAAAGTAATAGCGCTGTATATATGTATTTTTATTAAATTTACACTTCTGAGGGATAAACGTTACAAAAAGGGATACAAATTGTACCCATCAAAGATTTTGCGACTAGACTAAGGAAATTCAGTGAGTACATTTATCTAACGCCGGTATCTAAAATTGATTTTCAAAATTTGTACCTTTTTAGAAATTTATAATTTTTGGAAAAAAAGTCAGTGAAGTCAGGGATAAACATGATACCACCAAATTGGCTGAAGCTAGAATCTAGAAATACAATGTGATTATTCTTCTGACAAACTAAATGCGCTGCATGTATGGATTTTTCGATGTTGGCGTTTTTTGCATGTTGGCGTTACAAAAAAGGGATAAAAATGGTACCAACCAAAGTATCGTCATATTTGGTGAGTAGATTTTTCTAACTGCATAGACGAGCAGCGAAAAATAATTATTCGGACTCTGCACTTTTAAAGGATAAACTGGACAAAAAGGAATACAAATTGTACCAACCAAAGTGTTGTAACTAGAAACGCGAAGTTCGGCGTTTACATTCCTTTGACAATGTAGACACGCAAAATAAATGAATTCTTCGAAAATTGTACTTTTAAGCGAAATAGCGGGACAAAATGGGATGAAAATGGTACCTACAAAAGTGAATAGTCAATTTCGGTGCGTAGATTCATCTGATTACATAGACGCGCAAAATAAATGGATTGTGCAAAAATATCACTTTTAAGGGATATACTGCACAAAAAGGGATAAAAATGGTACCCACGAAAGTGTTACAACTAAAATCGTAAAATTCGGTGCTTCGATTGTTCTGACTGCATAAAAGCGCATCTTTAATGGATTCTTCGAAATTACTACATATAAGGGAGAAGCGGGACAAAAAGGGATAAAAATGGTACCTCCGAAAATGTTTCAAATAGAATCGTGCAATTCACTGTTTACTCTACCCTGACATCTTAGCCCACTAGCTCAAATGGATTTGTCGAAATTTGTACTCTGAATGGACCAAAAAGGGATAAAAATAGCACAAACCCAAGTTTTGCATTAGGGATAAATGGGCCAAAGAGGGATAAAAATGGTATCAAACAAAGTATCTTCAAATGTTGTGTGTGTAGATTCTTCTAACTACATAGACGATCAAATTAAAATAATTTTTTGAAATTTGCACTTTTAAGGACAAAAATGGTACCAACCAATGCACACTGGTCCCAAATCCATTTTTTTTTTGGCATAAAGTCGAAAAATAAATATACAGTCTAGTAATTTTGCACATTTGCTAGACACATCATACGCAAAAAATAAAAATAAAATTGGGCCGATCTGACCACGCCCACTACCACTTCCCATATAAACTCAATATATAACCAACATAATTATCACCCTGTATTGGTACAGGGTGACCAAAAACAAAATTTTATGAAAGCTTAAAAGAATGAAGAGTTGTCTATTTTGCCTATTTTGACGAAATGTGTTTTTCTAAACATTATAATAAAAGCAAAATATAGCATACGAATAGTATACTTTAAACTGCAATTTAAATAATTATTTCAAGAAAAAAAGTAAAATGTATACATGTGTACAAAAAGGTGAATGATGTTGTATAACATTTTAAAGGTACTTTCAATACCTTTTAAATAAAATATTGATGGGTCTCGTACACAAAACTAATTCAGAGATATAGTCATATATATGTCTATGGCTAATCAAAAACTGTGCTAAAATAAAATGACATTTTTTGGAGTTTGCCGAAAAATGCTGACGAGATATTAATTCCACCATAAACTACAACCTCAGACGAACACTTTCACATTTACACTTTGAGTCAAGTTGAGTCATACATATAACTTTTGGTCCACGACATTTATAGATTATGTTCTCTACAAATCACAAAATTACAATACCTATGAATACTTACAAGACCACAATAATCATAAAATGTTAAATATAATTTTCAACTACTAACTCTTGCCGTCAATTTTCATAATATAGTCGCTTTATTATTTTCTTTTTAAGTCTTGATTTTAATTAATTTGTAATACTGCTTTATATCAAAAGTAATCCCACTTTTTTTGAACCGCAAAGTTTAAGTACCGTTCAGGCTTGTGGTGTTGCCACCTAATTTTCTCCAGTATATTTTCTTGATTGCTTGGAATGTTGCCATAAAGAAAATATATACACATTTATCACTTTCCAATTTTAATTTTTTTGAATTTCTGCCAAAAATATGGATTTGGGACCATAGTGCAATGTGTACCTTTAAGGGGGGAGCGGGACAAAAAAGGATAAAAATGGCACCAACCAAAGTATCGACAAATTTTGAGTGTAGGTTCCTCTAAATACATAGAGGATTTTTCGAAATTTGGACTTTTATTGGTGGAGCGGGACAAAAAGGGTCATAATGGTACCAACTAAGTTTTGCAAATAGAATCGCTAAATTTTGTGTGAACACTCTTCTGACAACGTAAACGCACACCAAAGAAATATTTTTCGAAATGAGTACTTTCAAGGTGTAGCGAGATAAAAAGGTTTAAAAGTGGTACTAAGCACTGCTGCAATTAGAATCGTGAAATTCGGTGCGTAGATTCATCTGATTACATAGACGCAAAACTTAAATGGATTTTTCGAAAAGGGATAAAAATGGTACAAACCAAAGTGCAGTAACTAGAAACGCGTTTACACTCCTTTGGCAATATAGACACGCAATATAAATGGATTTTGTAAAAATATCACTTTTAAGGGAGGGGCGAGGCAAAAAGGGATACAAATTGTACTAATCATACGCACCGTGAAATTCGGTGCGGTACCCACGAAAGTGTTACAACTAAAATCCTAAAATTCCGTGCTTCGATTGCTCTGACAACGTAGAAGCGCATCTTTAATGGATTCATCGAAATTTCTACATTTAAGGGATAAGCGGGACAAAAAAGGGATAAAAATGGTACCTCCGATGTTTCAAATAGAATCGTGCAATTCACTGTTTACACTACCCTGACATCTAGCTCAAATGGATTTGTCGAAATTTGTACTCTAAAGGTATAAATGGACCAAAAAGGGATAAAAATAGTACAAACCCAAGTTTTGCAGCTTTTGGGGATAAATGGGCCAAAAAGGGATATAAATGGTACAACACAAATTGTTGCAGCTTTAATCGAAAAATGTGGTGAGTATATTCCTCTGACTAGGTGGACGTTGAGTACAAATTGATTTTTTTAAATTTGTACTTTTTAGGGGAAAACGAAACAAAATGGGTTAAAAATAGTACCAACCAAAGTGTGACAGCTGGAATGCTAAAATTCGGTGTTTACATTTTTTTATTTTTAACTCTCTCATGCCCGAATTTTCTTCTTAATAAATATTTATATAAAACTTACTATGCTTTTTGATGAGGTATGGATCTAAATATGATTTCTATAGAGTCTTGGGGTTCTAATTTATACAGGACATGAGAAACAGGATGTTTCTTAAAATCATTATAGTGCAGATGTAGGTTAAACAAAAAAATGTTTTTAAATTGTTTCTTTGTTTTAAAAATCTTTGATATATATCTCTTCAAATAACAAAGACAGTTTTTCTTGTACTCGAAGAAATCCAATAAAAATAAGAAGAATTTCTAAACAATTTCGAATTACAAGAAACTCAAATAATTGAAATTTGAGACTTCATTTTTGTTTTCACCTTCCTACGCATACCCAAGTTACCGAATTTGTTGGTTCTCTTTTAAATATGCCTTATTAGATATGCAAACAAAAATAAAAATTGTTAATTCTGCAAAATATGTGATTTTAAAGATTTTATATGACTAAAGTTGCCTATATGCAACATTGGGCATGAGAGGGTTAATTGGTATCGGGAAAAAAATACCAATCAAACTGTTGCAACTAGAATCGTGTTATTCAGTATGTACAATTCTACGACTACGTCGACGTACGGGGTATTTTTTTTTTTTGACGGAATGGAACAAAATGACATACAAATGGATTTAAATGGAGTGTTGATGGGGAGAAGGGACAAAGAGGGATATAAATGGTAGTAAATAATTTGTTGAAGCCAGAATCGTGATATTTGGTATGTTCATCCCTCTGACTATTGACAAATATTGGATTATTTCCGAAAGAAAAAATTACAAAATTATTAATAGTGAGACAAAATAGCTCAAATTTCAACTTTTTGATATAGAACTTGTGAAAATATATAGAAAAGGTGAAAAGTTATGCGTCTCGTCCACTGCAAAATGATGTCGCCAATACTGATACAAGAATTATGATCAGGGCCCAAATCAAGGCATTCGAAAACGAGAATGTTACGATTTATATTAAAAAGGATATAAATTTGAACAAAAAATATACAAAATCTAATTAGGTTATCTCCAATAGTCTTAATCTAGACATTCTATGGTTATCTTGGAAATTTCCACTTCTTTCATAGAAATTAAAAATTGATTTCGATCGTAACTTGTCGATATCGAATCCCGTGATTTGCCCCCAGGACAAATGTTATGTATTATTGAATAAAAAATAAACTAACAATTTTCGAATGTACTCCAGTCTACACAACCACTGTGCAAAACCTATTATAACTGGAGGATACTTCCTAGGATTCTATTGTGTTTTAACTTCTAAACTGTATATCAGTTCCAACTTAATTTCCAATCTATCGCTCTTGACGAGAACGCAGCACTGTGCGCTGCCTGTGTTGGAGGTGATGGTGACGGTGTTGCTGGTGGGGGATAATGGCATTCGAATAATTTATGATGATTTAATGTCTCTATTCATTTGTTTGTATGTGCCCGCGCCTGTGTTTGTGTGTGAATATCCCTTCTCTGTATGGATTTGAAATTACGCTACCTTTTTCCTTGTTCGTTGTTGTTGCCGCCTATATTTTTTGTTGAGGAGCAGTGGTGGCATGCAATGCAGGCAACATGGTTTCATACGATGTCAATTTGCAACACGTTATGCATAATTTGTGAGTGGATAATTTGTAATCTCTGATGGAAATAAGAAGAATTCTATTTGAATGAATTCAAACGAATGTGTGTCTGTGTGTGAATGACGCCACCGCCACACGATGATTTATTGTCTACCAATGTGTGATATCATTGTGCGGCTATTATCCTTTTAGTTTGGATATTCTCACCCTTCTCTATACACGAATTTTTTTCGAAAGCAACGACACACAGTAAGTTTGTCTCTAAAAAGTGGAGAAGGGAAATGAAATGAAATGTGCAGAGGTCCGAATGATTTGTCACAATGACTAATCGAAAATGTGTCCATTCTTGGCCAACTAATGTTGGACAATAGTTAACGCAAACGAAATAATTTGTTACAAATAGATTTATTTGCTGTTCTGAGACAGTCGGGGAAGATATTTCAATTCATTTTATTTTCGTATAGATTTGAGGGAAAAGTAAGAGGTTGTTTACAAAAAGAATTGAACAAATTGAAAACAGTAATTTACAATATACTATTTTATAGTATGTCTTGATGCCTTTATCTCGAAAAGAATATTATTATTTGGGGAAAAAATCTTTAATTTTTTAATAAAATTCACCGCTTCCTTTAATTTTATCACTAACATTTTGCAAATGTCAGTCAGATAGCGGGAGAGAGCTTTAAATATATGTATATATATATTTGATTTATTTTCTAGTATCTGGCATCTTAATACAGAATGCATGGAATGAAACAAAAAAACAATTGGTCCGGGAGACAAAACAAATGCTCTCAAACTAGATTCTATTATAACAAAATAAAATATTCCTAGATTTTGGCGGGCTTGATGTATTTTTTTTAATTATTTGACAAACACAATATTTCGACTAACTTAGTTAATCATCTTCAGGGCTGTAAATATATAGCGAAAAAGAAGAAAAATAATATCCGTGCAAGAAATATTGATCATTGTCAATATTTCAAAAACTTCTAAAATGAATTGCGTATTCGACATGACCATGTTGACTAAGTTATAAAGTTTTCTAATTCCATGTGAAACGGAACAGAAATTTTTCTTGTGTTCTCCAATTTAAATGAAAGTTTACAAATTGAGAAAAATCGAGAATTTTGCCATAAGGTAATTTTAAAAAAATCTTAACTCTTTTGTTGTAGGAAATATAAATTATAGCGATAGCGAATATGAAAGTGTGTACTTATTTATAATTTATAAATTAATATGTAAGGTGTTGAAGTTATGACGCTCTTTGTAGACGGAAAATAATTTTTAAAATAATAATAATTATTTAATAAATTAAATAGTGCGAAAAAAACTCTTTGGTTAATAAAAAACAGTATATTTAGTTTTTTTTTATGACAGCTGGGTTCTTAGGGAAGAAAACAAGGACTAGTTGATGGAAAGGCTACACATTGTTAGGTCTACACAAAAATATTTTGAGAGTTTTTAATATATTTTTGAAATTTATATATATATATATATACTAGCTGAAAGTCCGACCACTTCGACAGGCAAAAAAACAAACAGTAAAATTAAAATCAGCTTTCATATTGGTTTTTCTCGTGATGGGTAGTATAGTACCAATTATAATCAAGGTACTTCCCCGAGATACCCGAGAAATAGATATGTTGCATTGAGAACATTGATATGTTGAACAGAACATTAGTTTACGGCGAATAAAGGAAGAAATGCCAAAATCAAAAATTTGTATAGCCTATTTTCACCACCGGTTCAGCTTGAATATACTGTGAAAATTTCAAGAAGATCAGATGCAGTACTTTAGGCGGCTATAAATAACAAACAAACACAGATTAATTTTTATATATTTAGAATAGCTGTGTTGAAGATCGACCATATGATCGACGTCAGCTGATGTGCGTATGACAATACAGTAATATTCACGTGTAGGTGGCGCTATCGTTCATTATGTTGTAGTTTGTGTACTTCGTACGAAACAGCAACATTTGCTGAAATAAATATTGAAAAACTAAATGTGTGTTTTAATAAGTTGTCTCCTCCACACTATGTCTAGGGTAGACCAACAGTGCCATCATCCTGATGGAAATCGGTTCATGCTGAACACCGTCCACTTCGCCAGGCAAAAAAAATCAAATGATAAAATTACGTTGCAATTTTCAGCCTTCTGGCTAAAAAAAACACTTTTGTCACGTCCCCAACGCCCACTAAGCGAAAATTCAAAATCCGGCATCATATTTATCTTTCCTATGATAACTAATAAATACACTCCAATTTTCAGCCCTTTGGCTTAAAAAACACTTTTGCCACGTCCCCACCGCCCACGAAACGAAATTCCAAATATCGGCACCAAATTGATGTTTCTCGTGGTCAGTAATATATATGTACCAATTTTCATCCTTCTAGCTCTCAAAAACACTATTGCCACGCCCCTCCGCCCACTGAGCAATACAAATTATGTAGCCTATAGTTCCTTCCAGACCTGCATCTATCTGCGGAACAAACAAACAGATAGACATACATACACTAAGGTTTTATAATATTAATAAGGATATATATAAATATTATATTTTTGGCGATTTTCAAGAATTGTTTCTAGCTTAATATAATATTATCAAATCGAAAAATAATTATGTTCAATTTTATTTTTTCTTGATTTCCTGTAATTTTTTGTAATTATGAAGTGGAACAATTGTTTGTTGTTTTGCATGTACTCCAAAATATGTGACAGGCATTGAATGTAATTTATGTAAATAAAAGTCTGCTACAAAACCTTTTCAATATTTACGATCATATAGTTAAAGTGGAACTCCTATATATACATAATAATCTATCCAGAATCGTTGGAAAATTCCCATTACTTTGAAAAAATGACAAATTTTAAATTGATTAAATAAATCTTTTAAAAAGTACGCCGCCTACTCGTCACCTGAAATGCAAAATGACTAAACCCACATAAGTTTTGAGGAGAACACAAAAACGTTCAAGTGAAAATTTCGTATTATATTAATAAATTCTATATTTTTGAACGTATATAAAAAGGACAAAAATATCAAAATATAATCTTAATAGTCGATATAGTAAATAAGGCTATTTGATAATCATAAATATTAATTAAGAGATATGTGACAGTTAGTATGATAGTGGTTGGTGATATAAATAAGTTAATAAAACAACCTTTTTTATTTAAAATGTCCACTTTATTCTGATAATTTGAATAACATATACAACGAAATTATTTGAAAAGTAAATGATAATTTCAATATATACGAACAACCTGTAAATATTTATATATATATATTTTAATTAAAAAAATATTTTGTGCTTTCTTTCATTTTTGGTAAGGTAATATTACTTTTGCGAATTAATATAAATTATTTTTTTTTTTTTGTAAATTTTGAGAAGAATGAAAGTGAGTGAGTCAGTGCAGCCTTTGAAAGTAGTGGTTCCCTTAGAAGAACCAACGCTGTCGATTTTTTTATAAAACCTCAATATATAAGTAGGATATTCTAAGAAAAGCAAATTTAGTGTTTCGCTGGAAAAATATTTTTCAATTGACTCAAACATAAACCATTGCTTATCTCAGAACAGATAAAGTGTGACTTAGACCACTATCATTCTAACTGGCACAAATGTAAAATAATTGAACCTCTAGGAGCCACCTACGACCCTCTGCTCCACATGGAAATGACTGGAATAAATATACCTATTAGCCACTCATCATACAGGAGAGCTACAAATTATTTAAATGCTCCTAATAATTTTTAACTATTTTAAATTCAAATGTTGTTTTTTAATTCAAAATTCGACAACGTCGATAAACGGCTTTGCATTCATAAAATTCATAAATTAGTACGTTTGCAGATAGAAATATTATAAAATACAATATTTTATTAAAAATGTTTTCTTTACAATTGAAAGTTCTACAGTAGATGCAGATGGGATCAGGGAAGACTTTGACCCATGTCAAAATGTAGATATTTTATATGCTTATCACATTACATGTTATTGGTTCCTAAGTATGCACGATCTTCCCTAATAAAATTACCAAATTGACACAAATGTCAATGTCATGCCAAGGTATTGTAAGGACAACGGTCGGAATCTTCTTAGAGTTGACGACAGGGCTGTCCAATTTCGCAAATTCAAAAGTTAAAGCAGAATCCACCTTTTACCACTGGCACTCTTAACAGTCTTTCAAATTATAGGGGACCCAAAAAAACCGAGATCATTCATGTAGACAATGGACATATCCTCATCATAGGATCAAAAGGAAATTATATAAATATATAGGTTGGGCTGTTTTAAATTTGAACAACCGATTACTTCGACTTTGAAAGGTAGAAAAACAGTCATTTTTATTTTCAGGTTTATGCTTGTCATTTGCAAAATGGGACGCTATACGAACGAACAAAATTGGGAAACGTAAACTCAAAGAAATTTTCGTGTTTTCAGATGGGGCTCCTTTTCATCTCGGTGGCTATGTCAATTAGCAAAATTGCCTCATATGAATCCACAACGAGTAGTCACTGTTTGGTGTGGATTTCGGACTGGCGGCATCATTGGGTCATGTAGTGAAAAATTGGGTTTATCGGATGAGGTACTGCCGAGCCAGTCGCGGTAGTCATATGCATGCTATTATAAAATATTCCATCTAAACCTCGACACATTATGTTTGTTCACCAACTTTTACATACCCAACTTGCGTCCTGACCTCTTAAATATTGAATCAATAGATTGAAAATCTTATGCTGTGTCAGAACATAAAACATAGAACAGAATATTATATGGAAAAGTCGTAAGTAAATCGATTTTTTTCGTTACTTTACAGGAGAAGATAAAAACTTAAAGAATTCAGAAGAACTTTTAACGTTGACATTATTGCAGTATCCAAAGTTAAAGTAAACTTATACACACATCTTTTTAAAGTTTAACAACACTTTTATGAACAATTGACGATAATTACTTCAACATGTAATTTATTTATATCTCCGGCAAGTCTCTGTCAATGGAATGTTTTGTTAAGTTTATCACTATTTGCAACCTTAACCTTTGGTGTGTGTGTGTGTGTCTAAATGTGTGAAGGGTCCTTAGCACGAATAACTTTTACCTTTAGCACATCCCTAGGGTTCACATTTATTTTCCTGGGCGAAATATTTACAAAATATTTTAAATTCTTTTTAAACACTTTTTTATGTTTGTGTGAAGAACACGAGAGAACATGGAAAGAGTTTTCAACACAATTGTCATGGCAGTTGTAAAACAAAAGGATAACAAACAGAAATGTGTCCCAATTGAATTACTGTGAGTTTGTGGGAAAAGTACAAACACACACACACAAAATCTCACAATTCCAGTCCCTACCATGAAGGACATACATACATGCATACCTACTTTAAAGGACAAAAGGGTGACAGACTTACAATTCTCTTTTCTTGCTCTCCTCTTCGTGTAACGACACAGAATTTTTAAAGGTACTCGGGAGATATGATTTTGTTGTTTCAGGTTGTTTTTTTCGTAAATTACTTAAACGGAACATGATAGAAGAAGAAGGGAGAGGGGCGGGCCCACTGTAAGCTGCGAGAATGGTGAAAAGTGGAAACCGAAATTGTTGTTCATTCTCAGGTATTATGACACCAGGAAAACACAAAGACCCAGTCTTTTGTGGGAAAACTTTGTGGAAAAGTGTAAAGCGAGCCAAAACGAGGATAAATATGAACGCATATGCGAGGGACAGTAAAAGAAGTTACAATGACAGTGTCTAAAAGTGGTTTTATTTTGGAAAAAATCCGCAAACTTCTCGGATTTTCTGGAGCCCACAAAAATGAGCCTCAATTCAGCAGTTTGAAGAGATGTTAATTAAAAACATTTTCAAAATTCCAGATATTGGCAGATAATTATTGAAGCGGGAAAAATAAATTGAAAAAAATTAAAAATTTTATAAAACGTTCTGAATTTCATTTAAAAAAATAGAAAATAAATAAAAACAAACCTTTTCCAAAGTTCAGCTTCAATAGCGAATAAATTGAAAAAATAAAAAAATTAGAAAACGATCTGAATTTCAATTTTTTGAAAAAAAAAAAAATAATAGAAAATAAATAAAAACAAACTTTTTCCAAAGTTCAACTTCAATAACGAATAAATTGAAAAAATTAAAAATGTTAGAAACAAACTTTTTCAAAAGTTCAACTTCAATAACGAATAAATTGGAAAAAAATAAAAATTTTATAAAACGATCTGAATTTCAATTTTTTTGAAAAAAAAATGAAATAAATAAAAACAAACTTTTTCCAAATTTCAACTTCAATAACGAATAAATTGAAAAAAAAAAATGTTAGAAAACGATCTGAATTTCATTTTTTTTTTTCTGAAGAATTTGAAGAAATGTTAATTAAAAAATTTAAAAAAGCAGATAATTATTGAAGCGGGAAAAATAAATTGAAAAAAATTAAAAATTTTAGAAAACTATCTGAATTTCATTTAAAAAAAATAAAAACAAACTTTTTCCAAAGTTCAACTTAAATAGCGAATAAATTGAAAAAAAAAAATAAAAATTTTAGAAAACGATCTGAATTTCATTTAATAAAAAATAAAAACAAACTTTTTTCCAAAATTCAACTTCAATAACGAAAAAATTCAAAAATTTTATAAAACGATTTCAATTTAAATTTTTTGAAAAAAAAAAAAAATAGAAAATAAATAAAAACAAACTTTTTCCAAATTTCAACTTCAATTATGAATAAATTGAAAAAAAATAAAAATTTTATAAAACTATCTGAATTTCAATTCTTTGAAAAAAAAAAATAGAAAATAAATAAAAACAAACTTTTTCCAAAGTTCAAATTCAATAACGAATAAATTGAAAAAAATAAAAATGTTAGAAAACGATCTGAATTTCAATTTTTTTGAAAAAAAAATGAAATAAATAAAAACAAACTTTATCCAAAGTTCAACTTCAATAACGAATAAAATTAAAAAATAAAAAAAATAGAAAACTATCTGAATTTCATTTTTTTTTTTTTTGAAAAAAAAAAAATAGAAAATAAATAAAAACAAACTTTTTCCAAAGTTCAACTTCAATAACGAATAAATTGAAAAAATAAAAAAAATAGAAAACGATCTGAATTAAAATTTTTTTGAAGAATTTGAATTTGAAGAAAACATAAAAAACATTTTCAAAATTCCTGGTATTAGCAGATAATTATTGAAGCGGGAAAAAAAATTGAAAAAAAAATAAAAATTTTAGAAAACGATCTTAATTTCATAAAAAAAATAAAAACAAACTTTTTCCAAATTTCAACTTTAATAACGAATAAATTGAAAAAAATAAAAAAATTTATAAAACGATCTGAATTTAAATTTTTGAAATAAATAAAAGCAAACTTTTTCCAAAGTTCAACTTCAATAACGAATAAATTGAAAAAAATTAAAAATGTTAGAAAACGATTTGAATTTAATTTTTTTGAAAAAAAAAAGAAATAAATAAAAATAAACTTTTTCCAAATTTCAACTTCAATAACGAATAAATTGAAAAAAAAAAATAAAATTGTTAGAAAACGATCTGAATTTCAATTAAAAAAAATTAAATAAATAAAAACAAACTTTATCCAAAGTTCAACTTCAATAACGAATAAATTGAAAAAATAAAAAAATTAGAAAACGATCTGAATTTCAATTTTTTTTTGAAAAAAAAAATAGAAAATAAATATAAAACAAACTTTTTCCAAAGTTCAACTTCAATAACGAATTTAATATTTTAATTTGCACGAAACCCTGGAATTCTTTTGAAAGCAAACTTCTCTGATTACGCCTCGCATTTCCGCCCATTCACACATGCCCCTACCCAGAGGAAGAAAATGAAAGAAGCAGGCAACGACGACGAAAAACACGTTAGTCCTCAAAGCCTGTAATGAGTTAACTACAAACAGAAGAAGAGATAATATTCGCTAACGCATGAAGTCAACGGGAAAACTTCTGATAGCAATTGTGCCAAATTCAATGGTATGGATCTCTTTGAGACGAAACGACTTTAAGCCAATATTCGAAATTAATTTTTAAACTGAAAGGTGACGTTGTTCGACGGAATCAACCTACCAACCAGCCATCATTAAATCTCCTACCACTGAAAATTGCTCTCTGCACTGCGGCTTTCGATGTGAACGCCTGTGAAATTTCTCCAATCACTCATGTTTAACTAATCACTCTGGTTGCGGTTGTCGCTTGTAACCGAACGACGTCTGAACGGAAGTGAAGCCACAATTTTGCTCATTCACACCGCAAACATTTCAATCATTTGCAGGATATGCGTACACACCTATGACTACACACAAAAGGCATAACCTTACACACACACACACCTACACTTAATACAAAGGCATTAGGGAAAGTTACAAAGTTTCACCTTAATCATTGTTAGCATGAAGGAGTATAAGTACAGTGGGATAATATCGTTGTAAAAGATCAAAGTTTATTAATTAATTTAATAATGAAGGGGTGTCCTTTGGGATAAAAATCTCGTTTTCAACATTTAGTTAATTAAGGGTTCTGAATAATGGAATCATTTGTTATAAGCGAAATGCTTCCATAAACGCATTTTATTTATTTTTTTCCTAAAATTCCAGTTTTGGTAGAAAGTTCCTTTACCCACTTTGGAAATATAAGTTCAATACGCAGATGCTTATATGATCAATTAAAGGTAATGATTGCTCTAACTATTGTTAAAGAAAAATAGCATTAAAAGTAATTATGGTGGCTCAAACAATTTCAAAAATATTGAGAATAAATGATTTAAAAAAACTTTTTTCGATGGCTCAAAAATAAATAGAAACATGTTTAAATTAAAGGTATTTATTGTTCCAACTATTGTTAAAGAAAAATAATATTAAAGGTAATTATGATTGCTCCAATAATTTAGAAAATATTGAAGAAAAATTGATTTAAAAAAACTTTTTCCACTGGCACAAAAAAATGACAAACAAAACAATTGGAGACAAATATATTTTGTTTAAAGACGTAGACGTAGACTGTAGACGCAAAAGATTTTTTTAAATTTTATTTTTTTTAATTTGTTATTAAATCTCTATTGGTCATTTAAAATTTTAAGTTTTAAATTTGAACTGCTTTGACTTTGAAAAGTAGAATAGACATTCATTTTTATTTTGTTTCAGATTGTTTGACATTTGCAAAATGGGACGCTATTCGCTCGAACAAAATTAGGAAATATTAAAACTGTAACATATTTACTTCGAAAGTTTAAGAGGAGTGATCGAACTTCACTTCAGCACATTTTCATATCGGTGGCTACTTCAATAAGCAATATAGCTATATATGGGGTTCAAGAACCCACACGTGGCTATTTAGAAGCCAATGCATCCACAACGAGTCACTGTTTGGTGTAGATTTTTGACTGGTGGCATCATTGGGCCATGTTTTGGGCCAGTCGTGATAGTCATGTGAATGCTATTGTGTTCCATTATTAAATGACAAAAAACAATCAGTAATTGTTTATAGCCGATTCATTTTAAAATGTTACATGTCCCACCCTATAAAAAGGGTGATTTTTTAGCTGTTATCTTTTTGGCAACACTGGTTTAAACAGCTGACGCACGTTTCGTGTTTTGTTTCTCTGTCAAACATCTTCAGTTTGGTCTATAATTTAACCATGAATCGACTTACAAACGAACAACGCTTGCAAATTATTGAATTTTATTATCAAAATGCGTGCTCTGTTAAGAAAGTCCATTGCGCGCTTCTTCCATTTTATGGTCAGTTTAATCAATATAGCTATTCGGGCTATTGTGACTAAATTTCGCACCAAATTTACATTGTTGGACATTAAACCACCAACACGCTTACGTAGAGTGCGAACTGAAGAAAATATCGCAGCGGTGTCGGCCAGTGTTAATGATGACCATCAATCATCGATTCGTCGCCGTTCGCAGCAATTGGGCCTCTGTTACTCAAAAACGTGGAAATGTCAAAATTGGACTAAGCGGATGGACCATTTGAGGCGCAGTCAAGGTGAAATAATCTTCAAACATTAAATTATATGGACCGTACTATCGATTCAAATAAAGATTTCATGCATTTTTCTGAATTTTATGTATTTTTTTGAAAAACTTTCCTATAGCTTTTAAAAGATTACCCTTTATATTATTATGTATTGCCTTTCAAAGAAAATCGTGCGTTATTAAAGCTTTTGTCTACATTTACTTTTACAAGAAGGACCATAACTTCTACATTTATCCATAGATTTTCTCCAGGCCTTGTTTTCTACGTTATGATCCCTGCTATTATAAAATACAACAATATTTAGTATTTAATTTATATAATATTTTGTTCTCTAATTTGTATAGGGTTTTCGCGCTATTTAAACGAAGATGTAAAAAATCAACACTTTTGACATTTTAAAATATATAAGACAATTTTTTATACACACCACGAGAGTATTATGGCTTTGTGCATTTGTTTGTAACACCCAAAAGGAAGCGGGATAGACCCATTGTTAAGTATACCGATCGACTTAGAATCACTTTCTGAGTCGATTTAGCAATGTCCGTCTGTCCATCTATGGTTGTAATCAAATTACAGGTCGCAATTATAGTCCGATCTTAACAAAAATTGGCACAAGTAAGTTCTGTGGATCAAGGACGAACGCTATTTAATTTGGAGCAAATCGGTTCAGATTTAGATATAGCCCCCATACAAATGTCGCTCCCGATTTGACATTTTCCGCTCTAGAAACCACATATTGTACTCGATTTTCTTTAAATTTAGCACAACAGCTTATAATCCAAGTAAAAAACCTATTGTGAAAGTGGCTAAGATCGTTTCAGATTTAGATATAGCGCAAATACAAATGTTGCTCCCAAATGTTAAACCGATTTTGGCCAAACTTTACATATTATATTTTACCTATATCGTTCCAGATTTCGATATATATACAAATGTCCTTTCCGATTTAACATTTTTTGACAAACTTTTTCACCGAATTAAATTGTATTCGTATAGAAAGTGGAGTGTATCATAGAGTCGGCCCCGCCCGACTTTAGCCTTTCCTTACTTGTTTGTTATTTAAATTGTCACTGTTTATATATGTATCTTCTAAACAAAGAAATTATATTTATACCCTACACCATAGGGTATAATGTCTTTGTGCATTTATTTGTAACTCCCAAGAGGAATTGAGATAGATATCGACATAGAAAAACTTTTTTAATCGATTTAGAAATGTCCGTCTGTCTGTCTGTCCATCTATTCTTATAATGACGATACAGGTCGCAATTATTGTCCGAAGCCGATGAGATCGTTTCAGCTCCCATACAAATGTCGTTCACATTTTCACCGAATTGAAATGTAGTGGAGTAGAAAGTGTAGGGTATCATATAGTAGACCTCGACCGACTTTAGCCTTACCTTACTTGTTTGTGATGGAAAATTTATGTAATTGTTCCGTTAGTCGTCACGATCTAATTTTGAGTCAAAAATTAAAAATGTGAAAATTAAAAAAAAAATAATAATTAAAATAAATTACCAGGAGGTAATTTAAAAAAAATCTGAATTTTAAATTTAGACCCATTGTTAAGTATACCGATCGACTTAGAATCACTTTCTGAGTCGATTTAGCAATGTCCGTCTGTCTGTCCGTCTATTGTTGTAATCATTCTACAGGTCGCAATTGCAGCCAGAACCAAACGAAACTTTGCACAACGAAGTTTTTCGGGACAAGGACGAACGCTATTTAATTTGAAGAAAATCGGTTCATATTTAGATATAGCCCCCATACGAATTTCACTTCCGATTTGACCCTTTTCACTCTAGTTACCATGTGGTAACTAGATTTTCAACAGATTTTCTCTAAAATTGCCAAAATATATATATAGTTCAACTATAAACACCTGTTGTAAAAATGTGTTAGATCGGTTCAGATTTATATATAGCTCCCATACAAATTTCGTTCACAACTTGAACTTTTCCGCTCTAGAATCCACATATTTTAACAGATTGTCTTCAAAATTGGCAGAACATCTTATATTTAGACTAGGAACAGCTATGGTGAAAATAGGTCACATCGGTTCAGATTTACATACAGCTCTCATACATACAGAAACCGCGTATTTTCAGAGAATTTCTTAAAATTGAGCATAACACGTTATACTTCAACTAGAAGAACTTATTGTGAAAGTTAGTCACTTGTTTGGATATAGCCCCGATACAAATATTATTCTCGATTTGACAAATTGGACCAGGTCATATTAGCCTGTGATTAGGAAACATACAAAAAATTTTCCCTTTTCACTTTTTTTACTGAATTGAATTGTATTCCGATAGAAAGCGGAGTGTATCATATAGTCGGTCCCGCCCGACTTTAGCCTTTCCTTACTTGTTTCTAGTATATAATTCCATCAAAAGCACCACCTTCGACTTTGATGAATATTGCCACGAACAATCTGCCAGTTATTGTCATATTTGGATTCAGTACACGAGCAAATGTTGAGTCAACAAAAAAATTTGAACATTAAAAAAAGATAAAATAAATAACCAAGAGTGCAACATAAGACATCTGAGGACTTCCATGGCAAAGCAAAGCTTTGAAAGCTGCGGCAACACTGTAACTTTAGCATATTAGAATAAAATGGGACCAACTAACCTGTAAAAGGTTTGCTTTTTCGGGAGAATTGTTCGCTTTTAGCGCAAAAAATCCACAACAAAAACTTTGATTTTTTTTGTTTTTCATTTTATTTTTGAAAAGCCTACAGCTACGGATAATTCAAAAATAAAATTTTATTGTTTTTAATATTGATCTTGAAAAAAAAAACTTTTTATGTTTTTCAGTTTCTGAGCCATCACCAAATATATGGAAATTCTTATTTATTAATTTACGATTTTCTTTTCGGACTTAAAAATATTAAAGACTTTTGACATGGTCGAAATCATGATCGTGGTAGTCTGCAGCCAAGTAATAAATGTCACCATGCCAATTGTAAAAAAAATTGCATTCTATTAAATATAGAAGCAAAATGGTCTTGAGCCAGGACAATATCCCAGTTCAAATCAATATTGAAATTATTTAAAATAATGCTGTTTTAATTTGTCCTGGTCATATAAATATATGTAGGCAGTACATAACCCGTACATTTCAATGATATCGCCAGAAGTAATGTAGGAACCATATTAAATTCCAATATTGATGAAAATTTGTATAAGCATTTGGTATTGGAATATATTAAATTACGCAAATTTATTAAAAAAACAACAACCTATCTATTTGAAATTTTAGTTATGTAAAGGATGAATATGTTGTTGTTTGAAAGATTAGAAGAATTATTCGTTTTTACCGAATAAAATATATTTATTGAAATTAAAAAATAATTGTTTTTTTTTTAATTTATTCACCTTTTTTAAATTTTCATAACAATCGGGACATTTGTGTGGCAGACACCTCAAATATTTCAAAGTTAGATCGGCTGTAGAGTCTTAGAGTCACTAATGTAGACATAGTCAAGTGTTAAAATAATAAAAAAAAAACATAAAACTATAAAAAAAACTCCATCTGAAGTTTACACAGTTTTCCGAACACAGAAAAAAATAATTGGATTGGCGGATCATTGCCAAACTTGATAGAATTTAAGTTAAACCGTATATCTAAAAAAATAAAAAAAAACTAGAAAGCAAGTCTGCTAAGTCGACCTTGCATACCAGTATTTTGTGGGGTCGATAGATCAACATTTTAAAAATATACAAAAATGATACAAAAATTTCATAAAAATCGGAAAACCGCTGAAACTTTCTCATTGGATTAACAGTGAATTCATTTCAAAAATTGGTTTATGCAAAAAAAAAAAACCAATTGACCAATGATACGATATAATTGTAGCCACAAATCGAAAGCATCAGTATTAGTTTTACATGAAAGTATTCCGGTTTGATTGAATTGAATTTCTTGCCTCACTGTGCCACTAACTGCCTAACTTACCACAGTCATTGCAGTAGGCACAAATGGTTAGATTCAGACATAAGCAGCAGATAGGTACACATACACATATAAATATGTAGTATATGTATGTATGTACACCGATCGATATAAATAAGATGTTTAGGTGAAAAAATTGATGAGTTCAGGTTCGTGGGGCAACGGCACAACAAAACAAAAGGAAGAAAAAAGCATAAAGCTGACGACGAATCAAATGATGTATGTACTCGTCGTATGTGTGCATGTTTTTGCGTTAAGTATGGCTACAGAGAGAACAAGAGTATAGATCTGAGGGAAAAAATACGCTTAGTTGGCAACAACTGGGAAATCATGGCGGGAGAAAGAAGTATCATTCATGTGACGACAGAGTGGAAAAAAAAACAACAAATCAAAATAACAGAACACACACCGAAATACGTAATACAGGTGAGCCCGCCAACTCAAACATGTTGTGAATAAAACACTTTTTTCTATCAACGCGCTGCTTTGGTTGTGATTTTGTTTCGTTTCATTTCATTTCTTTTCTCATTTTTTTTCTCTTTTTTCCTTTCTCTCTCTTCATTTATTCATTGAACGAATTCCTGTTGATTTACAGGCGAACGAACACAAGTCCTGCGGACGAGTGGCAAGCAATGAATGTTTACGTCAAATGTGCATGTGAGTGTGAGTGTGCTGGGCTGTGCCCGAACTTACCTCTAATCAATGTTTTTTCTATCTAAGCGGGTATACTGCGAGTACGTCGGCATGAATACTTTGACATTTGTTTTGGCCTGTTAGTTGGTGGGGGTGTATGTGTGTGCCTTTGGTCCTCTAACTTTACCACCTGACATTGGAAAGTTTGTTTGATGTTTTTTTTTGCTCGCAGACTTTTTTGTGTCATCGATTTTGCCTTTATTTGTATCACATTGAGAACTGCACTGCATTAATAATAAATTTACGAGGGTGATTCAAAGATGAAAAGAGTTTTCATTTTTGGGAAAATATGAAAATGTGGGAATTTTGAATTTTTCATTTCCAAACTCAGAAGACACCAGAGTCATTCCATGTCAAGCGGTACGATTTTCGACCTCGATAGCTGAGATAGTTTTGAAAGTTTTTGGAAAAAAATAGATTTTTTTTGATTTAAAAGTAAAAAAATAAAAAAAAAATGAATTGGCAAAGTGAGATTTTTAGTGTGTCGACTTAGTTCGGTGGAATATTTTGTTTATCAGCGCTTCTCATTTGTCGTATGTGACCGCTGGTACTAATATGAACCCTGATTTAAGTCAAAGACATACATTCGTTGCGAAAGTTCTGGCGAGATGGGGTAGCGCCCATCGAAACTGCGCAGTCAACTTTTAGCTGCAACAATAAGGGTCTCATTTTGCCTTTTTTGCTAATTTTGGATTTTGCTGAAGACTTCAGCACAACCTTTGGACTTAAACCAAAATAAATGACAACACAAAATAAAAAAAATGGAAAAGGTTTGTTCATTCAATAGCCTGTAACTCCTGAAATATGTGACCGATTTTAATGTATTATATCTAGCTTTGAAGGCATTTTCAATTACTTTTAAAATGTCGAAGTGGCACTGTAAAGGCGCTTTATATTTTTTAAAGTTTTTATTATTTTATTTTGATTTTCGAAATAATTACATTAAAAAATTTCTTGTGAATCTTTTAAGTAGTGTTCTTTAATGTCTTTTTTAGTGACTGCTCATGTTTGGAATTGATGGCTTCTATTTTTTACGTTTTTTTAAATAAAACAGAATTTCAGTGAAAAATCTTCAGAATGATAATGTTTCAGTAGTTCGTCAACGCAAGGTTTAAAAGCAAAGAAAAATCCAATAAAATTTAGGTAACTGAAAAATATCTAATTTTTTAGAGAAAAATGGAAAAAAATTAAATTTTTTATTAATTACTTTTTCTTGGATTTTAAAACAAAGATAAATCCAATAAAAAGTAAGTAAAGGAAAAATATATAACTATACACTCCACGAGGGTATCTTGTCTTTGTGTATTTGTTTGTAACACCCAAAAGGAAGCAAGATAGTCCCATTGTTAATTATCGACTTAGAATCACTTTTTGAATTGATTTTGTCTGTCCGTCTGTCCATCTATTCTTGTAATGATGGACAGAACCAAATGAAACTTTACACAGCGGGGGACGATCGTAATAAGGCCGAACGCTGTTTAATTTGAAGAAAATCGGTTCATATGTAGATATAGCCCCCATACGAATTTCACTCCCGATTTGATTATTTTCAATCTAGATACCACATATTTTTACAGATTATTTTCAAAATTGTCAAAACATCTTTTATTTCCACTAGAAACACCCAGTTGAAAATGGGTCAGATCGGTTCAAATTTATATATAGCTCCCATATACATTTTGCTCCCAGTTTGACTTTTTACACCCTAAAAACCACATATTTTAACAAAATATCTTATATTTTAACTAGAAGTACCCATGGTGAAAATGGGAAAAATGAAAAAAAATAAATTTCTTATCAACTACTTTTTCTTGAATTTTTTTATTGCTTTTAAACCTTATGTTAAAAAAATATATATTAAAAAAACACATACATCAATATTTTAAAATTGAAATTACCTTCAAAACAAGGTACAACACTTGAACACACCTTTTTGGAAAAATAGTATTTTTTTTTTAGTTTTTTTTCGTTTGCATTTTTTTGGTCTGTAATCAATATTTGATTTGAACTGGGATATTGTCCTGGCTCAAGACCATTTTGAAATCATGATCGTGGTAGTCTGCAGCCAAGTAATAAATGTCACGATGTCAATTGTAAATAAATTTGCATTATATTAAATATAGAAGCAAAATGGTGTTGAGCCAGGACAATATCCCAGTTCAAATCAAAAATAGTATTTTTCACTGTTAAATTGTAAATTCGTGAAAATAATTTAATTTTTTTCCCAAAAATACGTATACAATATTTTTATGATAAGAATACATGCACAATAGGGCGGGTTGATTTGTATGGATGAATAAAAAAATAAATATCGTATAGCAAAAACGTAATCTACATTAAATTCTAAGAAAATTCTCCGAGGAAACCATGGGTCTAAAATCCAATCCTAATCCGCGCCTGTCGACATGAAAATTTGTACTTGGGTGAATATTTTTTTAATGAAAAAAAATTTGAGTGTAGAAAAAATATAAAGTGCAAAAGAACAATTTTATACAGAAAATTCGATTTATTTTTGGAAAAATCTATTTTTTCTAATATTTATTTTTTTGGCAAAGGCGGGCATGGCATGGTTTCTTCGGAGAATTTTCTTAGAATGAAAATCAATCCTAGTGCACAAACTTCAAACGTCAAAAATCGTGCCACTTGGCGTCATAATTTTTTTGCGATATTCAATGATAAAGGATATTTTGTAATTTTTGTGCTCTTTGAGCTACAACGACATACGACTTTCCACTTATGTTCACAGAGAGCGGATGAGAAGAAAGAAATTCAGAAGAAATAGAAAATAGTTATTGCATCACTAACGAAGCTACCTCATCTTTTTGATTAAAAAAGATTAGATTTTTCTGTTAGGAGATTATTTTTATAGCGAATTTCAAGCAAATTTAATTATTTTTATTCAACTCCCTACAATTTTTAATAATTAAATTTTTTCGATCTTTTAAAATATTTTTTTATTAACAGATAATAGAAATTTTCCTCAGGTTCTGATTAATGGGAACAGAACTGCATTTTTAGATTTACAAAAAAATATGAAAGTGTAGACTCTAGGGTGGATTGTAAATTAGAATTTTTTAATTTTAAAAATATCGTAATTTTTTCGGTTATGAAATTATTTTTAGCGAATTTCAAGCAAGTTTAATATAAAATTGTTTGTATTTAATTCCCTGAAATTTTTTAATAATTACAAAAAATCGTTTAATTACATATAATAGAAATTTTCCTCAGGTTCTGATTGAGAGAAACAGATATATTTTTAAAAAAATATGAAATTGTAGACACTAGTATGGATTGAAAATTAGATTTTTTTAATTTTAAAAATATCGTTACTTTTTTCTGTTAGGAGATTATTTTTTAGCTAATTTCAAGCAAATTTAATATAAAATTATTTTTATTCAATTCCCTACCATTTTTAATAATTATTTTTTTTCGATCTTTTAAAATAATTTTTTATTAACAGATAATAGAAATTTTCAGTTTCTGATTAAGGGGAACAGAACTGCATTTTTAGATTTACAAAAAAAAATATGAAAGTGTGGACTATAGGGTGGATTGTCAATTAGAATTTTTTAATTTTAAAAATATCGTAATTTTTTCGGTTATGAAATTATTTTTAGCGAATTTCAAGCAAATTTAATATAAAATTATTTTTATTTAATTTCCTGCAATTTTTTAATAATTAAAAAAATCGTTTAATTACAGATAATAGAAATTTTCCTCAGGTTCTGATTGAGAGAAACAGAACTGCATTTCCGATTTAAAAAAATATGAAATTGTAGACACTAGTATGGATTGAAAATTAGATTTTTTTAATTTTAAAAATATCGTTACTTTTTTCTGGTTGGCGATTATTTTTAGCGAATTTCAAGCAAATTTAATATAAAATTATTTTTATTCAAATCCCTGCAATTTTTTAATTATTGAAAATTTTTTCTTCCATCTTTAAAAATAATTTTTTATTAGCAATTAATTATCCGCAGGTTCTGATTGAGGGGAACAGAATTGCATTTATCGATTTTCAAAAAATATGAAATTGTAGTAAGTCTAGAGGGTGGATCGAAAATCTGGATATTTTATTTAAAAAAAAATTTTAACTTTTTTCTGGTAGGATATTATTTGTTAGCGAATTTCAAGCAATTTTAATATAAAATTATTTTTATTTATAAATATTTTTTTTTCAATTCCCTGCAATTTTTTAAAAAAAATAAAAAAAAAATCTTCGAATTTTTTAAATAATTTTTAATAACAGATAATAGTGTCAGTAAGGCGCTTCATAAGAATCATCAATTATAAACGTGCAGTCGAAATTAAAAATATTTAATAGACATAATTTAGTTTCATTTAAATAGGGAAACCTAATGAAAATTTCAGTTCCCAAATTTCAGAATTACCCAAATAATGTTTTTTCTTGATATTTTGAATATATAATTTTTTCTGGGACGATAAAAAATCTTTCAAAGAAGAAATTAATATATAGGGACCCTATAACTTTTGAAAATGCTATAAAAAAACTATTGAATATTTTCTCAAATTTACTTTTTTATTTGGAAAATAATTTTTTAATAATGGAAAATAATTTCATTCAAATGGCTGAATAGTTGAAAAAAAAGTTAGATGGTGGACCCATCAGTCAGTTTCTAATAGCTGACATTCTAACGAAGAAAACTAAGGTTGAATAAAATCTATGAGTAAATGTAGAAGGTAGGAAGACATGATATTTTTAACTCTCTTGCAAAGAAGGTTTATATTATGCATAGATATTTGTCAAATTGGCATTGTTTGTTCCTTAGAATGTTAGCTATTAAAAAATGGAACAACATAATTTTTCCCGATTTTTTTATAGTTTTTTTTTTGTGTCAACTAATATTAATAATATTTAAATTTTTTCCCTGATTTGTTGGCGACTGTTCCCTTTTTCATCGCTCAAATTTTGTCTTTTCCAAAAGTGTACTTCTCTATATGGAGAATAAAGCTGCATTTCCCGATTTAAAAAAAAATAAAAATAATTGTAGTCACGCGCAAGTGTCTACAATTATTTTCAATTTAGAAAGACTTTAAACGGATGTTTGCATCGAAGATATCTGGGTCATATTAGTTGTATCAAAGATGTACAAAATTCTTCAATTTCATTTTCAGTACACCCTATTATGTGAATTTCAATATTTCAAGTCAATTCTGTTGCTTCAATGACATCGTTGACTGTGACTGTTTTGAATAAATTTCAATTGATATTAAACGATTTCGGAGTTTTTTGTATCATTTTGTGATATGACTGCAACTGTTCCAACCCTACCTCGTATCTTGTTGCATTCGATTTAGAATCTGTTCTGTTCTGTTGTTATGTACTTTTGCCTTTGTGTATTGTGCTGGGAAAGTTTTGTGTTTCTGCTCTTCAACACTTCGTAAACATTTCACTGAGGTTTAATTTAGTATTTAATTTAAGCTGAGAAAAAACATACCACCCACTACCACTACGACCATGACTACGACCTGCGACCACCACCAGTAAAGGCCACGCCAAACACAAATCTAAATGGTTTAGTAAAAGTTTAGACATTTTGACCTACATGCACGCAACTCCAAGCCAGCACGTGGCCGCTGCCACCCACCGCTGTGTCCCTACATGGCAGTAAGTTTTGATTTGGTTTTTGGTTTCTCTTGCAAATATTATGATTGTTTTGTATGTATGTTTTGGTGGGAATATTTACTTTTTTTTCGATTTTAAATGTTTCAAAACTTTACATGCTACTCCTACTACTTTCATGGAAAATCTTAAGGGATCAATTTGTTTTGGATTGTTGGTGGGGGGAGGGGGAAAACAATTGTTACTGCAATAAAACAAACAAAAAGAGAGAAGGTATTTGTTTAACAAAACCTCAGAAAATTGCAAATTTTTGAATATAAACTTTTTCGTACATCCTGTCGTATACGTTCGCTATATTTGAATTATGATTGTTGCTCATACGCAACCCCCAACCACCAGGGTGTTGTGGTGTGTCCGAGAATTCTGTGATATTAATTTGTGACAATGAGTGAGGGCTGGTATTGCTTTATGCGCCGGAACCACACCATATTTAACTAATACAATAGCAATAAAGAGACGCCGAAAAGGAAATCATTATTCTCTTCTTTTTGCATTGTTCTTTACGACTATTCGAAGCATGTGATTATTGTCGCTGTAATTAAATACGCTTTGTACAACACAACGCCACAACGGAAGTACGGTTTAATGTTTGACGAATTATTTACGGCCGAGATTGCTCTTAAAAACGTGCGACAATTCCCGCAACAAGTTGTAAAGTTTATGCCAAAGCAAAGCAAGTGCAAATTAATTTGATTTTATTTGATGGTATACAAAGGCAGCTCAGCGGATTTAAATACTCTGGAGATTTCTTAATATGTTTTATGATACATTCAACGTTTAAATCAAACGTTTATCGTACTGAATATGTAACCAGTGGAAAGATTGATGGTGTAAAATGCTCAAATTTCTTCCAGTGAGGGTAGTTTCTCCCCCCTTAAATTTATCTCGCTTTCAACCAGTTTTTCTTAGTTCCAGTTTCACAAAACCACTTCATATCCAATGTCTGCCTAATGAGTTTGTTCAACATTTAGCAAATGGATTTCACCTGAACATGATTCAACATATTTGTTTATTGCATTTCCGAGAAGAGGAATACCAAAATAGTTGTCAATGTCTCTCCATGTGGGCGATGACAGTGATGTAGGCACTTTTCTCTGACATGGCGATGTTTGTGTTTGTTCTTTTTGCTTAAAGTTACAAGTTGTTTTAAAGTTACATTTAATTTGGGCGTTTCAGGGGAAAGTAACTTGTGAAAATGTATCTTACGCATCAAATATGAAGACTTGTGGCCTCGGTAACGTGACCATCTCTTTTTTGGAAAAAAGTGGGATTTATGAATTCAAAACGCGGCATTTGACGTGATTTTGTAGGAAAAAAAATTTTCGCGGGATAGCGAAAATAAAACCAAAAAACTAAGCTATGTAATTTATTATAAATTAAAATAGCTGTCTTTAGAATATTTATGACTGGCTGACTTTGTGGGCGTACAAAACAAAAAAAATCCAAATTCGAACTTTGAGGGACACACTGGGAAAACGAGACAGATGGTACCAATCAAAAGCCTCTAACTGGAATCACGAACTTCAGGTTCCCTTGTTAGGATTGTTAATTGTTATAACTGATGGAGAGGCATCAAGTAGGGAAAAATTTGACGCGAACAGAGAAAAACTTGGACTGAAAATAACTAAATAAATAAACAATATTTACGATATTTAAGCACATTTTTTGAAAATTTCTGCGGGAGTGTTTATACACTCCACGAAATTGTTATGTGTTTGTGCATTTGTTTGTAACACCCAAAAGGAAACGAGCTAGACCCATCGTTTATTATACAGATCGGCTTAGAATCACTTTCTGAGTCGATTTAGCAATGTCCGTCTGTCCGTATGTCTGTCCGTTTGTCCATTTATTGTTGTAATCACGATACATGTCGCAATTGTAGCCAGAACCAAACGAAACTTTGCGCAACGAAGTTTTTCGGGACAAGGAGGAAAGCTATTTAATTTGAAGAAAATCGGTTCAGATTTATATATAGCCCCCATACGAATTTCACTCCCGATTTGACACTTTTCACTCTAGATACCACATATTTGAACAGATATTCTTCAAAATTGGCAAAACATTTTATATTTCAACTGGAAACACCTGTTGCAAAAATGTGTTAGATCGGTTCAGATCTATATATAGCTCCCATACAGATTTCGCTCCCAATTTGAATCGCTCAAGAAACTACAAATTTTACCTGATTTTCTTCAAAATTGACAAAACATCTCATATTTAAACTAGGAACACCTATGGCTAGAATGGGTCATATCGGTTCAGATTTACATATAGCTCTCATACAAATTTCGTTCCCCCAGAAACCGCGTATTTTCAGAGAATTTCTTAAAATTTATCATAACACGTTATACTTCAACTGGAAGAACTTATTATGAAAGTTAGTCACTTTATTCCATGTTTGGATATAGTCCCGATACAAATATTATTCCCGATTTGAGAAGTTGGGCAAGGTAATATTAGCCTGTGATAAGGAAACATACAAAAATTTTCCCGTTTTCACTTTTTTACTGAATTGAATTGTATTCCGATAGAAAGTGGAGTGTATCATATAGTCGGTCCGCCCGACTTTAGCCTTTCCTTACTTGTTTAAAACAGTAATCATAAGTGGGCGTGTAGGTTGACTTCTATGCAAAGTCGACCTTATTGAATCGGTAATACTGTGAAATTCACCCCTTTTACTAGTTTTAATGTACATTTTTAATGGTATTGGATGTAATCTACTCATAATTTGTATTTAATAATTTTAAAGAGTATAAAGAGTATATTTTGTAAGTATTAGAAAAAACTCTGGTGAAAGTGATTTTTATAACAGCTAGTATCATTATGGTTTCCTTTCATAAACTGTTTGACATTCTATGTCATGTCTTATTAATATATATTTTAGCATTGGAATACATTTTATCACAGTTCCCTTAAAACTAGAGTCAACATTTAGAATAGGGACAATAATTGAATATTTTAGAAATTGTGGAGATTTTTTAATTTTAAGTGATAATTTTTAATCGATAACGCGCCAAAAATAATTTAAGTCGAAACTAGTAAATCAAAAAAAAATTTTTTTTTTCAAATCCATGCTTTATGCAAGCAGAATTCTATTGGGCCTAGAAATTCTTTTTTAGTTATCTTTTGTAGAAGGAAAAATTACTGCGTTATCAGGAGCAGAAATAATAGATTTTTAATTTGTGGTTTGTATGGGAGGTACCACGCCCCTTTGTACAATCCCGCCCATATTTGCAGCAGCACTTAAAAAATCCACACCAAACCGACGTACCAAATTTTGTTCAAATACCGTTATCAGGAGCAGAAATAATAGATTTTTAATTTGTGGTTTGTATGGGAGGTACCACGCCCCTTTGTACAATCCCGCCCATATTTGCAGCAGCACTTACAACATGCACACCAAACCGACGTACCAAATTTTGTTTAAATACCGTTATCAGGAGCAGAAATAATAGATTTTTAATTTGTGGTTTGTATGGGAGGTACCACGCCCCTTTGTCCAATACCGCCCATTTTTGGCACAACTATGCACATTGATGCTAGATGCACTTACACAAAATTACAGCACTCTAGGTGTCATAGAACTGACTATATTCAATAATAGGTTTTAACTTCGTATGGGAGGTGCCACGCCCACTTTTCCAATACCGCCCATTTTTGGCACAACTATGCGAATTGATGCTAGATGCACTTACACAAAATTTCAGCACTCTAGGTGTCATAGAACTGACAATATTCAATAATAGGTTTTCACTTCGTATGGGAGGTGCCACGCCCACTTTTCCAATACCGCCCCTTTTTGGCACAACTATGCGAATTGATGCTAGATGCACTTACACAAAATTTCAGCACTCTAGGTGTCATAGAACTGACCATATTCAATAATAGGTTTTAACTTCGTATGGGAGATGCCACGCCCACTTTTCCAATACCGCCCATTTTTGGCACAACTATGCGAATTGATGCTAGATGCACTTACACAAAATTTCAGCACTCTAGGTGTCATAGAACTGACAATATTCAATAATAGGTTTTAACTTCGTATGGGAGGTGCCACGCCCACTTTTCCAATACCGCCCCCTTTTGGCACAACTATGCACATTGATGGTATATGCACTTACACAAAATTTCAGCACTCTAGGTGTCATAGAACTGACAATATTCAATAATAGGTTTTAACTTCGTATGGGAGATGCCACGCCCACTTTTCCAATACCGCCCATTTTTGGCACAACTATGCGAATTGATGCTAGATGCACTTACACAAAATTTCAGCATTCTAGGTGTCATAGAACTGACAATATTCAATAATAGGTTTTAACTTCGTATGGGAGGTGCCACGCCCCTTTGCCCAATTGGTCAAATTTTTCCATTTCCTTGTATTGTCATCGAAAATGATTAAGTGTGCAAAATTTGAGCAAAATTGGTTGAGAAAAAAGCTTTCAAAAATTGATTTCAAATTTTGTGGCACACAAACATATATAGAAAGTAACCTTATATAAAGCATGGAAAAAGCGGGATAATGCGGGATGGTCACCTTAGGCTTCGGCCATAATTATTCTACGTTTGTGGTATATTTATGCTACAACCAGAGGTGTACATCTCAAAAGGATCTTGTTTCTGTTACCAGGATGACTTGGTTCATCCAAAAAAATCGAAAAAAATATTTTTTGCTGGCACAAAAATCATAATTCATAGTTTTTTTCAATCAGAGCTTCTTTTGCTTGGCAACATAAAAACGCTATTTAAATGGTTTTTAAAAAATTAATAAAGGTTTGTAGCATTTTCTTAACTTCCACATTAACTTCATCATAGATTTTTCAATTATTTTTAATTTGCATTTCAAAATCCACGGTTTAATCTCTTTCTTAGCCGATAGAGATGATTTGGGTTTTCAGCTGGTGTATCTTGTGAAAACTTCGAATTTATTTTTGATTATATTGGTTTTATATCCCGTTTTCACTCTGACGCACGTGTGGCTTCATACTTACTATTGGTTAATTGAAATCTCGAGATCAAGTGATAGCAAATTGAGGATTGCAAATCTTCTCAAATGTCATGAACGGCAGGCTGTTTAATTTGATATATTTGGGGCGTTTTTAAACGTAATTTACAGTTTTATAAACCCTTTTAACATAGCTTTGAAAGATCCTAAGAGAGTGTTTTAAAATATTTAACAATTCAAATTTTGTTCATAAAATGAACATAACAATCTCGATCGTTCTATGTCAAACCAAACTCCAGTTCTAAATCACAATTTGCGATTTATTTGGAACTTGGTAGCAAGACCTTATTTCATTCGTAGAAGACGATAATCCTGATTTAAAAAAAATCAAGGAAAAAGTGCCGAGGTACGAACATTGAAAATTGTGTAGTGTGGAATCGAATAGGTACAACTAAAAAGAGTTGACGCATAATCTTAAATCCGCATTACAAAACCATTCGAACAATGTGTACAAATAAATATATTTTAAAATGGCCCATTTTGGACAAAAAGGACAAATTATTCAAAAATCAAAATTGAGCAAATATAAACATTCTTCAATATACACTTTGCGGGTTAGAAATACACAGTGCAACACGAAAAAAATAACCATATACGGGCACCGCTACATGATAAAAGACCAAAAAAAAAAAAGACCCGTGTTTTTTTTTCCCCAAAGTCATGCACTTTTTTTTATGGGCCCCCAGAGATTTGAGGCCTCGGTGTAATTTTTGGAAAGAAGTGATCATATTCTCAGGCTCATATCTTGCAAACCGTTCGGAATTTTGATTTACTCTCTGAGGCAAAGTTCTAGCTCTTGTCATAAAGAACAAAAATTGTGAACATATAAAATCAAAAAAACTTCATCTTCAAGGTCAAAATCGCAAAAAACTTAATTATTCTTAACACCGTTTAGGTAGCGCTTAGGTAGCCGCAAAAGTGAAAAATTGTTTATTCCAATATTTCTTACCCAATTCAATTTTGCGGCTACCTAAGCATCTAAACGGTGTTAAGACTAATTCCTAGGAAGTTCATATGTTATGTTTCCCTGAATTTTCAGCGGTTTTTTGCGATTTTGACCTTGAAGATGAAGTTTTTTTGATTTTATATGTTCACAATTTTTGTTCTTTATGACAAGAGCTAGAACTTTGCCTCAGAGAGTAAATCAAAATTCCGAACGGTTTGCAAGATATGAGCCTGAGAATATGATCACTTTTTTCCAAAAATTAAACCGAGGCCTCAAATCTCTGGGGGCCCATAAAAAAAAGTGCATGACTTTGGGGAAAAAAAACACGGGTTTTTTTTTGGTCTTTTATCATGTAGCGGTGTCCGTATATGGTTATTTTGAAATGACTTCAAAAATGTTGCACAGTGATATTAAGCGCCCACCATTTCATTCACCCATTAAAAATGTATACTAACTTAATCTTCGAATGCCTGTCCATACATCTTGTTTTCGTGGTCCAAACTGATATTATTTTTAAATTTATTTATTTTTGCCTAATATTTGGAGTAGGTAATAAACGTTCATAGTGGACGGCCGTATAATTTGCATTTTTTAAATTATGACTAGCGATGTTAGTCGAAATATTGGGCAAAAATAAAAAGAATATCACGCCTTTTGTAATTATCAAGGACCTTGAGTCAAACTGTAATATAAACGATCACGAATATAATGTTAACAATTAAGACCTTCATTTATTCATTAAAAAAAAAAAAACATTTTTTTCTGACCACAAAAAATAGAAAAAATATGTTGTTTTATTTACATTATCGAACACCCTAAGGATTTCTTCCTTAGTCTATTAGTAAAAGGCATCCTCGGATTTATTTTTCCAAAATGAGAATTCTTAAAATAAAATTGTAATTTAAGAAAAAAATAAAAAAATATATCCTTAATAGAAAATTAGTAAGATTCTCGCGTTTGTAAAGCTAAAAACAACAGAACATTTTACGCACGGCCCTTCGAAAAAAGAATTTTAAGTTTGTGAACAGAAGACCTCTGAGGTCAAATTCAGATATTTCTACATTTTACATTGAAATAAATTTATCAGGATACATAAAAAGAGAAGTATTTTAGATAATTATATTTCTTCGTTGGGAACTAGTCATCTCTCAAGAGTAGACTCTGTAAATCAAGCGATTGTATGAATTGAATATTTTAAACTTACGTATTTAAAGTTTTTATTCTTTTGGCAATACATACCTGGAAAGAGATAAGATAAATTGTTGTATTTATTACTAATGCATAAAGAATTCTTATATTTACATTAAAAAATTAAAAATCTAAGTAATAAATCAAATGGAAGAACAATTTTTGGATTCTGATGTAAAATTAGCTAAAAAAAAACTAATCCAATAAATTGGACCTGTATTCATAAATGGTGGCCAATATTTTATATTTGGTATTTGTATAAATTATGTTATTAAAAATCAACCAATAGCCAAATATGAAATTTCGCCTAATGGGCGAATAACATATTACAGATGCCGCGTAGTGAAGCCATACTTAACGTATTAAACTCTTTCAACCGACAAATACAATTTGCGAAGGAAAAAGAATTGGACAATAAACTACCATATTTGGATTCGGTGATAATTAGACAAGGGAATCTGCTGAAAGTTGACTGGTACCAAAAGCAAACGGCTTCCGGACGTCTAATTAATTTTTATTCTAAGCACCCAAGACGAACAATCATAAACACCGCGACGAATTTCATAAACAGGGTCCTACAAACCAGTGATAAGGAATTTCACGAAACAAACAAATCCAAAATTAGAAATATACTGCGTATGAACGACTTTCCCGAAAAATTTATAAGTAATCTAATCAAGCGAACGACGGAAGAAAAACTTAACAAAAATGACGAAAGAACAAGCAAAATTTATAAATCCACAACATACATTCCAGGACTATCCGAAAGACTAAAACATTCTAATATTTACGACAAAGAAAAATTTGATTTGGCATATAAAACACACAGGACCGTCAACCAACTATTTAGTAGGACAAAATCACAAATCAAGAAAGAGGAGAAACCAAACGTCGTGTACAAGATAAAATGCAATGGTGACAAGTCCGACATATGCCAGAAGGTATATGTCGGCACTACGAAAAATAAATTGAAAACCAGACTTTCATCACACAAAACCGAACACAAATCTCTTGACAAACCCATTGAGCAAAAAACTGCCCTTGCAGCCCACTGTACCTTGACGGGACATAAACCAAACTTTAATGACGTCGAAATATTAGCGGAAGAGAATAATTATACAAGGAGATACACTTTGGAAATTCTAAATATAATTGACGTCTCCCCTGGAAAAAGGCTTAATTATAAGAGAGACACAGACGGTTGTGCTCAAATATATAGGAACACGGTGGAAAAACATAGACGACAAATTAGACAGTAGTTGACAAAAGCTTGCAGAGAGTGGCAGGAGAATTTTCTATTGTGAAAAACTTTTTTTAAAAATGTATATATAAATATTGTGATATTTTTTGTTCGTTAATGCTTGTAACTTGTAATTGAATAATTTGTGTTTTTTTGTACTACACCCCTGAAGATGACCAACGGAGTTGGTCGAAATATTGGGAAATAAAAAACAAGAAAATAATAAAATAGTCATTTTTGTTTTATTATTTGAAAAAACTGACCTCAAGCCGAACAAAAAACAAAACGCAGATGAGAATATCTTTAAGCCCAGTCAATGGGTGGAAATGCTTGAAATTATTGCCCTGTTTTGGACATATCCCTGCAATGCATGAATCCCTTGTTCTGCGTAACCGGTTTAGGACGTACTACAAATAAGGAACTCTTTAAACCCGATCGAAGGCAGGCGCACCGTATTTCATTTCATTTGGATTAATTTGCATATATTTTTGCTTTTTCTTCTGGGTCATTGTACACTCCACGAGAGTATTATGTCTTTGTGCATTTGTTTGTAACACCCAAAAAGAAGGGAGATAGACCCATTGTTAATTATACCGATCGGCTTAGAATCACTATTTGAGTCGATTTAGCAATGTCCGTCCGTCCGTCTGTCCATCTATTCTTGTAACCATGATACAGGTCGATTGTAGACATAACTAAATGAAACTTTGCACAATGAAGTTTTTCGGGACAAGGACGAACGCTATTTAATTTGAAGAAAATCGGTTCAGATTTAGATATAGCCCCCATACGAATTTCACTCCCGATTTGACTCTTTTCACTCTAGATACCACATATTACAACAGATTTTCTTTAAAATTGGCAAAACATCTTATATTGTAACTAGAAACACCTGTGGTAAAAATGTGTTAGATCGGTTCAGATTTATATATAGCTCCCATACAAATTTCTCTCCCGATTTGACTTTTTCCGCTCTAGAATCCACATATTTTAATAGATCTTCTTCAAAACACATTATATTTCAAGTGGAAACACCAGTGGTAAAAAAAGTGTTAGATCGGTTCAGTTTTATATTTTAAGAGCTTGATAACTCTTTTCTAAAAAAAACTCATAAAATTTGCAAAATCTCATCGGTTCTTTATTTGAAACGTTAGATTGGTCCATGACATTTACTTTTTGAAGATAATTTCATTTAAATGTTGACCGCGGCTGCGTCTTAGGTGGTCCATTCGGAAAGTCCAATTTTGGGCAACTTTTTCGAGCATTTCGGCCGGAATAGCCCGAATTTCTTCGGAAATGTTGTCTTCCAAAGCTGGAATAGTTGCTGGCTTATTTCTGTAGACTTTAGACTTGACGTAGCCCCACAAAAAATAGTCTAAAGGCGTCAAATCGCATGATCTTGGTGGCCAACTTACCGGTCCATTTCTTGAGATGAATTGTTCTCCGAAGTTTTCCCTCAAAATGGCCATAGAATCGCGAGCTGTGTGGCATGTAGCGCCATCTTGTTGAAACCACATGTCAACCAAGTTCAGTTCTTCCATTTTTGGCAACAAAAAGTTTGTTAGCATCGAACGATAGCGATCGCCATTCACCGTAACGTTGCGTCCAACAGCATCTTTGAAAAAATACGGTCCAATGATTCCACCAGCGTACAAACCACACCAAACAGTGCATTTTTCGGGATGCATGGGCAGTTCTTGAACGGCTTCTGGTTGCTCTTCACTCCAAATGCGGCAATTTTGTTTATTTACGTAGCCATTCAACCAGAAATGAGCCTCATCGCTGAACAAAATTTGTCGATAAAAAAGCGGATTTTCTGCCAACTTTTCTAGGGCCCATTCACTGAAAATTCGACGTTGTGGCAGATCGTTTGGCTTCAGTTCTTGCACGAGCTGTATTTTATACGGTTTTACACCAAGATCTTTGCGTAAAATCTTCCATGTGGTCGAATAACACAAACCCAATTGCTGCGAACGGGGACGAATCGACATTTCACGGTCTTCAGCAACACTCTCAGAAACAGACGCAATATTCTCTTCTGTACGCACTGTACGCATTCGTGTGGTTGGTTTAATGTCCAATAAAGTAAACTGAGTGCGAAACTTGGTCACAATCGCATTAATTGTTTGCTCACTTGGTCGATTATGTAGACCATAAATCGGACGTAAAGCGCGAAACACATTTCGAACCGAACACTGATTTTGGTAATAAAATTCAATGATTTGCAAGCGTTGCTCGTTAGTAAGTCTATTCATGATGAAATGTCAAAGCATACTGAGCATCTTTCTCTTTGACACCATGTCTGAAATCCCACGTGATCTGTCAAATACTAATGCATGAAAATCCTAACCTCAAAAAAATCACTCTTTATATAGCTCCCATAGAAATTTCGTTACCAATTTGAATTTTTCTGCTCTAGAATCCACATATTTCAACAAAATTTATTCAAAATTCACAAAACACCTTATATTTCAACTGGAAACACCTGTTGCAAAAATGTGTTAGATCGGTTCAGATTTATATATAGCTGCAATACAAATTCCGTTTCCGCTCTAGAATCCACATATTTTAATAGATTTTCTTCAAAATTCGCAAAACATCTTATAGTTCAACTAGAAACGCCTGTGGTAAAAATGTGTTAGATCGGTTCAGATTTATATATAGCTCCCATACAAATTTCGCTCCCAATTTGAAATTTTCCGCTCACGAATCCACATATTTTAACAGATTTTCTTCAAAATTCGTAAAACACATTATATTTCAAGTGGAGGCACCTGTTGCAAAAATGTGTTAGATCGGTTCAGATTTATATATAGCTCCCATACAAATTTCGCTCCCAATTTGAATTTTTCCGCTCTAGAATCCTCATATTTCAACAGATTTTCTTCAAACCTTGCAAAATGCATTATATTTCAATTGGAAAAACCTGTTGCAAAAATGTGTTAGATCGGTTCAGATTTATATATAGCTCTCATACAAATTTCGCTCCCAATTTGAATTTTTCCGCTCTAGAATCCACATATTTTAACAGATTTTCTTCAAAATTCGCAAAACACATTATATTTCAAGTGGAAACACCTGTTGCAAAAATGTGTTAGATCGGTTCAGATTTATATATAGCTCCCATACAAATTTCGTTCCCAATTTGAATTTTTCCGCTCTAGAATCCTCATATTTTAATAGAATTTCTTTCATTTTCAAAATTGGCAAAACATTTTATATTTAAACTAGGAACACCTATGGTGAAAATGGTTCAGATTTACATATAGCTCTCTTACAAATTTCGTTCCCCCAGAAACCGCGTTTTTTTTAGAGAATTTTTTAAAATTGAGCATAACACGTTATACTTCAACTAGAAGAACTTATTGTGAAAGTTAGTCATTATTCTCGATTTGACAAATTGGACCGGGTCAAATTAGCCTGTGATTGGGAAACAAACAAAAAAGTTTCCCGTCTCACTTTTTTACTGAATTGAATTGTAGTCCGATAGAAAGTGGAGTGTATCATATAGTCGGGCCCGCCCGACTTTAGCCTTTCCTTACTTGTTTTTTTATTTCAAAATCTTAGAAAAATAACCCAAAACCCTATTTTTCGGCGGTATTGTTCATTATTTTATTCATTTCATTTTTTCAATTTCTTGACCATTTTTTTACTTGGGCGATTTTTCATGGCTTAAATTTAAGCCAGTTAACGTCACTTAGTGGCGGTATCACTAAATTTAAGCTGAATATATTAAGTAGATGATAATTTTTTTTTTCGAAAATATATTTCTCAATTATTCGATATATTCGATGATTCTAATTTTATTTCGAAAATGTATTCGATATACTTTTTAAAAGATTTTTTTTATTAATTTCGTTTTAGCTTCCACAATTCTTACATAACGTTGCCATATTTAACAATATTGTTAAAAACAAAATATGCTTTGAATACGTAGTTAGTCCGTAAAGTTGAGTTTAAGGAAGAAATTCTATCGAAAGAGTTTAAATTTCTTAAGATAATTAATGATAGTCAAAACAAATTTGCTAAATGAAACCAGAGATTCTTAATGATATTGAGATCTATGAGAACGGACCGTACTCAAATTACTTGCATTGTAAAGTTTTGTTAAAGCATTTAAAAAGTTTAAAATTGCTCGCCCCAAAAAAACTTAAATGAAACCCCAAAAAATCCCAATGTGTATTAGGACGACTGACTGGCAGCTTGCTACACAGCTTGCCCAAACTTCACTGACTGACTTTAAAACAAATGGCTTTCGCTCTTAACCGCCATTAACATCAATATCTAAACTTTTTACAGCTTGGCCTGCAAGAAAAAAAGAAAAGAAAACACAATGGTTTCATTTGAAATAAGTTAAAATTAAAAAAACATGAGCCAAGCAAACTTTATTAGCCCACATAATTTTTATGAGTCAGCTGATGCAAGCAGGCAGGCAGGCAGATACAAGAACCAGCAGCAATGTGAGGACTCATGTGGCGTATGACTTGTATGCCGCATTATGATGATGCTGGTGGTGGTGGCAATATGATTCATACGTCACCGTGACTAGTGAATATTTCATGAAAGCCGGAAGTTTTTTGTTCGGGTTTCACTCTCACTGCAGTTCATAAAAATGTGACATCGGTTAGTTGCCCTGCCGAAATGTTTTTTCCCAAAAATGGGAGTTTTATTAGCCAGCAAACAAACATAAATCTCGTGCCATGTGCCGGGTCCATCTTTATGGCCTTATGGTGTTAATTTCTTATATATTTTTAATTTAGTATTAACCGCAAAGCTGTGTGCATTGACCCTTTTTTATTTATTTAAACATGAATTTGTAAGTGTCGCTTTCGTTAGCTCTCCCTCTCTCTCTCACACACCACAAACAAAAATACTGGCAAAAGTAGTAAATTTGGCTACACAGTTACCCAGATTTTGGCTTAAATGAGTGTGGCCGCTTGTGAAATCCTTAAGGGCTTCTTTTGAAGCACAATGCCTAGCGGAAAAAGCAGAAAGAGGAAGCTGGAAAAGTAAAAGAGGGGAGTAAAAAAGGTCACCACAGTTTAATTTTTCCCTTCCTTTTGGTATTAGAGAGATACATTTCGAGGACATTTGTTGTTGGCTGGAGTGCTGGGCATAAAAGTTTTTTCTTTTTAAATCGTTCTTTTAAGCACGTATGCGTGTGTGTGTGCCTTAAGCAATTCATTCTTTTTTATTTGATCACACATACTCTGGCAGTACTTACAAAAAAACAGAAAAAAATACAAGCAAATCGCAATGTGTGTGCGTGCGTGTGTAAGCCCAAAAATAAATTTTCTTTGCTACAATAATTCAACATGAAAATTAGGTTAACAGTGACAACAATTACATAAGACTAAGAGCTAACACAGTAACATACATACGCACGGATATGTACTCTCTCTCCCTCTTTCACACACACACATGAAACAGTGAAAATGGAAAATACCACTAAAACAACGGAATACAAAGGATGTGGCTGGCACCAGCATCAGCAGCATAGTAACAGTAACAGCACCAACAGCAACATTGAAATGCCAAAAAATGCCTTTAGTTTTATGGGGATCACAGTGGTTTGGCCAAGGGATTTTTTGGAGACAAATTTTGGTAAAATTTTTCAAATTGTCAAATTTCAATGACAGTGGAAATTTTTGTATTCTAAGGATATGTTTTAAAAAATAGAAAAATAAAAATAGTAAATTTTTCTCGTAGGACGGCCACTGTGTCACATTGTTGGGGCCATAAAACGACGAATAAAAATCCATCGGTCAAAATTTAATAACTTTTGTATTAGTAAACATTTTTGAGTTCTGTAAAAACCAAATTAGACAAGGACCCAAGGATTATTTTGAGATATTAACATTAAAAATCGAGAATCTTTTAGTATTTTTCAATTTTAAAGAAAATTAAAATTTTTATTTTTTTGTTTTCATGTTTTTTTTAACATATTTTTACGTATTTGTTCATAATGCGAAGAAAAAAATATTTTTTTTGTATTACCGATTTTCAAGTTTTACAGATTTTGAAAATTAAAAAAAAAGTAATTTCTTTTTTGACTTTGTCGAACTGTTTCTCACACATTTTAAGAGTTTTTGCACTCCAAGGGTGCAATTTCGTGCATTCAAATGTTACCCTACAAAAAACGGGAAACCGTTCAACCTTTCCATATATATATATATATATATATATATATGTCAAATTTAAGCTAAGAAATAACAATTTCTAATCAAAATCATTTGAGTGCAAAATCTCTTAAAATATGTGAGAAACAGTTCGAGTAGTAAAAAAAGGGACCTGTGTGGAGTGTTCATGCTGTAATTCGACTTGTCTGCTAAATCAGGTATTTTTTTGGCATATTTCTGGCACATGAACTCCTATTGCTATAAAATTTAGCATGAGCATAAAAAATGTACTCATCTTTTCATATGCGTACACACTTATCAGAAGTTGTTGAGAAGAAAATGAGTAAATTAAGTTTTGGAAGTAAAAAATCGGACTTTTTGCAATAAATGGATCCTATCTTCAAAAGGGGCAACTTAGGGGTGGGCAAAAGTTACCCTGAAACCGTCGAACACTTTAGCCTTTCCAAATATTTCTTTAAAGGATTTTGAAGGAAAACAGTTGTGTTGGTTCAAAGTCAGACATTTGTTCAAAAATCATATTTTTAAATATTTATTATAAACAAACTATGTTTGGCATAATAAAGCTAAGAAACAAAAAATTCTAATAACAAATATCAGTGCAAAATCTCTTAAAATATGTGAGAAACAGTTTGAAGTCAAAGAAAAAAAAATAGGTTTTTTTAAAATCTGAAAAACGTGAAAATCTGTAATGCATAAATAATATTATTTTTCTTCGCATTACGCACAAATACGTAAAACTATGTTAAAAAGCATAAAAACAATAAAATAAGAATTTTAATTTTCTTTAGAATCGAAAAATACAAGAAGTAGTAAATTTTGGGCCGATTTCTGAAATATATCCGATAGCCTGACTTTTAATCGTAATATAAAAAATCAAATATCAATCAAATCAAAATAATCCTTGGGTTCTTGTACAATTAAAATTTTGATTTTTTACATAGCTCAAAAATGTCTACTAGAACAAAAGTTATTGAATTTTGACCGATGTATTTTGATTCTGAACACAGTGGAATATTTTCATACAAGCTGCGAGGCCGATCTTTATATACCCTCCACCATGAATTGCATTCCACACAGGCTGTCGATTTTCATAAAAGTGTAGTAAACTAACAAACAACTACAAGAATTGAAAAAATTATTTTATAAATAAATATAATAGTTTTATTATTTCAAACCACGCTTATAAGACAAGGCTACGTTTACATTCTTTGGTCTTTGGACATTTGGTTGGTACCATTTTTATCCCCTTTTTCCAATTTTACCCCTTCAAGAGTACCACTACCTAAAATCTCTTCAGTTTACGTGTATACGCAATTAGAGGGATGTCTACACCGAATTTCACCATTCTAGCTGTATTCGTTTATTTGGTACTATTTTTATCCCTCTGTACCCATTGTATCCCTTGAAAGTACGAATTTGAAAAACCTTTTATTTTTCGTGTCTACACAGTCAGAGGAATGTATACTCCGAATTTCATGACTCTAGCTGCGGTCATTGGGTTAGTTGGTACTATTTTTATCCCCTTTTTCTATTTTGACCCCAAAAAGTACGAATTTCGAAAAATCAGTTTATTTTCCGTGTCTACACAGTCAGAGGAATGTATACTCCGAATTTCATGACTCTAGCTGGGGTCATTTGATTGGTACTATTTTTATCCCCTTTTTTCAGTTTAACCCCAAAAAGAACGAATTTTGAAAAATCCGTGTATTTTACTTATCTATGCAATCAGAGGAATGTATACACCGAATTTCATTATTCTAGGTACAGCCGTTTGTCTGGTACTATTTTTATCCCTCTATTTCCCTCTATATTTCTCTCATTCAGTTTAGTCGCCGTCACGATCTTTGAGACATTACTACCCTTTTCATATCGATAGACATTTTTCTAATTATGCTTCCAATGAATCCTTAATTAGATCGATGAAACTTTATAATTCTATTTGTGAATTTGTAGATTTTACTACTTCTAGTCTTATTTTTAAAAAATTGTTAAATAATATAATTAATTAAGTTTTTTATTAGTATAATATTATTATTGAATTGTAATACATTGCTGGTCTGTAAGGAGTTATTTCCATAGACTTAATAAATAAATGAAATTCCCATTTTACCCCTTTAAAGTACAAATTTGGAAAAAATACTTTAATATTATGTATTTACTCAATTAGAGGAATATGCACGCCTAGCTGTTGTCGTTTGATAGGTACCATTTTTATCCCTTTTAGCCCCATTTCACCGCCTACAAATAAGAATCACTTTATGGCGCACGTTTTTGTCATAGGGCGAATTCGCATGCCAAATATCAAGTAAGTACAAGCAGACATATTAAAAAATGATTATATACACTAAAATATTAGGGGTATTTTTAGTCCTTGTGAGGGAAACATTTTTCACAGTGGACCTATTTCGCCCAGTTTCAATCCCAACCGATCTACGACAATAAGACGTATTTATGGAAAATTTGGATGTACTGGCTCCTTTCGTTTAGATTCTAGCATTCTTTCAACAGACGGATGGACTGACGTGGCTAGATCATCTTAGAATTAGAAATTAGACGATCAAGAATATATAAAAAATATAATATATTATAATATAACATATTAGAAATTATACGATGAAAAATATATATACTTTATAGGGTCTTTACAGGGTTATAGGTCGAAATTTCAAAGTGTTACAAATGGAATGACAAGTTAGTACACCCCATCCTAGAGGTGGAGACTATAAAAACGTCATAAATTGTTTTTTTAATATACATGTTAAAACAAATCATTAACAGTTATTTCATTTGAGTCCACAATTAAATGAAAATTGTCAGTGCAACGCCCAAATTTTATTAAGATTTTCGAAATTTTTGAAAAAAAATATTTGATTTTTTGTCGATGGCAAACTGCTATTATAACTTGATAAATGACTTAATACATAAGTATGCTTTGAATAAATTTCCAAAAGACATTAACATAGAACAACGAAGAATGTATTGCTCCATTTTTGTCTTATAAGGTTTTAAGCCTAATATATTTCTTATTTTAGTATATAAGTGAATACAAATCATTACCAGTGATTTCATTTGAGTTCACAATTAAATGAAAATTGTCGGTGCCACGCCCAACGCCCAAATAAAAATTTTTCTTTTTTACGATTTTCGAAATTTTGTGATAAAAATATTTTATTTTTTAATCGATGACAAACGGCTATTAATAACCGAAAATAGTCTTGAGTTACACAGTGCAATACGAAAAAATATAACAATATATAATAATATTTATAATATATACGGACAACTAAAAGACCAAAAAATAATAGATAACAGAGTATCTCAATGTTGGAGTAAAGAAAAAAAACATAGGAAATTCGGGAATTTTTTCACTTTTGCGGCTACCTAAGCGCTACCTAAATGGTGTTAAGAATCATTTCTAGGAAGTTCATATCTTCTAAAAAGTTATTTATTGAGATCTTAGCTACATTGTTGTAATTGATTGTTTCCTTGAATTTTGAACCGTTTGATACCAATGGAACAGGGGAAAAATTAAAAAAAAAACGAATTTTTTAAGTTTTTGCGATTTTGACCTTGAAGTTGAAGCTTTTTTTGATTTTATATGTTCAACGTTTGTATTCTTTATGACAAGAGCTACAACTCTCAGAGAGTACACCTCAGAGAGTAAATCAATATTCCTGAGAAAATTATCACTTTTTTGCAAAAATGACACCGAGGCCAAATCCTTGGGGGCCCACAAAAAAACTGCACGACTTTAGACAAAACTGGGAGACCCCAGTGGTGTCCGTTTATGATTATATTTCCATGACTTCAAAAATTGCACATAGTGTTATCTATCAAGTTATAAATAACTTAAGATTAATGTCGACCTAATATTTACATGTGCCACAAAACCTTACATCCCTAAAGTATGCTTTAAATAAATTTTCCTAAATACATTAACATTGAACAACGAAGGAAGTATTGCTTAGAAGGTTTAACCATTTGAGTAATTAAATCAATGTTAGCAGCTATAAGCAGAATATTGTTTTTAAAATGAATAAATAAAACAATAGTTTAACAATATTTGTAAATGTCGAGGCATGGGTCAGCCTCACGAATATAGTTTTATACTATAGAACATTAACAATACTAAATAAATACAAACCACCGGCTGAAAAGGAAATCGAAGATATAATTACACATTATTAAATACAAAAGAAAACCTAAAGAGCTCCTGCTTTCTATGAACTAAACGAAATTTCAATATGATACTTGTTTTCGAGATACTTCCCCATAAAATAACCTCTAATATGATGAAATTTTCATCTATTTTAGCATTTATGAACCTTAAATGCATCCACAGCTTAATTTAGCCGCGATATTGGCAAAAGTCTTATAGAATGGGAATGTTCTTGTCAAAATTCAATCAATGAAGTCGAAATTTGGGCACATGAAATTGGAGCTGATAATACACTGTGCGACGACACTTGAGCTAAACTTAATACACATATGGGACTATGATTTGCCAGTTGACTCTGGTGCAGAGTTTTCGTGCCAACGAACAACACATTCCCTTGCTGTGGCATGGATCTGTGCCCCTTTTTTGTTTTAAAGCTTAATATCGTTTGGTGTTGCTGTCGCTATTTCGTATTGGCATTTAAGTTTAACTGCCAATTTTTTTCGCATGCTAGGGGAGAATATCGACAACGTTGTAAAGTATACTTATACATAAGTACATATGTGTGTTCGTTCGTATGTTTTTTTTATGAAAATATTTATTTATTTTACATCAATATTTTCATGTATTTGCGAAATTGCTAACATTTCATATACACATATTTAAACAATGAACTATAGCTACACAACAAGTCAAATACAAATACAAATGAAAACATACATACATACACGCATGTATGTTTGAATTTATTTTTTGTATATGAGAGTTTGTGCGTATCGTAGCATTTGTATATTTCTTGGATTTATACACAATTGTATATTGTGTGTGTGTTTGTGTATGGCCAACAAACAAACAAAAAAATGTCAAGGACATTTTAATATACTTTTAGTTTTAACAATAATAACAATACATTAAACATACACATTCGCACACTTACTCACTCATGCACACCAACAAACACACAGGACACATATGAGACACTCCCCACACAAAAAGGATCGAATTTCACATAGAAATCTTTGTGTAGTGGTTCTCCTCTGGGGAATCAAATAAAAATATTCATTTTAAATAACAATCAGCCATCGGAATAATAGGCAGGATCCAATATCCTATGTTTGCTTTATTCACAATAGTCATAAAGAAATCTAAATAAATACAGTGCCAATATCAAATAATTGGCAATCTGGAGGAGAATGTGGGGCACTGAATGGGTTTAATAGGCCATATGATGATTTTTGTCCTAAACTCAAATATATTTGAGGTCTCATGACTCTGACTAAAATAATAGTAAGAGTCATGGAATTCGAAAAAATTTTGTCCTCAATATGTAAACGGCCATTTATTTATACCCTTCACCACTCTATGAAACATGGTATCACAAATTAAACCATGACAAAACTTAGTATCATCATCAAATAATAGCGTTGAGTTGAGAGTCGTTAGCTGGGTCAATGTTTGACCCATCTGCCTATTTGAAAAAAATGCTTGAAATATTGAAAGAAAATCGCGGATTTCTCGAAAGTGTGACAGGGTAGACACTTTCTGAGGGCCAATTTGCATTAAGTACGAAAAAATGCGAATACAAATTACTAATAATAATATAATTAATGTAGGACCCAAAACATAGTTAGATTTTCGCTATGAAATCGTTATTCTTATGAGAAGCAATCTGAAACATTGTCTTGTTACGTAGAAAAGTCAAATGCGAATTTTGATTGTAACGTGTTTCTCCATTTCAAGTGACAAAGAAACTTAGCTTTGAAGGTGATGTTATTATAGACAATATATAAAAGTTGTAATTTTTGTAAAAACAAATGCACAATTAAAAAAAAATCCGAAAATATGAGTTTTCACAAATACGACATATTGGTTATTTTTGATAAAATATATAATGGAAAACAAAATGTAAATTTTAAAAACCCTGAAAAATTGTTTTCCATTATTTTTCTCTAAATTTACTATAAGGAATATTTTAAGCGTTTCCGCATAACGAAATGCAAATTATTTCCGAAGTTACAGCGCTTAGAAATTGACGCGGTAGTGAGGTACAAAACAGTATATGTTTTCCTTTGCGCTTTTCTTGAAACGCCTTTTTTTAAATTTGGCTGATATTTTTTCCTATTTATTCGTTACAGTTTTGTCTGTCGTTCATCGTAGGGATTTTGTGATTTAAGGCCCTGTTCATAGGTTATGCGATTTTGTGCCCAAAATTTTTATGAAAATTTGTGTCATTTTTACAAAAAAATAAAAAAAATCTTACGAGTGACGAATACGAAAATCTTCCTGAATAAGAAAAAAAATATTTTAGTGTTTCAGCTGAAGTCTAACGGAAGAAACATGCGCACCAATAGCAAGGGTTTTTAAAACAAGGTCACGCTTGATCTCCTCCATTTTCCCAATTTTCTATTGCCCAAAATTTCCCCTATATATGTACAATATGAGTTTATATATGTACTGCCACACAATGACAATTCCTTTTTTGTGCTGTCAATGTGGTGTAACCCCAAACAGACAAACAAAACTGCATCTTTTTTGAAGTGAACAATAGCTGAGGCATACGCTATATTCACCGTGCGACAATATTTTTTGGATCTAAACAAGGCCATATAAAGACGAAACTAGAGACCGTGCAAAGAAAATCTGTGTACTCAGTTCTCCATTTAGTGATATCTTCTTCTTTTTATAGGATATAAATATTTCAATCATTTTTTTTTCGTACTTATGCGAGACTTACAAAGGCTATATGGATACCACATGAAAATGAAGAAGAAACTGTTAAAAAAACTTCAAATTTCATACTTCTATCTGTATTAGTTCCATATTTATTCTATTAATTCTATAAAGGGGGAAATATGAAATGGTTGTTAATGTAAAACTAATACAGATAGGAGCATGAAATTTTAAGTATATTGAACAGATATTCTTCTCTTTAATGTGATACCCATATCACATGGCGAATAGATCACTAAATGGTAAATGGTGTACAAAGCTTTTCTACATATTATCTCCGGTGTCATATCTGCAATAAAAAATAATGAAAAATTATATCACGGGTTTACCATTCAGAATAATGTAGCTGTAATTCCCATAAATTGAATTGAATTTATAATATGATAATAGTTTATGTTTAACTTTTCAAATTTATTCTTTACAGCTACAAAAGTATGATTTTATAATTTATAAGCATGAAGTGTATTAGATAACATATGGACCTACACAACTATTTGGTTAAAAATTTTAGAACAGTTTTGATAGCCACTGTAACCATTCGAAACTAAACAAAGATTTAGGACTATTCGACATTATTTTATCTTTCTGAATAGTATATAAATAATTTATAAATAAAGAGTGATTTTTTTGAGGTTAGGATTTTCATGCATTAGTATTTGACAGATCACGTGGGATTTCAGACATGGTGTGAAAGAGAAAGATGCTCAGTATGCTTTGACATTTCATCATGAATCGTCTTACAAACGAACAACGCTTGCAAATTATTGAATTTTATTATCAAAATGCGTGCTCTGTTAAGAAAGTTCATTGCGCGCTTCCATTTTATGGTCAGTTTAATCGACCCACTGAAGCGGCTATTCGGGCTATTGTGACTAAATTTCGCACCAAATTTACATTGTTGGATATTAAACCACCAACACGCTTACGTAGAGTGCGAACTGAAGAAAATATCGCAGCTGTATCGGCCAGTGTTAATGATGACCACCAATTTTCGATTCGTCGCCGTTCGCACCAATTGGGTCTCTGTTACTCAAAAACGTGGAAATGCCAAAATTGGACTAAGCGGATGGACCACCTAAGACGCAGCCGCGGTCAACATTTAAATGAAATTATCTTCAAAAAGTAAATGTCATGGACCAATCTAACGTTTCAAATAAAGAACCGATGAGATTTTGCAAATTTTATGCGTTTTTTTTTAAAAAAAGTTATCAAGCTCTTAAAAAATCACCCTTTACTTCTGAAAACAAATCCACAAATTCCAAAAAACAGTAAATGAAAATGTCCAAAAATTGAAAAAGTTAAAACGGGAAAAATTTTTGTATCCTGTAAATGTATGTGTTTGACAAAAAATGTTAAATTGGAAAGGACATTTGTATGGGGGTATATTGAAATGTGGAACGAAATAGGTGAAATATAATATGTATAGTTTGGCCAAAATCGGTCAAACATTTGGCAGCAACATTTGTATTTGCGCTATATCTAAATCTGAACCGATCTTAGCCACTTTTACTATAGGTTTTTTACTTGGATTATAAGCTGTTGTGCCAAATTTAAAGAAAATCGAGTACAATATGTGGTTTATAAAGCGGCAAAAGTCAAATCGGGAGCTACATTTGTTTGGGGCTGTATCTAAATCTGAACCGATTTTACCCAATTTTTTACATAGGTGTTTCTAGTTAGATTATAACATGTTATGCCAAATTTACAGAAAATCGGGTACAATATGTGGTTTGTAGAGCGGAAAATGTCAAATCGGGGGCTATATCTAAATCTGAACCGATCTTACTCTCTTTCTGCATAGGTGTTTCCAGTTGGATTATAAGATGTTATGCCAAATTTAAAGAAAATCGGGTACAATATGTGGTGTGTAGAGCGGAAAATGTCAAATCGGGAGCAACATTTGTATGGGAGCTATAAATAAATCTGAACCGATGTAACATATTTTTACCACAGGTGTTTCCAGTTAAAATATAAGGTGTTTTGCGAATTTAGAAGAAAATCTGTTAGAATATGTGGATTCTGGAGCGGAAAAATTCAAATTGGGAACGAAATTTGTATGGGAGCTATATATAAATCTGAACCGATCTAACACATCTTTCAACAGTTGTTTCCAGTTAAAATATAAGGTGTTTTGCGAATTTTGAAGAAAATCTGTTGAAATATGTGGTATCTAGAGTGAAAAGGGTCAAATCGGGAGTGAAATTCGTACGGGGGCTATATCTAATCCAACTGACGGACATTGCTAAATGGACTCAGAAAGTGATTCTAAGCCGACCGGTATAATTAACAATTGGTCTATCTCCATTCCTTTTGGGTGTTACAAACAAATGCACAAAGTCATAATACTCTCGTGGAATGTATAAAAATCAATGTGTGTCTGTATGTTGCGTATAGGACGCCAAACCGGTGGACCGATTCGCCTGAAAATTTTACTGTATCTATCTTATGGAGGATGGTTCCTGGATAGTCTAGGTCATGATAGGACAAAAAATATTTTAAAAATGGGATTTTGCACAAAATGTAGTGCAATTTATAGAAAAGACACATGCAATTTTGCAAAGTTGTTAAAAAATAAATGTCTATTTTTAAAATGGACGAAGACCTATACTACTTTATATTACCTTCCTAAATAATTGAACAAACATTAAAAATATTTCAGAAAACTAATCCACAATTCTAAAATGGAAATATTCACAAATGGTGATGTATTTTCGTCGTTTATTGATAGGAGGTGGTCAAACTCAGCAAATATGATTGAAACAGACGAATAAAATTGTGAAGAAGAATCAACGGATACCTTAAAATTGTTTTCTTTGTATTTTCAAAAGTATTCCAGATTTTAGATGTTGCTCGTCCCTCCGCGTTGTTTTGTAGGATCGATTTCCATCAGATACTCTGGTCTCTCGTTAGCTATATTAGTTTTTGTCATTCGACCAATATCCTGGTTCCAAAATGGCGATATAAATTTATTTTTGTACTTCATTAAAATATTAAAAAATATTCAAAATTGCTTTGTCATAATTATTGACTTTTGTTTTTGTCAAAATGGAGAGCCGTGTCCGCCACTGTGGCTTTTTGGATTCCAAGACGTAATCTAAGTTATGATACCTTTCAGTATCGTTGAAAAGTTGGTAATACTTTTACCACATAAGAGCAGAAACACTATGCATTTTTTATAAATCTTATTTATCATCACCTGAAATGAAAATGACGAAACCCAATTTCGTAAGTTTTCAAGAGCAACAAAAAACTTTCAATTATTTTAAAAAATTAAATTAAAAATATAGGCCGAATATCAAAAAAATCACATTTAAACGTAATAAAATATCGGTACTTTATGAAAGAAAACATTCGAAGATTTTAGTTATAAAATTGGTATTGTACGGTGAAGAAGTCTAAAATTTGTCATATTGTGTATTTTAGTGAATCTACCGTTATCGACGCAAAACTCGATTGCGATTTTTTGTTGTCGTTTTGCATCAGGTGACGATATAGACTTCTGCCGTTTGAACTTAGAAGATGCTAGTTTTTAACTAGTTCAGACATTGGTAGATTTGCTTTTTATTCTTTCAGACTCATCCAGCATTTAATTGTATTTTAAATTTATTTGTATTTAATTGTATTTTATTTATACAATGGGCTGTATATAATATTTGCCCTAAAAGTTTTGCCCTAGATCGATTGGCTTTTCATTCTTTCAGACTTATCGTGCTTTTAAGTAAACATAAATGTAGAATAGGTTACAACCATTTCGTCCATGGGCTGTATATAATGTTTTGTGATGTATTTCGGTCTCCTAAACTCGAAAATTATTTTTTTATGAAAACATGTTTTCAGTCTGATCAATTTAATAAATAATAAAATATATTTAAGTGGCCTACAAATTTCTTGAATTTCACTTTCAGGTCATTTAGCTAAATATCAAGATACTCCCTCGTACAATAACATTCTTATAAAGATATTTATCTGAAAATTGGTAATAAGGTTTGGTACCGATATAAGTGTCAAATTAAAAAGGAAAATATTTAAAATGTCCTGTCATCTATATATATAAAAGAGTTGCGTTACTGACTGACTGAAGTAAACTCCTCTGACCATATAGAAGCCCAGTAAAATTGAATTGAATTTTTTGAAATTTGTACTTTTAAGGGGCAAGCGGGACAAAAAGGGATAAAAATGGTACCAACTAAAGTATTACAGGTAGAATCGTGAAATATGGTATGTAAACTCCTCTGACCATATAGAAGCGCAGTAAAATTGGATTTTTCGAAATTCGTACTTTTAAGGGGCGAGCGGGACAAAAAGGGATAAAAATGGTACCAACGTATTACACCTAGTATTACACCTAGAATCGTGAAATTTTTTATGTAAATTCCTCTGTAAGCGAAGTAAAATTGGATTTTTCGAAATTTGTACTTCTAAGGGATGCGCGGGACGAAAAGAGATAAAAATGCTGTACAATCCTTTAAAGGGGGATACGGGACAACAAGGAATGAATGTGTTACCAAATAAAGTACATATTTTTTGGAGAAGCAAAAACATATGTTACCTATAGTGATTTTGGGAAAGAGGTGCAAAAAGTTTTGTAATTTTTTGTTCAAAGCTTGGTAGTAAATTATACATACGAAATAGTTCAGCTAAAATAGTGCTTATCGACAAGCACATTCCTTATACTGTGTGTGAGTGCTAGTTAATAGGAGGTTTCCAAATTACTATTTTAGATTTATCTATATCCACCAAAAGAAAAATAAATAAATACTATCCAAAAACAGAGACGGATAAAATTAACAAATAAGTGGTGCTGCTAGTTATCTATATTAGTTTAACATTAAGAACCATTTCAAGTTTTCCCACTTAAAAAGTAAAATATGAATAAACTAAAAAAAACAATGTGGGGAAACATGAAATGATTGTTAATTATATCCTAATATATATAGAAACAAGCAATTTTGATTTTTTTTATCAGATTTTCTCCTCTTTAATATGAAAGTTGCTGCGGTATTGTAGCATGCGAATAATTATTTAAAACACCTTTTTTTTTGGAAAATGTTATCCTCTGAAACTTTGTAGTCCTTTTAAGGGGGAAGTGAATAACTGAAAATGCCAATTTACTCCATCGTGCCTATAGTTTCAGACATATACCATCCAGTTCATGTGTTTTCAGTACACAACCTAAATATCTAATTTCATCCGTATAGCAAATAATCTGCCCTGATCGAATTTAAACTTTCTCCGCCTGTTTAAATTGCACTCCCTTAACTGATGATTCCATTGAATTGTTAATATAATGATCACATTAAGGCTCAAATTGTCACCGAAATAATAATAATCATTAGTCAAGTGTTTAAAGGCAACCCAAAGAAACAACAATTGAAACAAAACAAAGTGAAAGTGAAATTCAAATTATTCATTTACATTTCATAGGCCTCGTCGACCTCAATTCCCTCTAATACATTCTTAAGCACCGCCAATTAATAAGATTTAATCATAGTTTAATAGAAAAAGGGTCCACAAAGGGTCACCATTTTTCGGCAAAAACCAAAAACAAAATCGAATTGACACAACAACATATATCAACAACAACAAAGCAAATAGAGGTGAACACTTTTTAAATTTCCATTTCCATTTACATTCTCCAGCACTTACACCACAAACCACCACTCTTAATTGGTACCCAGCAGCCAAGGCTAATTAATCATGTTGGCTCCATTTCAAAGGATCAAAGAAAGAGATTTAAATTCTATAAAGGCAATGTGAATAAATTACACTGCCGGCGACGAGGACGGCGACGACGATAGGCGCCATAACTCAACTTGTTATCAAGGCCATTTCTATGAATTTCTGGCAATTTGCGAGCAATTTTTGAATTTGCCTAACCCAGCCCTGAATGATTCATATACAATTAATATTTTGTTTAAATTTATGTTAAACTGTGTGTGTAGGGGGAGGGGGTGGGTGGATGGTTTTCTCTCAACAACAAACAGCAAACATTGATTTTAAAGCTTTAAAGGAGTAAAGCCAGCTTTAGTCTACCCCTCGTTGTCGTTTTAACCCACTTCGTTTAGCAGTGTTTACGTCTTGGAAAAAGTGTGTTTCGGTTTCTGGTCCTGGTTCTGTTTCTGTTTTTGAAACGCTTCAATGTATTACGGCCGTATTAGAGCAAGGATAGCCAATTTTTCCACTGGTAACAATAAATTGACAGCAACAAAAAACAGAACAGAAACGACGACGACAACGACAACAAAACAAAGTTTGCACAATGACACACACACACACTCGTACGGACTCAAACGAAAACAACAACTGAAAAAAACCAACAGCAAATGATTTATTTAGTTAACCCATTTTATGACCCGCTTCAATTTGCTGTGATTTGTCGTGCAACTCAGTGTTAGTAGAGTGAATAGGCCTTCGTTGTTGGTTGTTGTTGTTTTTGTTCTCCTTCTTAAATTTCTAAATTATATAACAATTTAAATGTTATATATGGGAAGAATCGCGAAGGAAAATGGTTTTTCTTTGTAACTATCCAAAGTGATATCAAAAAAAAAAACTATCTAACAGGCCTATGATATTGGGACTACACCCACAATGATAAGATTCAATTTAATGCTCAATTGTGGGCTTCAGTTTTTTTTTTCAATTTTGGGATTCATAATATGGTCGACAGAATTTCATATGGGATAAGAAAGATACTCATACCTCTGCTGCTGGAGCATATGGCGTTCTTCTCTTTCTTGGCTCGACGTCATCGGTATAGATTTCTTCCAGTCAAACTTGTTAAACTTTAAATTGAAATAAACTAAACTGAGACTACATGTATACATACAAATTCAAACTGAAAATTGATTTTACTGGAAATATAATTTTACTAGCACTACACGCTGCTTCGCACGCGAAAAAGCCAGTTATTTGTTAATTTTATCCGTCTCTGTTTTTGGATAGTATTTATTTATTTTCTATTAGATAAATCTGAAATAGTAATTTGGAAACCTCCTATTAGCTAGCACACACACAGTCAAAGGAATGTGCTTTTCAATATGCACTATTTTAGCTGAACTACTTCGTATGTATAATTTTTATAATTTTGAACAAAATATTACAAACATTTATATCCTCGATCTCATGTTTATAGATTCAGCCAGCCAGTTTATAACTTTTTCCACTTCTTTCCCAAAAAGTACACATTTTGAAAAATCACCATAGGTAACATGTGTTTTTGCTTCCCCAAAAAATATGTACCTTATTTGGTGACACATTTATTCCTTGTTGTCCCGTATCCGCCTTTGATGTACGTAATGTAGATATTGAGAAGATCGGAGGGAGTGAAGCCAAGACACTTGAATGCTTCTTTCGACACATCAAATGTTTTGTCCAACGAACATCACAATGTATCTTCATGCCCAGAACATCAAGAGTGTCCGAATGCTCAATATCTACACCGTTCATAGAAATCGACGACACCATTGGATTAGTGAATCGCTCCACTCTATTCACTTGACCCCATTTGGAAATGGCCAATAAATCCTGGCTAAGTGACTCATCCATCAATCTCATTTTGTCCTCAATTTCTTGACGACTTGGTCTATGATCGAATGAGTATGAATGACAGAGGTTGCTATCATCTGCGAATGAGTAGATTGGATTTGTAGTCCGATCCAAGAGGTCGTCGATGAAAATAAGAAAAAGGGAAGAAAAGGACGAAGCCATGCGGCACCCCTGCGGTTAACCTATGCTCGTCGGATAAGAACCCATCTACAACAACACGTATCGTGCGATGTCTGAGGAAGCTCGATATAAATCGAGGGAAGTCACTACCAACACCAAAAGCAATGAGCTTTGATATGAGTGTGCCGTGCCATACTCTATCAAAGACCTTGGAGATATCTAGAGCAACAACCTTACTCTCCCCAAACTTGTGGATGGATCGATTCCACTTTTCGGACAGCAGCATCAGGTCTCCCGTAGATCGATTCCTACGGAAGCCATACTGTCGATCATTAAGTAAGTCGTTAGTCTCTAAATACTAATTTCACGATTCTAGCTGTAATACTAAAGTTGGTACCATTTTTCTCCCGCTCGCCCCATAAAAGTACAAATTTCGAGAAAAATCCATTTATGTTGCAAGTCTACGTTGTCAGAGAAATTTAAACACAAAATTTCACGACTATTGCTGAAATATTATAGTTGGTACTATTTTTATCCCGCTCATTGTTTATAAGTACAAAATTCGTTTGGATTTGCTCTTCTCGTTGTCAGAGGAACTTACACACCACATTTCACGACTATAGCTCCAATACTTTAGTTGGTACTACTTTTATCCCTTGTTGCTCACCCCCTATAAGAAAATTTCGAAAAAATCTATTTAGATTGCGCTTTACATACAGTTTACACTCCAAATTTCCCGACTATAACTGAAATTCTTAAATTGGAACACTTTTTGTCCAGCCTACTCCCTAAAAAGTACAAATTTCGAACAATTCAATTATACTGCGCTTCTACATGGTCAGATAAATTTTGCATACCAAATTTCACGATTCTCGCTGTAATACATTAGTTGGTACTATTTTTATCCCTTTTTGCCCCTCTCATCCCTTAAATGTACAAATTTCGAAAAATCCAATTTTACTTCGTTTCTTTATGGTCAGAGGAATTTACATACCAAATTTCATGATTCTAGCTGTAATACTTTAGTTGGTACCATTTTTATCCGTTTTTGTCCCGCTCGCCCCTTAAAAGTACAAATTTCGAAAAATCCAATTTCACTTCGTTTCTATATGGTAAGAGGAATTTACCTACCAAATTTCACGATTCTAGCTGTAATACTTTAGTTGGTACCATTTTTATCCCTTTTTGTCCCGCTCGCCCCTTAAAAGTACAAATTTCGAAAAATCCCTATTTGGAGCTCGTCTGCATGGTCATTGCAAAGAAATCACCGAATTTCATGTTTATAGCTAATGCCGTTTAGTCAGGACGAAAGTTCGATGTTTATCCCTTTTTTGGACCATTTTACCCCCTAAAAGTACGAATTTCGTAAAACCCTTTCTTAGTCGACGTCTACGTCATATTTGGGAACTACCCTGAAAATTTTAGGACCCTTCAGCCGTTTGGTCTGGGGGCTGGTCAATGATAAGTCAGTCAGTCAGTAACGCAACTCCGTTATATACAGCTGCGGTCAAAAAAATTAGCAGCGACGAGATAAAAAAATGTCGACAAAGAAAAATATCAGCTCTACTTCGAAAATCCTAAAAGTTTTTACGGTGATTGAAAGGTGGTATTGTACCATTCTTAATCTGGTTTTAAATAAAAAAATAAGTTTTTGTAATTTTGAGATTAGGCCTTTAGAAGCATTTATGTCAAATATGAGACCAGTCAAAAAAATAGCAGCGCCAATCAAAATTCACTTCAATTGAATACTATTTTGAATTTTGAATTATTTAAATAGCGATATTTTCTTGAATTTAACACTTAGTGGCACTGACTTTATTGATTATTGCTGCTTCATGACATCGTTTATTGGAATCGACTAGTATTTTGCCCCTTTCATGTGGTATTTTTGACCATGCCTCTATAATTACGTGTCAAACATCGTTATTGTTTTTCAGTATTGCTAGTGAGACCTCATATTAGTCATCACACTTAAAATTTTTGATTATATAGGGTGTTTTTTATTGAGGTATAGAACTTCGAATTGAAATAAAACACAAGAAAATCGTTTTAATGTCCATCAATTTGGCTTTATTGGAAGGATAATTTTATGCCATTAATGTTTAAATATGATTTCGGGCATGTGGCCGCCGCGGCTGGCTCGAATATAGCCAATTCTACAGGTCCAATTTTCAACCACTTTCTCCAATTGCTGTGCAGATCCAATTGCTGTGCACGGTGGCGAATCGATTCATTCGGGTCCTCTTCAACACTTTGCTCTACAGCGGCAATTGTTTCTTCGGTGCGCACTGTTCGACGTCTCTGCGGATGCGTATTATCACATAGAGTAAACGTAGTGTGAAAACGATCCATGGTTAACCGAATTAATTGCTCTGATGGACGATTATGTCGACCATAAAATGGAGAACTTCGCGAACTGAACCATTACTTTCGAAATAAATTTGCACGATTTGCAAGCGTTGTTCTTTTGTCAACCTGTTCATGATGAAATGGCAAACCAAACTAAATATTAATCACTTGACAGCTGACAAAATGGCCGCCAGTTAAAAAAGTGATGCCAACTTAAAGTTCTATACCCCAATAAAAAACGCCCTTTATTTAGGTGCGGTGTCTGCCCGAACCATTACATAACATCGACATTATTGACTTCAAACCACCTTTTTGCGAGTCGACTGGTGTTTTCGGGATAATTGACCTGCTAGAAGACCCATTTAAGGGACATTCCGTATTATGTATACGTAAGAATAATATTATGCAGTATTTTGATATACTGGACAGAGTCCATGATAGTTCTGGGCCAATGTATTGACCCAACTCCATGATATGAAAAAAAACGACCAAGCCATTACGATTGATCCTCCCTATTTGACTGTTTTGGTACCATACCTGGAGATGGACTACGTGTTCTGTGGACGTCTTACAAACTATCGAGGGACTATCCCACCCTACAAAACAATTTTTGATTCAATTGACCATAAAACGTGCACCACTTCTTAATTGGCTACACCAGGTGTGTTTTTGCGAAATGCAATTTTTTTGTGCCATGTCTTTTATTTTTAAGTGGAACTTTTTTCGGACTTCTGGCTTACAGATTATGTTTTCTTAGTATTCTATGAACATTTTAAACTCTCAAAGATGGACAGACATTGTTTTTTTATTTCGGTGGCGGGCGAAAGTGGGTTTTTTGTACTAGACATTATTATTCGGCGAATGGTTGCAGGTGATATAAACGGATTTTTTCACATGTTTTTGATTTTTCTTCTTTTAATATCGATTATCTTATCATTTTAATAGAACACTGGAATAAAAGTCGAACTTCACTATATGATTTTCCCTCAGATTTCAACCTTTTTATGTGAACTCGATTTTCTTCTCCACAATGCTTTCCTCGCCCTACTTATGAAGAAAAATAATACAATAACATTTCATATCTTATAATATAAAATTTCTATTTCTTGATATATTTTGAACACTGCTATTATTTTGACCGGTCCATAATATCGAATAATCCAATAAATGTGAAATTTCTTAAGTAATTAAAATCATATCACCAAATAAACAATTATTTTCTGTTTGTAACCTCGTAACACAGCACTTAATGCAGAAATAGCTTTAAAAAATTATCACACAAATAAATATATGAATATGTTTATTTAGCGGTGGTGCGCTGCTATTATTTTGACCGCAACTGGATATAGATTACAACTTTTTCCATTGTGTGCATTTTTGTACAAAAAATATACCTTTTTGTCGATGTTAAGCCCGCCCTTTTATCCATAATTGCACCGTCGTCCCTTTTGTCCGTACCCTCCATACAGTAGGGTATAATCTATAATCGATCAACATTTTGGCACTGTATTGCATATTTTACACTGACTCTGTGCAGTAAAATAACATAAGAATTCCAGCAGTCTTTAAGACGTAGTGTTTTAAGATATAATGATTTTTTAATTGCCTTAAAGTACTTCCCCTTAGAGTTCAATTCATATCCCAGTATTTGTGCTCTAAATATCTCCCCCACTGCCGGTGATTATTTCGATTTAATTAAATTTTAATATAGTTACAGACTCCACAATTTACTTAAAAATAAGTGAATTTCAAATTCCAAAACAATGGACTTTCGCGCTGGGACGACAACAAGCTTCCAAGTGTAAATACTCCTTGGAAAAGGTCTCCTTATGTTTTATGTCACTTGAGCCAGGAAGGAAAGAGAAAAAAACTCCAAGAATTTAGCATCCAAATGTAATTGACGACGGATACGAAATTCTTTCGTAGCAGACTCGTTCATTTCCTTCATCCTCGTTCCTTGTCAAATAATCCACCCCATTGATTATTCCGCAAATGCAAATTTCTCGTCTTAATCTTAATTTAATTAAACAATTTTGCCCCGACGCACAAAATTTCCCAAAACAGCGGACTTTAATTTGATGGTTTAAAGTTGAGGAAAACGCCGATGACGACAGCAACCGACAAACGACGACAGGAGTGGAATGATGACAGTGAAACCGAACGTTGGTGGAAGGGCGTTGGTATTGTTCTTGTTGTCTGATGCTGCCTGTTTCTGTTGCCGTTTTTTTTTTTGTTTATTGTTTGAGCCTGTGTTTGTGTGTGTTATTGTTGTTGTTGTTATAGCAGATATGAAAATTAAATTTTTAATGAACTGTGTTAACACTTCCTGTTCAGCAGAAAGTGTTTTTGCATGTTTCCTTCACATCTTTTGCCGGTTGTGCGTTTGTGTGGGATGCTGGCTGATCAAACACTTTCCGCCACGGGCATATCCCAGTAAGTAACCAGCAACAATCCCCGTCCCACACATTCCAGCTGCTCACCATCCTTTCGGGGACTCATTCCAGAATTATGTCAACATTAGGCTAATAGAAAGAAGGCTCACACCACAATGTGAAGGAAACGAAACACACACAAACACACTGTAACTGATAGCAACAACGAAACAAAACAAAAAAGAATTTGTTTTTGGAAGGATGATTATTTCAGCAAACACGTTTATCCCAAATAAACAGAAGGTTGTAATTTTAACCCAACAGCAGCAACAGCAACAGCCCCAGAACAAAACAAAGCAAACATTGTTTGGGCTATATGGGGCTTTCATTGGCCGTGTAAGTGGTCTATTAAGGAATTTGTATTTTTTTTGGTTGGAAAGTAAAGCCCAAGGCAAGATTCTTGTTCTAAACGAAATAGTTTGAACAAGTAGAAAGGCGTTCTGGCGGAGCGAATCTTATACACCCTCCAGCATTCTTAAAAATACTTAAATACCCTAAATATTAGAGATTACACTATGCTACAAAATAATGGGAATTTTGTGATGATACCTAAAAAATATATTGAATGTGTCAATTGATTTATAAAATCAACACAAAAGGAATTATGGATATTTTTTTAAATTTGCCAGACACCCGCAAAATCTTGAGTTACCGGTTTTTCATACCATTGCATACTATAGGGTCCGCCATCTAACGTTATTTTCAACTATTCAACCGTTGGAATATTATTTGTGGGGTGCCCTCAGCAGCCAGTTGAATGAAATTATTTTCCATTATTAACCGGAAGGATTGTACTTTCAAATAAAAAAGAAATTTGAGAAAATATTCAGTAGTTTTTTTATAGCATTTAAAAAATATATATATTTTGCGGACCCTATATAAGCCTGTAACATAGTTGGGTTTCAACCGATTTTCACTTTCTCATCGGATTTGCAAAGAAGAAAGTAGGAACTTTCGATCGATATATAGCGTATTTAAGAAAGCTTAAAAAATCAGAGTGCTTTTGCCCAGCAAACACATTTTCAAAACAAATTTTAGCTACTTCCCAGCAAAAACTCTCATTGCCAAGTAATGTGGGGAATAAGGCAAAACCAAAAACCTTCACTACTTATTTTTCGGATCGGTTTCTAATTATTTTTATAAAGGAATTGTAAAAAAATAAGTACTTCCACGCACGTTTACAAAAAGTAGAGAAATAAGTACTTCCATGCACGCTTACGAGAAGTTAATAAATAAGTAGTTCTAAAGGAGTTGTAAAATAAGTGGCCTCAGGAAGGTTCAAAATAAGTCATTATTGATAATTAGCCAAATAATGTAATGGGCTTAATAAGTGAGAAAATAGCATTTGTATTAAATTATATATTTTGTATCGACTTGTTAACAACCTGAATACAGAATTTAGGACTATTTCTCTTTAAGCCTGGATAACTTAGCTGCGATAACAACAGCACTGCTATACTCTGACTCACCACAAACATGTAGAAAATTAAGTTTTAAAATCTGAAGTTCTATGAAATTTAACTTACCAATAACTACTTATTTAAAACATTATGAAGAAGTAATTATTTCATACTTCACAATAATGCAGGTTATGCCCTGCAGTCACTACTAGGTAATGCTAAAAATAATGAGGTGTCATTACCAAGTTTTTGCTGGGTTTTTAAATTTTATCAATGTTTTTGCACATTATTTTGTTTGATGAGCGTAAGTTTATTTAAATAACATATTTAGTAAGAAGCAAAACGGCGCTTTGTTTTTAAAAATGCGTTATTAAATGACGCAGTTTTTGAAGTTTTTAAATAAATTTTTTGCAAAAATACAATTTTTGGTCATTCCAGTTCCCTTTTCTCTTAATTTTACGAATTGAGGCGCAATAAAAATACTTAAAATTTGTCATAAAAACAATGGAAAAATTACTAAATTTTATATTTTTTCCAAAAAAAATACACGTATTCCTAAAGTGGGGAACATATGTTCCAAAATTGGGGATTTTTTATTATCTTCATCTGTTTTGTTGAATTTTAAGTATTTTTATTGGACCTCAATTCCTTTCTTCCTCTCAAACCCGATGACAAAATATTTTTTTACCCGTAACTCAATAATTTCGGGGTGTCTGGCAAGTTTCAAAGAAAAATCACAAAAAAATTATTTTGTCAAATTTTTTAATAGCTAGTATTCTTAATAAAATTGCAATGAGTATTTGAAAAATGTCTATAAATACATACATGTTTAATGCTAAAGTTATATACATGTTTAATGCATCGTTTGTTTTTTTGTAGAAGTTATAACCTTTCAAAAGCAAAGCAAAAACGCCATTTGAAAACAGAAAAATATGGAACATTTTTTCGAAGTTCTCTTACTTCTAAAGGGTGATTTTTTAGCTATTATCTTCTTGGCAACACTGATTTAAACAGCTGACGCACGTTTCGTGTTTTGTTTCACTGTCAAACATCTTCAGTTTGGTCTATAATTTAACCATGAATCGTCTTACAAACGAACAACACTTGCAAATTATTGAATTTTATTATCAAAATGCTTGCTCTGTTAAGAAAGTTCATCGCGCGCTTCTTCCATTTTATGGTCAGTTTAATCGACCCACTGAAGCGGCTATTCAGGCTATTGTGACTAAATTTCGCACCAAATTTACATTGTTGGACATTAAACCACCAACACGGCTGTATCGGTCAGTGTTAATGATGACCATCAAATGTCGATTTGTCGCCGTTCGATACTGTTACTCAAAAACGTGGAAATGCCAAAATTGGACTAAGCGGATGGACCATTTGAGGCTCAGTCAAGGTCAACATTTGCATGAAATAATCTTCAAACATTAAATTATATGGACCGTACTATCAATTCAAATAGAGATTTCATGCATTTTTCTGAATTTTATGTGTTTTTTTTTGAAAAACTTTACTATAGCTTTTAAAAATCACCCTTTACAACAGGTGCCATATCTACTACAGTCATGTTTTCCTCGTTAGGATTAATTTCTGGTTTTTATAGACTTTTATCGTGAAAGAAAAGCGATATATTCAAATATTAAAATATAAAATTATAAAAAAAATGATTTTCCTAATTTTCATACAAATAATGTTTTACATTTACCAAAATAATTTTTTCTTTTCTGATTTCTTTTTTAAATTTTTTTGGAAATGTATTTTTTTTTTGAATTTTTCAAAGTATTTGCTTGACTTTTTAAAATTTTTGTAGGGTTTTTCGTGACAACAAAAATTTATTTTTTTAAATAAAATTGTTATCATTTCCTGGCTACTGTACCAAAACCATAACTTCTCTGTGAAGGGAATATTTAGAAGATTTGTTCAGCGGACATGATAGGACATATACTGCATATACAACTACTACAGGTATCTTCGACGAAAATTGGAAATTCAGTAAAAAATCTTCTCGATCTTTTTCGAAGTAAGAACGTCAAAATGCAACCGAAATTTTATATTCAGTTCATCCTTTTTGTTGCATAGTGCTTTTGGCGATATTTCCATTCGGACGAACTTTTTCTCTCTGGAGCGATTTGAAAACATTTTGAATTCCAACCTTGCACGCAGTCGGAGGACCATGAATATATTGGGCATTGTCTATTGGGTATCCTAGCTACAGCTGATTACTCTCTCTCTCTCTTTTTTTTTCTCTTTATATTTCTGAGCGTAGCCATTTAACTGATAGCTTCATTCCTATCCCCTTTGGTCCCATTTTCCCGTACACAGTCAGAGGAATTTTTTGATTCTAGTTGCAATTTTATACATTTTTGTCCATTTTGACTCTAAAACAATGAATATCGAAAGTTTCCCACCATTTTTCGAGTCTAAGCAGCCAGAGTGAAATTTACTCCAATTTTTATTATTGCCGTTTGATACTTACCATTTTTATTCCCTTTCTCCCTGTTTGGCGTAAAAAATTAAAAACAAATTTCCATCAGCTAATTTTCATTTTCTCATCCTTTTGTCCCTTAAAATGACTGCAATGTTTCAAATGATAATATGTTTCCAAAAAATATTTTAAATGCTTATTCGCAATCTATGATATCAGTACCAGCTTAAAATTAAAGTGGAAAATAACTGTTAAAAATACTTTAAATTTCAGTTTAGCATTAACAGCCATTTAAGTCTCGCACTTAATTTCAATTCAATTCATTTTTATTTATTTAATTTATTTTAAAAGGGAAATTTGGAAATGGTTGTTAATGTTAAACTAATACGGGTGAAGCATTGTGAATATTTTTAATAGATATTCCCCTCTTTAATTTGGTACTTTTACCGGTATAATAGGGTGCGAATAAGTATTTAAATATATATTTTTTAATGTTATCCTTTGAAATTTTGTAGTCCTTTTAAAAAGCAACAGGATGAGGAAATGAAAAATTGAAAACGTCCAATAAAAAGTCCATTTTCTCTATAGTTTCAGACGTATATCTTACTTACTTGCTTATTTTTTATTACTTAACTATTTAAATTTCATTAATTTGTATTTACTCACTCTTATCATCGGTTTAAAAATATCTAAATTAGTCCAATTTCCACGATGTTTAAATGTTGTTATTTTTTAAGTTTTTATCCAGTTTGGACCTTTTAAATCCCTAGTATCCCCCAAACCCGTCATTCATTCCTACTCTCTATCCGCATTTCAAAAATATCTAAATTCTTTAAATTTCAACGATTCCGTGTCCTTCCAAATTTAAAGAGTTAAAATTTGCAGTCCTTTTCTATGTTATCTTTCTTTATGTCAATTTTATTATTTTCCATACTGCATATTTACATAGTCAATATTAATGCTTGCAAAAGTAAACGGTAATTATATTCAAGCACTTATGACACAAAATAATATTTCTAATAATATTCATTTTCGACTTGAAATTATTTATTCCCATTATATTATTTCTACAAAAACATCCACAAGTGACTATATGTCAGGCGATTGTACAATTTCTGCCCCTTATTTTCCCATTCTATACCATAAATATACAAATCCTCCATCTTCTACATCTAATGATGTTCTTACGTCCCAAATTTGACATGAAGAATAGGAATGTAAATCACCAATTTGAGAAATATAGCTCCAGATGTTTACTCTTGTCGATGTTACCAATTTTGTTCCGTTTCTGTCTCATATTACCTCTTATAGGCATATATTACCTCGACAAATCTGGAGTAATTAATATATATATAAATGGTCCGCCATCTAACGTTTTTTTTCCAACTATTCAACTGTTGGACTATTATTTTTGGGGTGCCATTTGAATTGTACTTTCAAATAAAAAAAGAAATTTGAGAAAATATTCAGTAGTTTTTTTATAGCATTTCCAAAAAAAAGTTATTTGGTTATTTTTAAAAATATTTTATTTTTATCCTTAAATTTTAAAACAAAATTGATACTTTTCTAAATCAAAATCATGTTTTCAATAAAATTAATATATAATAAATTATAATAATATATAAAATTAATTGTCTTCCATAAGTCAAAATATTTGTAAAAACTGATTATATTTTCTTCACTAGAAAACAGCATTCGTTTGTTTTTTTATTTTACAATGCTTTTAGGGAAAAAGATCACACAGATGTGGTCTTTTGAATATTTTTTCTATGTTTTATGAAGGAAAAAGACTAAAGGACCACAATAATCCCCCACTTTTGTAAAGCCCCATATATTTACACAGAAATGAAAAATTAGCCACAGAACTGGTATTTTCATATTCATCCCAGCCCATCCCATCGTATCGTAACGTCACACAAAATTAACACTGTGTATCCACATGATATTCTTTTTGTTGTTGCTGTTGTTTTGTTGCTCGACAAAAAAGAAAGCAGCTGAGGAAGAGTTGTTTGTGTGTGTGTTGTAATTATAACCAGATTTAAATGGATTTTTTATTTTGGAGATATCATCCAACATCCCCCCTCGTGAAATTGGCTTGCCACGTAGCCGTGTAATTCATAAATAATCAGGTACTCGTATAATTTATAATATATGCATGTATGCACGCGCGCACATGTATGCGTTCACATTAATATCTGAACACACGTCTGACTGCACACACACAAGCCGACCAAATTTGTATTTACATCCTTAATTTTATGCAAAAGCAAATATAATCGCGTAGGGTTTGTGGTCGTTTTTTTGCAGGAGGGTTCATATCAGTCTGGTTTAAGGTCAGCTAGCAGGTCTGTCTAAATTTTTGGTGGACAAAAGGGACATTCCCTGGTGACATTATCCAGCTGCCACTTGACGCCAGACCAATTTAAAGTTGTCAGACAACGCGTTCCTAGACTTTGTTATGTTTAGACAGGTGTAAAATTAATCAAATGGCGAAGGAAAAGTTAGAAAAACAAAAATTTTAATTGCTGTTTATTACATGACGCGACAATAAGTGGAGGAAGATGAGGATTTTATGTTTATAAAAAAACAAATTCTCAATAAATAAACAAAATATTTTTGTATTCGGTTCTTTGCAATTACGCAATTTTTAAAAAATATATATTTTTATTTTGAAAAATAGGCAATATTGGAGACAACCTACCGGGGAGATATGTTGATCTATACTTTCTTCATGAAAAATAAAAGAAATTTACACCTACATAAAGAGAAGAACAATTTTCAAGTGAAAAAAATAAATAAAAATGACACTTTTTGGAAGTATAACTTCTCATTGGAATAACACATTTTTAAAAAATAAAAATAATTTGAAAATCGGACCAATAATGAAATTGCAAAAATACGAAACCACACAAATATGAAATGCTTTTCTTTAAACGAACACATTCCAATTGAAATTGAGAAATACAACTTTAACAAATTGAAATTCAGAAGTGTTAATTGATATTGAGAAAATATAAATTGAAAGTGTCAAATGTAAATTGAAATGAAAATAATAAAAATTCAAAATTGAGAAATATAAATTGTAATAAAATAGAGAAAGGAATGTCATTTTTGATGCCAAATTCTCGAGGTCGAAACATCCATATCTTTGAAATTTCATCCTAAGGAGTTCTACTGATGAAAACGAGGCGTGGATCATTTAAAGCACAGTAGGCCAGAGATTGGGCCAGGGAATCGCTAAATCGGTGAGAGGAACTCGGAATTCATTTAGAGGAGCTAGTTGCGATAACGTTCCCTGCCACAGCCAAATTGAAAATACAGCATCTATCCTTCTCCGTTTAAGTTCGGCCGGGCCGAACTTTATATACCGTCCACCATGGATTGCATTCCACAGAGGTTGTCGATTTTCGTAGAAGTGCAGTAATATTACAGGAAAATATAATTTTTTTAATATAGCCAAACCAAAACAAATACAAATATTGCAAAAATAATTTTATAAATAAATAAAATATATTTATTTATTTCAAACCAATATTTATTTCAAATTAAAAAATAAATAATCTTATATTTATATTTTCAAAAAGCTTAAATACCATATATGGGTAGATAGTGGGTGCTACAGTTTGTTGTAAAGGGTGATTTTTTAAGAGCTTGATAACTTTTTTTTTTAAAAAATGCATAAAATTTGCAAAATCTCATCGGTTCTTTATTTGAAACGTTAGATTGGTCCATGACATTTACTTTTTGAAGATAATTTCATTTAAATGTTGACCGCGGCTGCGTCTTAGGTGGTCCATCCGCTTAGTCCAATTTTGGCATTTCCACGTTTTTGAGTAACAGAGACCCAATTGGTGCGAACGGCGACGAATCGAAAATTGGTGGTCATCATTAACACTGGCCGATACAGCTGCGATATTTTCTTCAGTTCGCACTCTACGTAAGCGTGTTGGTGGTTTAATGTCCAACAATGTAAATTTGGTGCGAAATTTAGTCACAATAGCCCGAATAGCCGCTTCAGTGGGTTGATTAAACTGACCATAAAATGGAAGCGCTCAATGAACTTTCTTAACAGAGCACGCATTTTGATAATAAAATTCAATAATTTGCAAGCGTTGTTCGTTTGTAAGACGATTCATGATGAAATGTCAAAGCATACTGAGCATCTTTCTCTTTGACACCATGTCTGAAATCCCACGTGATCTGTCAAATACTAATGCATGAAAATCCTAACCTCAAAAAAATCACTCTTTATTTCCATTCTATTTTAATTCCAAAAGTATTACCCTCTTGACGTTTCTACGCAATTTCATCATTCTAGCTGTAGTCGTTTAGTTGGTACTATTTTTATCCCTCTGTACCATTGTATCCCTTGAATGTAAAAATTTCAAAAAATCCGTTTTTTCCGTGTCTATGCAGTCAGAGGAATGTATACTCCGAGTTGCATGACTCTAGTTGCGGTCATTTTATTGGTACTATTTGTATCCCCTTTTTTCATTTTAACCCCAAAAAATACGAATTTCGAAAAATCTGATTATTTTAAGTGTCTACGCAATCAGAGGAATGTATATACCGAATTTAATTATTCCAGGTGTAGCCGTTTGGTTGGTACCATTTGTATCCCTCCGTACCCATTGTATCCCTTGAAAGTACGAATTTGGAAAAAACCTTTTATTTCTCATGTCTTCGTAGTCAAAGGAATGTATACTCCGAATTTCATGACTCTAGCTGCGGTCATTTTGTTGGTACTATTTTTATCCCCTTTTTCTATTTTGGCCCCAAAAAGTACGAATTTCGAAAAATCAGTTTATTTTAAGTGTCTACGCAATCAGAGGAATGTATACACCGAATTTCATTATTCTAGGTGTAGCCGTTTGGTTGGTACCATGTTTATCCCTCCGTACCCATTATATCCCTTGAAAGTACGAATTTGGAAAAAACCTTCTATTTTTATACCGAATTGCATGACTCTAGGTCATTTTATTGGTACTATTTGTACCCCCTTTATCATATTAACCCCAAAAAGTACGAATTTCAAAAGTCTGTTTATTTTAAGTGTCTACGCAATCAGAGGAATGTATACACCGAATTTCATTATTCCAGGTGTAGCCGTTTGGTTGGTACCATTTTTATCCCTCCGTAACCATTGTATCCCTTGAAAGTACGAATTTGGCAAAAACCTTCTATTTTTCATGTCTTCGTAGTCAAAGGAATGTATACTCCGAATTTCATGACTCTAGCTGCGGTCATTTGATTGGTACTATTTTTATCCCTTTTTTCATTTTAACCCCAAAAAGTACGAATTTTGAAAAATCCGTGTATTTTGCTTGTCTATGCAATCAGGGTGGTGATATAGATTCAACAAAATGGAATATTTTGAAACCTTTAAGTTTGACGTTCAAAATCATGTCCATCAGGGGCTAGTCGTTCCAGTCTTGTTTTTTACTTGTTCCACCAGGACATTAAAAGTTCGATTAAATTTTTGATATGATTTCGACCCAGAAGGTGTTTTATAAAATTATTCTATAGCCGAGGATAGGCATGTTATGTGCCAGGCTTTCAAAAACATTTTGGGCACTATCACGGGAACTGCATTAAAAAGGATAGCCGCGATATAAAGGGGCAACAATCTTTCTCGCCACTATCACTTTAAAGATCTGGGGCCAAAAAAGGTCACCCCTTTTGGAAGAGATTTCAAGAATTTGATTGCCGCATACAATGAAGAATAAAATATGTCCTTTTGAAATTCGTTACAACCACCGGCTTAAACCCCAGCCTCCCCCCGCTAACTATGACGTCATTGCTGCGTACGTGGTTTTCCGCCTATAGCCATGTACACAAGGATACCCTTTTCACGCCATTCCACAGTGTTTGTGGACAAGGACTATATTAAAATGCAAATAAAAGTCTTTAAAATAAATAAACAAATACTTATCATATCTGAGAGAACAACAGAACCACACAAAATACAACAGCAAAAAGGACGAATCCGGACGGTTTAAATTTGCCAAATATTGGCCATGATTACTTTAAGGTGTGTGTGTGCGTGTGTGGGTGAAACGAATCCCTTATCAGTGGTGCTGCTATGTTCTATGAATAGTTTTCGCTGTTAAGACCAACAAAAGGTTGCAGTTCTTAACTTCAGCTTGGTCATGGTTACGGCGGAAATAATTTCTTCCTCTTCTTATTCATCTTGTGTTGAATGTTATCCTACGAATGCCGGGGATATTGTGTGGATTTAGGAAGTGTGTGTGTGCGTTAAGTGTCCCAATGTATCTGTGTGTGTATTTTTGACTATTTCTGGCAGGTGTTTACCGACTTAAGGTTACCTCGCGCGTCCTTCTTTTGTGAAATATTCGTGGCCCCATTAAAAAAAGAAAACAGGTGAATGAATGAATTCGTTGTTTCCTCTGTTCTGCCGCGTCTTCTTCTTCATTTGCTCCATGTGCCGAGTGCCTAGTTGTTTCCATTCAGAAAATATTTTCTAAAGCTATTTCACTTTCCATGCAGAGCACCTCTCTCACGTGTTGCCCTCCTCCTCACTGTCTCTGTGTGGGGGGATGTGAGTGTGTAAAGGATCCCTATTAAAGTTGGCAAACTTGTGAATCAGGGGGCAGGACGGCCAGGCTTGCGGCCGGTCGAATGAATGAACGTGCGAGCGAACGAACGAACGAGTGGGAGTGTGTTCATTCTTGGGCTTTAATGTCAAATAGCCCGTGGGTCTGTGGGCTTTTTTTAGGTTTGTATTAAAATTTTCTCTTATTACCCTCATTAGTTAAGTCATTTGTAAATATATTTGTTCACATCATAACAGCGACCGAACCAAGGGGGAAATGAAGAGGAGGAAGAAGCAGAAGCAGAGAAAAATGGTGAGATAAATAAAGAGTGATTTTTTTTGAGGTTAGGATTTTCATGCATTAGTATTTGACAGATCACGTGGGATTTCAGACATGGTGTCAAAGAGAAAGATGCTCAGTATGCTTTGACATTTCATCATGAATCGTCTTACAAACGAACAACGCTTGCAAATTATTGAATTTTATTATCAAAATGCGTGCTCTGTTAAGAAAGTTCATTGCGCGCTTCCATTTTATGGTCAGTTTAATCGACCCACTGAAGCGGCTATTCGGGCTATTGTGACTAAATTTCGCACCAAATTTACATTGTTGGACATTAAACCACCAACACGCTTACGTAGAGTGCGAACTGAAGAAAATATCGCAGCTGTATCGGCCAGTGTTAATGATGACCACCAATTTTCGATTCGTCGCCGTTCGCACCAATTGGGTCTCTGTTACTCAAAAACGTGGAAATGCCAAAATTGGACTAAGCGGATGGACCACCTAAGACGCAGCCGCGGTCAACATTTAAATGAAATTATCTTCAAAAAGTAAATGTCATGGACCAATCTAACGTTTCAAATAAAGAACCAATGAGATTTTGCAAATTTTATGCGTTTTTTTTTTTAAAAGTTATCAAGCTCTTAAAAAATCACCCTTTACTACGTTCACACACACACATACAGACATGTGTTGGCACACATATACATGTATGTATGTATGGATATGCAAAAGGTCTAACACGGCTGGTGGGTGTGAAAGTTCGCAGGCCCGGCCAGCCAAGGCACGAAGGAAAAAGGAGCAACGCAACGCCAAAAAAAAACAACAACAAACAGTAATGAAATTTTTCTACAGCTGCACAGGAGATTGAAAATTTAATTTTGTTCTTAAGTCCTTTAAAATTTATTGAGGATACTAACACTACAGCCAACTTGCACAGACACCCGCACACATTCATTTTGTATGGACTGCAGGTCCACATATAAGAATATGTGCGTGTGTGTAAGCTTCCCGGAACGTATGTAGCGGTTTCGATTGTTCTGTTTGGTCTGTTACGTAGCAAAAGTTTAAACATTGTTTGTTTTTAAATTGTAATTCCCCCTCAAAAAGAGAAAAAAATGTGCCGGCAAGAAATCTGCCAAAACACACACAAAAAGTATCGCCAACAATTTGTAAACTTTAAATTAAATTAAATCTTTAAAAAATATCGACTTTCGAAAGAATTTCCACAAGTGTTTAATTTTTCAAGGATATTGTTGCCGGTATACTTTTGTGTTTAAGGATTTATATTAGATTTAGGTTAAGGTTTTAAGTGATTTATTTCGGGTGTACAGCATTTGTGTGGGTGTTAGATTTTTGTAAAGTAGTGGGTGGTTTGGAATCACAGAGGTTTTCAGTTTGGAGCTGTCTTTAAGAAGCCTCAAGCTAATGCAGTGATATGCGAGTATATTTATTAAGACTTCCTGGGAATTTTATATAGGGTGGGTCATTTAAAAATTTAAATTTGAACTACCGCTTATTTTTACTTTGTAAGGGAGAATAACATTAATTTTTAATTTTTATTTTCAGGTTTATGATTGACATTTGCAAAATGGGTCGCTATACGCACGGACAGAATTGGGAAATATTAAAAACTTACTACGAATAGACTACTTACTACGAATAGAATAAAGCAAACTAAGAGTGATTTTTTTGAGGTTAGGATTTTCATGCATTAGTATTTGACAGATCACGTGGGATTTCAGACATGGTGTCAAAGAGAAAGATGATCAGTATGCTTTGACATTTCATCATGAATAGACTTACTAACGAGCAACGCTTGCAAATCATTGAATTTTATTACCAAAATCAGTGTTCGGTTCGAAATGTGTTTCGCGCTTTACGTCCGATTTATGGTCTACATAATCGACCAAGTGAGCAAACAATTAATGCGATTGTGACCAAGTTTCGCACTCAGTTTACTTTATTGGACATTAAACCAACCACACGAGTGCGTACAGTGCGTACAGAAGAGAATATTGCGTCTGTTTCTGAGAGTGTTGCTGAAGACCGTGAAATGTCGATTCGTCGCCGTTCGCAGCAATTGGGTTTGTGTTATTCGACCACATGGAAGATTTTACGCAAAGATCTTGGTGTAAAACCGTATAAAATACAGCTCGTGCAAGAACTGAAGCCAAACGATCTGCCACAACGTCGAATTTTCAGTGAATGGGCCCTAGAAAAGTTGGCAGAAAATCCGCTTTTTTATCGACAAATTTTGTTCAGCGATGAGGCTCATTTCTGGTTGAATGGCTACGTAAATAAACAAAATTGCCGCATTTGGAGTGAAGAGCAACCAGAAGCCGTTCAAGAACTGCCCATGCATCCCGAAAAATGCAATGTTTGGTGTGGTTTGTACGCTGGTGGAATCATTGGACCGTATTTTTTCAAAGATGCTGTTGGACGCAACGTTACGGTGAATGGCGATCGCTATCGTTCGATGCTAACAAACTTTTTGTTGCCCAAAATGGAAGAACTGAACTTGGTTGACATGTGGTTTCAACAAGATGGCGCTACATGCCACACAGCTCGCGATTCTATGGCCATTTTGAGGGAAAACTTCGGAGAACAATTCATCTCAAGAAATGGACCGGTAAGTTGGCCACCAAGATCATGCGATTTGACGCCTTTAGACTATTTTTTGTGGGGCTACGTCAAGTCTAAAGTCTACAGAAATAAGCCAGCAACTATTCCAGCTTTGGAAGACAACATTTCCGAAGAAATTCGGGCTATTCCGGCCGAAATGCTCGAAAAAGTTGCCCAAAATTGGACTTTCCGAATGGACCACCTAAGACGCAGCCGCGGTCAACATTTAAATGAAATTATCTTCAAAAAGTAAATGTCTTGGACCAATCTAACGTTTTATGCGTTTTTTTTAAAAAGAAGTTATCAAGCTCTTAAAAAATCACCCTTTATAAGAAATTTACGTGGAAAAGTAGGAGAGTTCGGCCTTCAGTTCAGCCTTCTTGGAGCTTATTTTCATCTCGGTGGCTATGTCAGTAAGCAAAATTGCCGCATATAGGGTTCAGAGAACCCACACGTGACTATTGAGAAGCCAATGCATCCACAACGAGTTACTGTTTGGTGTGGATTTTGTGCTGTACTGAACAATTGGGTTGATGGGATGGGTTACTGCCGAGCCAGTCGTGGTAGTCATCTGTAGCCAGTCCATTATTAACCCATTAAAGCCCAGCAAATTTAATTTTTCTCTGTTTCTTACTGTTTAGTGTTCGATTAATCGAACACTGGGTCAAAATGGGTTAAATGGCAAACTTCAACCTTTCCAATAAAACCAGAAATTTGAAGAAATAATCAGTACTTTTTTATAGCCGATTCTAATCAAAAATTTTAAATGGCCCACCCTATATATGTTTCAGTTGTCTTAAAGAAGCCTGTGGCTAATGCAGTGCTAAGTATATTTATTATGTCTTACTGGGAATTTCGTAGAATGTTGTTTATGTGAGTTTACTTGAGAAGTTTTTTGTCATATTTATACACTCCACGAGGTTAGTATGTCTTTGTGCATTTGTTTGTAACACCCAAAAGGAAAGAAAGGGAGATAGACCCATGGTTAATTATACCGATCGACTTTGAATCACTTTTTGAATCGATTTAGCAATGTCTGTCTGTCTGTCTGCCTGTCCGTCCTGTCTGTCCATCTATTCATGTAATCACGATACAGGTCGCAATTGTCGACAGAACCAAATGAAACTTTACCAAACGAAGTTTTTCGGGATAAGAACGAACGCTATTTAATTTGAAGAAAATCGGTTCACATTTAGATATAGCCCCCATACGAATTCCACTCCCGATTTGGCTCTATTCACTCTAGATACCATATATTTTAACAGATTTTCTTCAAAATTGGCAAAACATCTTACATTTCAACTAGAAACACCTGAGGTAAAAATCAGATCGGTTCAGATTTACATATAGCTCCAATACAAATTTCGCTCCCAGATAGACTTCTTCCGCCCTAGAAACCACGAATTTTCACCGAATTTCTTTGAAGTGAGGATAACACGTTCTATTTGAACTGGAAAAACTTATTTTGAAAGTTAGTCACTTTAATCCATGTTTGTATATAGCCCCGATACAAATATTCTTTTCGATTTGACAAATTGGGTCAGGTCACATTAGGAAACATACAAAAATTCTTCACGTTTTCACTTTTTACCGAGTTGAGTTGTATTCGGATAGAAAGTGGAGTGTATCACGTAGTCGTTCCCGCCCGACTTTTCCTTATTTATTTTGGATTTGTATCGAATTTCAATTGAAGAACTAGCCTGGCCTCAGGAAGCATATTTTATTATGATACATTTCCGAGAAACCAAAATGTTGTCAACATTTGAAATCCATCAACTAGACTTTCTTAGAACAGAATCAAATTTAGTTATTAAAAATGAATTCAAAATTTTTTCCGAAATATTACACTTTTTGCGTTGCTGATAACACTGTCCCAGAAATTAAGACTTTTTAATTGGAGCAGAATAGCGATACCAATAATTCTGAAAGGGCATGTTGAGTACACCATTTTTGCAGAATAAACTTATAGTCCAAATGGTCTGAGTTTCACTCTACAGTGGGACAAAGGGTCAAAGGGAGCATTATCCTAAGTGAAAAAATGTTGTAAGTTAATGTCTGAGATAGGGTTTGCATCCCGGGATTTCCCGCGGGAAAATTCCCGGGAATTCGCATATTTTTCATTTCCCGTATCCCGGGAAATTCTTACGGGAATCCCGCGGTAATCCAGTAGAAATTTTTACATAAATATTTCTTCGCATATTTTGCAATCATTCACACAATAAAAATGTTGTACAATAATTTAGCTCATATTGATTTTAATTAGGTTTGTCAAATGTGAGTTTGTAGATTTTTCTATTTCTAGTCTTATGTATAAAAAATTGTTAAATAACATAATTAATTAAATATATTATTGTTATACTAATTTTAATATAAATAATGTAAAACATTGCTGGTCTGTAAGGATTTATATCCATAGACTTAATAAATGAAATGAAAAATATTGCAGTTCGAAGGCAAAATATTTTTAAGCTACGTTTTATATCCGAAATACGCCCAAAATTCACTCTTTCAAGGTTTGCCTGTCAAACTCCATATAAAAAAATTAAAAACCTGGAAGAAGTCGATTTTGGGCGTGAACGAACGGCCAAACAAATAAAGTCAGTCATTTGAAAATATTATTAAAAAAAATATTGTATTAAAAAAGTCAAAATAGCTGTCTAAGAAAAGAATTTATAGTTTTCGAAGCGACAGGACAAAGAACAGACAACATAAATATTTTATTTAATGCTCTACTACGACTACATCTGTTGAATGTGAACGATCGTTCTCCGTCGCGTCCACATTTTCCAATAAAATAAGAAATATCTCTTGATTCAAATATACAATTGCAAATTTTGATTGCATACATACAATTAATTTTGAAACTTGAATAGGTGTTTGGATGGAATTCTGTAACAGGTTCGTTGTGAAATAAATATTTATTTTACTGAACTGGGAAACTCTCCTGGCTCAAGACCATTTCGCATCTATATTTTATAGAATGCAAATAACAGTTATTATTTGGCTGCACACTACCACTATCGTGAGTTCCACCCTGTGAAAGGTTTCGCCAGGTGGCTTCGCAACGACTTCTCAACAACATGCCCGGACTCTGTAAGTAAATGATTTTCTCAAACGAACGAGAAGTATAACTCACTTGCCGAATATTCGTTCAAATTCGTTAAAAAAAGTAATAAAGCACACATGGCACTTTAAAAAAATATGAATGTTTTATTAGAAAAAAAATAACCTTAACTCATGGTAAACGATACATTGACGATTTCCCGTGCTGTCCCGGGATCCCGGGAAATTGAAAAAAAAAAATCCCGTTTCCCAGGAAATAAAAAATACGGGAAAATGTAAACCCTAGTCTGAGAGAATTCGTATTAGCAGAACTATATTGTGGAATTTTATGGGGATCATTTTTGTGTAAGGGCCGTGCGCAGGGGGGGGGTTTGGGGGTTCAAACCCCCCAGAAAGGTTTCGAACATATACTTTTTAATACCTTCTAGACTTTCTAAAGCAATAAAATTAGAATTTTTAAGGTCTTTTTAAAATAACTCGTCTGATATGGTAATTTTGCAGTAAAGTCATGAAAACATGAAAATTACATAAAAAATCTTGGACACTTTCTTGAATTTCGGACAAAGGTTATGAAAAATACAAATAAACTAAACGAATTGTGCCAATTTCAAGATTGTGTAGTGCTAATTTCGCTAATGGACACCAAATTGTTCGGTAAATTTTCATTTTATTAATCGATACCACTTCTTGACATTCGACTAGAGCTATATATTATGAACTTTTAATTTTCTACTGCAATAAAAGTTTGGAAATTTAGTAACAAATCCGTGAAAGCAAATAATTTGCTTGATGCTTGTAGAGCGCTAAGATGTAACATTTGCGATTGGACATTTTTATGGAGCTGTATCTAAATCTGAACCCATGTGTCCTATTTTCATCACAGATGCAACAACGACGGTTTCTGTTACTTCCAATGTTTTTGGAGTTTGCTATTATAATACAAATCCATTTCGACAAACGAAGAACACTGTTTGGTATACATAAACTTATTTCTCTTTGTTCATTTACAACAACTGATGACATGTTTACCGCAAACAAAAACAAAAAAAATGTATTTGTTATTCGAATTTATACATATTTAGGATTATAAAAATGAAGAAACATTTCCAAATATTTTTTTATTTAATCGGAATATGCGTGTAAAGATTTTGAATAAACATTCTTTTACTCATGTCCTATATAAATTAAAAACCCCAAAACTCTTTAGACATCCTATTTAGACCCATACTTTGTCAAAAAGCTTATCCAATCATAGAAAAAAATGCGGGACTGAAGAGTTTATCGCCGAGGAATTTGATCGTTTTTTGTGTAATATTTCTTCAAAATATATATCGAGGGCTTATATTCAAAAGTGGCTATGAACCATTTTCTCGAAAATTACTTTTTGACGCGAAACTATTCTCAGATTTGGATGTCATCTGTCATATAAATTTGGAAAACATTTTTTTCTAAAGCCATTTTTTTTTAATTTTCTGATTTGCTATCCCCTCGCACGTAAGTTTTTGACTGCATAAGTGGCTATGAACATAAAAATAATAGAAAAAATCATTTTTCTAGATTTAGGGCATATCAATAAAAATAGATAAGCGTTCATAAGCGAGTTTCTTTTATATTAGCTTGGGACAATATGCGTATCATATATATTGCTAAAAACAACAAACAGCTGTTTACCAACTCAGCAGATACAAATCTGCTGTCTCTTTTTTAACAGCAGAAAATCTGATCTTTCAGTAGACTTTCTGCTTTCTTTTACTGACATATTCCTTTGAGTGTACTGATGATGGATTACTGAAATGCAATTTTGCCGACAATGTATCAAAATATTTCTCGAAGATCCGGCAATAAAATATGAGTGCTTTCCAAACGTTCCAGTAAAAATTTCCTAAAAAGGTGGAAAATTTACTAAGTATGAGTAAAGTTTCCTTCTTTCAAAGCCATAGTAAATAGTTCATTTACTAGAAAAGGGGTAGTAGATTTACTTTAAAACATTTCTTTGGATCTGATAAAAAATTCTTACAATTGAGTAAATTCAAACTTATGTTTTAAGTTTTAAGTGACACAAATCTGAATTTTTTTGTATGGAAAAAATTCCATTTAGGAAATTTTAACTTTAAAATTAGTTTTTTTTTCCAAAATGAAGTTAAAATGTTTACTGAAATTTATGCCGAGTTCTTCATACATTTAAGTATTAATGAACTTATTTTGCAGAGACTTATTTCTTAAATACTTTATGAATTATTCTAAACAACCACTGCGAAGGCGCCTATCTTGCCTTCGCAACAATCATGGAGTAATAGCTCAACTCCTTATGGCAGATGTATTATGAAACTTTTGAGAATATTTCATGTTGTCATTGTTTGTATCAGTTTTGCATACTCTGAAGCAAAACTATTTATTTGATTTTTTAGTTAAATTGAACTTATTTTAGTTGCACCTTTTTTCCTTGTATCAAATAAAATTTTCCTCAGTTTAAGTAAAAAATTACTCGTTTTGAGGAAAAAATCAGCAAAATTGTCCTCAGTTTGAGAAAATATTTACTTGATTTGAATAAACATTTACTTAGTTTTAGGAAATTTTCAGCAAAATTTTACTAAGATTTAGTAAAAATTTACTTAGTTTTAGGAAAGTTATGCTTAAATTTAGTAAAAAGTTACTAGGTTTTAGGAAAAATTTACTTTGATTTAGGAAAATTTCAGAATAAATTCTACTTATATTTAGTAAAAATGTAAAAATGTTCCTAAATTTTAGTTAATTTTAACTCTTTTTTTATGAGTGTAGATGAAACCCCCCCCCCAGGGGAAAATCCTGCGCACGGGCCTGCCTCTAGCTCCTCTCTTTATGGGTCAATTTCACCCTGTTTTCGAGGAAATCAAAAAAGTCTTTTTAAAAAGGATATTTAAGGATAATTCTGAAAGGGCATGTAGAGTAGAGCATTTTTGCCGAATAAACTCACAGTCTAAATGGTCAGAGATACAGTGGTTCAAAGTTTTCATTTTTTTAAACAAAGGAAGCATTATACTAAGTTGTAAAAAGTGTTGTAATTTAATGTTAGCAGAACAATAATGTGGAATTTAATGAGGATCATTTATGTGGAAGCTCTTAACCTTTAAACTATTTTATTGTTATTTACAAATTTGTAAATAACAATTCTCAATTTCAATGTTGCTTTTATCATTTTAATATTTCAATTTCCCAATATCAATTTGTCGTTTCTCAACAATAATTTATATTATCTCAATATTAATATGTTTTTTTTTTTCAATACTAATTTGCCTTTTCTCGTTGTCTATCTGTTTCTTTTCAATTTCAATTTTCATATCTGAATTTCAATTTTAATTTTGTCAATTTCAACTTGCATTTTCTCAATTTTAATTTTTTGTTTCACAATTTCAACTTGCATTTTCTCACACTTGCATTTTCTCACACACGAAAATTAAAAAAATCCAGAAACGATTTATGTATAACCCAAGCTCCATGAAACGTTTATTACAAACGGGTATTGTGCTTACCGAAAACGAGTTATGTTTATCACAGATCCTATGAAAAGTTTTTTGTTTATTTTAAGCGATGTTTGTTTATCAAAAATGGAATGATAAACTTAGTATATGATGGTATATAGTATATATATCAATTACTCAATTGAAATGTATAGAGTTCAACCGATTAGTCAAAAATAGCCATTATTTCCAACACCAATTACCCGAAACAGAAAAATAAGGTACAGCAACTGTTATCATTGCCTCAAATAAAGTAACCTGAACAAGAACTGAATGACCACAAACAAAACTACACTCTCACCAAATGATACAAGTAATGATCTTTGTTCTCTCAACACTCTTTAATTCAATTAAATTAATTAATTATACACAATTTTAAATTATTATGTTTAAACAAAATATACGTTCCTAAACGGGTTTCTTTTGCAATAAACTTAAGACATGAAAATTTTAACAATCGTGCGCAACAATAGAAACTACGTTTACGACAAAAGTTTTCATTTGTGAGAAATATTTCAACTGTTATGGTAAAATTAAGACGCTTGGGACTAATTAACATTGTTTGGGACAAACGAATTTTTTTCTTTGCGGCTATTGCACATTTTGTTTAGGTAGACACATAACTAATAGAATATACATACATACATTTAAGCGTTTCTACATTATCATTTTGTCTTTTATAATAGTAGTTTCCCATACCAATTAATTCTTCTCCATTTCAGTCCAAAGTTTCCATCAATATCGAACACATTTCTATAAATTGCTTAAATTCCCACCACCTTGTTAAATACTCATAAAGAATTTCCAAATAAATTCCCTAATATTCGCCTGTCATTAATTAGCATAAAATAATAATATATTATGTATTAGGCAAATAGAAATGTTTAATACGCCACCAAAAGTCCAAATTGAATTGCGTTCGTTCATAAAGCTGTCATTTATTCCCCCCTCCACCAACATAATCCTTTTTATGGGACCCACAAGACTGCCCCACTATGGCCTGACTCATAATCCAAACACACGGCTTCCATTGTTTAAGGGGTGTCAAATTGATTTTTTGTTGCTGTTGCTGCCGTTGCCAGTGTTTTGTAATTAATTCGTCGTCGGTCTTCGGTGTTGTTCATGTTTATGGTTTCTGTTACGTTGTTATTTAATAACAATCAAATTTTCAGCTTAATTAAGCACATCATAATTTAAGTCTGGGTGAAAACACTGTGTGTGTGGGGGGGGGAGGATGGACAGGAGTGTCAGTGTTGTAGACGGTTTCGCATTTCAGGCAATTTCCGTGATGTTGCTGATGTCGCCTGACATGGCAAGGGCATGGGGATCTAGGGACTGCGTGGGTACATCGTACCTGTAATTACACTAGTTAACAAACATTTTGTAGAAGGGCTGTTTATAATTATTTTGAGGTATTTTAGGGTTCTAAACTCGAAAATTATATTTAAAAAATAATATCTTTATTTTATAATTTTTTATAGAAAACCTTTCAATTATTATTTAAAATTTTAATATAATAATATTAATATTATTATTAATATTATTATTAATATTATTATTAATATTATTATTAATATTAATATTTTTTAAATGTTATAAAAAATTAAATTTTCGTCTAAGATACATTCATTATTTGTAGTATAATTTTTGATCTATAATTCCTATTACGCTTGATTGCACATAAAATTAAAGGTATATCTAAGGACTACAAATGCTATAAGTTTCACTTTGACAAAAAGGCAGCGGTTTAGGGGGGGGGGCAACAATAATGTAAAAAAATTGATTTAAAAAAATGCTTTTACTTAATTAACTTAAATTTCGTTTTTCCTAGTGTCATAATTTCCACATTTATTCATAGATTTTCTTTCAAAGGGCCTTGCGTTCTTCGCTTGGATACTTACTATTAGAAAATAGTACATTAAATTATACAATAAGGGCTATAAATGCTGATTTATATTTTCACATAAGATCATTTTTTAAGAAAATTCACCAAGAAATTAAAAAATGTTTTTTGTTGACATTAAAACTCTCATAAAAATATAGCAAAACATCGAAATAAATTTTTTAATTTATTTTTTAATAGCTCTTTTGAAAAATTTCTATGTTTAAATGTAAAAGTTATGAGGATTTTTGTAGACGTCTATATATTTTTTTTTTGATTTTGTCTTAAATAGGGTTTTATGCTGGTTCGATAAAAACCGATTTAAGATGTAAATTTAATATTCTGTTTTATTTGTAATATCTGATACCCTAACGCCCAAAACAATAGATGTGTCATGGTAATCAATGGCTATATATGGAAGTTATGACTCTCGTAAGCAAGTATGGCAATTTGTTCAATTTCTCTTACTTCTGGAAGAAGGGCCATAACTTCCATATTTACTCACAGATTTTCTTCCAGAGAGCCTTATGTCTTTCGTTAGGATAACAGCCATAAGAAAATAAGATAAATATTTGTTTTAAAATTTTTAGGGAATTTTTTCCAAGCAAAATCCCTACTTAATAATTAAAATAAATTTGTTTATGAAATTCTTGTACGTCTCTTACAGAGAGGGCCATAACTTCCACATTCAAGCATAGATTTTCTTCCAAAGTGACTTGTTTTCTTCACTAGGATACGAACTATTAACAAATTAAAGAAATATTTATTTTCCAATTTTTAGGGGATTTTTTTTGTTAGCAAAGAACCCTACTTAAACAAATTTGTTTTTGAATTTTTTCACGTCTCTTGCAAAGAGGGTCATAACTTCCACATTTAATCATAGATTTTCTTCAACAGAACGTTAGTTTGTTCGTTGAAATCCTAGCTATTAAGAAATAAAATAAATTTATTTTTATCGTTTTTTTTCTAATTTTTATAAATTTTTCGTAGCAGGAAAATATATTTTTTGGATAAAATGATTGCTTCTCAATTTTGTGACTACTGTTCCTAAACTATCGTCTCTACCTGAAAGCTTCGCTTACAATATTTGTAATTCTTTAATTTTCCTTTACTTTAGTGTATAAAAGATTGTAATAGGTCGTATAGCACCAAAGTTATGGTGCAAATATTAAAGTTACATTAGACGATAATTGGAATTTTAAAGTTTAAAAATTATCCATAAAATGTTTGGTATTATTTTGAAAACAGTGTGCTTCAAGCAACATACAAAAAATTCTATGCCTCTCACACAGAAATGTTCCTCTTTTGTTGTCCAGTGTTGTTTTAATAATTCTATATATAAATGTGTGCATGCTATGTAATAATTATTTAAAAAAAAAACATTATAATTTGAAATTCTCTTACGTCTACAAACAGAGGGTCATAACTTCCACACTCAATGAAAGATTTTCTTCAAAAATACCTTATTTTATTCGTTGGAATGCTGGCTACTAAAGTATAAAATAAATTATTTTTTATCAATTTTTTTCTAATTAAATCGTTTTTTTTTTGTAGCAGGAAAAAAATATATTTTTTTTTAAAAAAATAATTTCTTTTCAATTTTGTGGCTACAGTTCCTAAACTATTGTCTGTACGTCACATCTTAACTTACAAGATTTTTGGCCCTTAAACTTGCCTTTACTTGTGTGTACAATAGGGTGTAATCGATCTTATACTCCCAAAGTTAGGGTAAAAATATTAAAGTTACCTTTTTAGACGAAAATTTAAATTTTAATAAAAAATATTATTAAAAATTTGTTGGTGCTACTGTTTCTAAGCTACTATCTCTACAAGAAAGCTTATTTAACGAGATTGTTAGCCTTTAATCTTACATTTATTGCAGTATATAACAGAGTGTAATCGGTCTTACAGTCCCAACGATATGGTACAAATATTAAAGTTACCTTAGACGAAAATTTCAATTTTATTTAAAAAAATTATCCATAAAATTGTTGGTGTTGTTTTTATAAAACAGTATGCCTCGATCTATATCTCTGACATTTGAATGAAATTATTTTCCATTTTTAACCGGAAGGATTGTACTTTCAAATAAAAAAAATTTGAGAAAATATTCAGTAGTTTTTTTATAGCATTTTCAAAAAAAAAGTTATTTGGCGGACCCTATACTTTGAAGTTCTCTTACGTCTACAAACAGAGAGTCATAACTGTCTCATTCAAACAAAGATTTTCTTCAAAAATACCTTATATTCTCCGTTGTAATGTTGTCTATTAAAGTGTAAAATAAATGAATGTTCATTGCATTTTTTCTAATTATTCTGATTTTTTTCGTAGCAGGAAAAAAAATATTTTTTTGAAAAAATAGTTGCTTCTCAAATTTCTTGCTGGCTACTGTTCCTAAACTATTGTTTTTACGCGACATCTTAACTTACAAGATTTTTAGCCCTTAAGCTAAACATTACTTAAGTGTATAATAGGATGTAATCGGTCTTAGACTCCCAAAGTTAGGGTAAAATTAATATATTTATCTTGGTGTGGTTTTTATGAACCAATATATTTCGATGCACACAAAAAATTATAGATTTAAGAAATTTTTCTCTTTTGTGGCCAATGTTGTTTTAATATTCTTTTTCTCATTTGTTGCCCAGTGTACTTGTTTTTATTATTCTATTTATAAATGTGTGTGTGTGTATGTATGTGTACATATTTTTATAAATTGTAAATGTAAAGACTGTTATTGTTTATTGCTAATATGATGGTGTTATTGTTGTTACTCATAAAATATTAACAGAAACACCTACAACGCCACCGCCACCAACAGCAACATCAAAAGCAACAGCCACAAACGATGGCAACAACAAGCGCTTTGAAATTTACCATCATAGTATCTACAACAAATTATCATAAAAATGTGCGTTTGGCTATAAATTTTCCAATGAAAATAATATGCAAATTATTATTATGATTATTATTGTTGTTGTTTGGCATTTGCCGTTTTTATATGTGTGGCCAAGGGACTGACGTGAGGTGAAACAGGTGGGTGGTTGAGTAGTAGTAGAGAAGGGAGGAGTGAATATTGTTTGAAATAAACAAAGTATTTAATGAATTCGCAATATACATAAGTAGGTCTAAATGTAGATCTCTTCACTCCCTCTGTCTCTAGCTCTGCCTGTCTGTGTATTTGTTACATATTTATGAATATGATTGAAAATTTTCAAAAAGAAAACTCCGCAAATTTGTGGCCAAATTATGCTAAAATAGCCATAACAATATTAACATTTGTTTGCAATTATTATTATGATAGGAGGAGTTCAATGATGATATTTTACATGGGGTATTTATTCGGTCTAGTGGTTTGTTTTTTTTTTTTGCTCTCAAAAGGTCGAGTTCATTTGGCATACTTTACAAAAGTTCTTTGATCTTATTGGAATGGATGGGATTCAAAATAATCAGACAATGGAGCAGGCTTATAACTCTAATTTATTTAAAAGCTATTTTAAATTTTATACACAGCCCTTCCGCAAAATGGGTGTAAAATATTGCAAGTTTTCCTAATTGTCCACATTTTCCAGAGGATCTTCATTTTTTCTACAACTTACCGGCTCCCATAATAATGTCTGATTCTCACTTCAAATAATCATATCTTCAAATATTCTCTCTCCAAAAAATCCATATCTTATCTTTGGGACACCTGTAATTAGTTCACTCCACAACTAGACCAACCATGTCCTCCAAATGCAAAAGTGTGAAGTGCACCAACATTAATTATCCTTAACAGGCTATTGTGATAAAACAAAACCAAGAATACAAACTCTAATTTCTATTTAGCGAAAAATCCTTTCAAAACTTCTAACAATCTAAGCACAAATAATCTACAAAGTGCCGCTGGAAGAAGAGGAGGAGGAGATGCAGATGAAGATGGAGAACACATTAACAAAATTAAATGTAGGATTTATTCAATTCTACTTTTATGCCATTGTTGTCTTAACACAAATTGTAATGATTATAAGTTGAGTTTTTGCCATAATTTAATTAAGTGAACTGTTGTTCGGTGTCGAGTATTCAGGCGTAAACAAAAGTTTAGCTAAAATTCGAAACGCAACGACGCAAATCCTCAACGCAAATAACAGGAGATGCCAAGGAGGCGATAATGACTCTGAGATTTGTAAAGTAAATTACAAACAAAGTGTTAATTGAATAAAGATAAAAATAAATTGTTAATTAAAAAGTTTGCCACCAAAAAAGCTGAGGATTTAGGGAACATGTTTGCAAGAGAGAGGGGAAGAATTTTCTGAAATGTCATCGAGAGAGAGTGAGTGAAAAAGGGGGACGTACGAGTGATTTTTATTTTGCCGTGTTCAGGGATTATATATTAATTACAAGCATTTTTTAGAATATAAACTCGTGTTTTTAAACTCTAACTTTTTTCGAAGGCATCTTAATATTTGATGTATTTTTTGGGAGTATAAGGCCGATCACGCTCACCTATATTTTAATTATGGGATAGGTATAGTGAATATAAATATTGAAAATGTCACTTTAACCTACAGACAGTGGTTTAGGAAAATTGGCCGAAAAATGGAGACAAAAACTCGGAACTGATCAAATATCAAATAGGACAGAAGAAGATTGAATTGTTTAATTATGATATGTAAAATATTTTGTCTCTGGGTCAAGACGTCCTGGCTTTGTTATTATAAGATAAAAAATTATACAGTTTTTTATAGAAAAATTTCATACAATTTTTATAGAATAATTTCATACAATTTTTATAGAAAGTTTTCATACAATTTTTTGTAGAAAAGTTTCATAAATTATTTATAAAATCTTACAGAAAAATTAATTAAATTTTTATAGCAAAATTTCATAAAATTTTTGAAGAAAAAATTTTTAAAAATTTTAAAGAATGATAGAAAAATTTCATAAAATTTTATTATAGTAAAATTTCATATTTTTTTTTATAGAAGAATTTCATAAAATTTGTTTATAGAAAAATTTCATAATTTTTTCATAAAATTTTTGTATAGAAAAATTTCATAAATTTTTTGTATAGAAAAATTTCATAGAATTTTTTAAAGAAAAATTTCATAGAATTTTTTAAAGAAAAAAAAAATTAGAGAAAAATTTCATAAAATGTTTTGATAGCAAAAATTCATAAAATTTTTTATAGAAAAATTCATAAAAATTTTTATTGAAAAATTCATAAAATTTTTTGTAGAAAGAATTCATAAAAATTTTTATAGAAAAATTTCATTTCATTTGTTTGGTGTGGATTTTGGGCTGGCGGCATCATTGGGTCATATACTGAAAAATTGGGTTGATCGGATGAGGTACTGCTGAGCCAGTCTTAGTGATACTGTGTTCCATAATTAATGAAAAAGTTCAATTTTTCAAATGAGAAATTTGAAAATATAATCAGTAAATTTTTATAGCCGATTCTAATTTAAAATTTTAAATAAACCACCCTATATAAGCAAGGTATTTTATTATAGTAAAATTTCATAAATTTTTTTTATAGAAGAATTTCATAAAATTTGTTTATAGAAAAATTTCATAATTTTTTTCATAAAATTTTTGTGTAGAAAAATTTCATAAAATTTTTGTATAGAAAAATTTCATAAATTTTTTGTATAGAAAAATTTCATAGAATTTTTTAAAGAAAAATTTCATAAAATTTATGTATAGAAAAATATGTTTGATAGAAAAATTTGATAAATTTTTTTTATAGAAAAATTTCATAAAATTTTTTTATAGAAAAATTTCATAGAATTTTTTGATAGAAAAATTTCATAGAATTTTTTGATAGAAAAATTTCATAGAATTTTTTGATAGAAAAATTTCATAGAATTTTTTGATAGAAAAATTTCATAGAATTTTTTGATAGAAAAATTTCATAGAATTTTTTGATAGAAAAATTTCATAGAATTTTTTGATAGAAAAATTTCATAGAATTTTTTGATAGAAAAATTTCATAGAATTTTTTGATAGAAAAATTTCATAGAATATGTTGATAGAAAGAAAAATTAAAAAAAAATTAGAGAAAAATTTCATAAAATGTTTTGATAGCAAAAATTCATAAAATTTTTTATAGAAAAATTCATAAAAATTTTTATTGAAAAATTCATAAAATTTTTTGTAGAAAGAATTCATAAAATTTTTTATAGAAAAATTTCATAATTTTTTTATAGAAAAATTTTTGATAGAAAATATTAAAAAAAATAATTTAAGAAAAATTTCATAAAATTTTTTATAGAAAACTTTCATAAAATTTGTTTATAGAAAAATTTCATAGAATTTTTTGATAGAAAAATTTCATAGAATTTTTTGATAGAAAAATTTCATAGAATTTTTTGATAGAAAAATTTCATAGAATTTTTTGATAGAAAAATTTCATAGAATTTTTTGATAGAAAAATTTCATAGAATTTTTTGATAGAAAAATTTCATAGAATTTTTTGATAGAAAAATTTTATAGAATTTTTTGATAAAAAAATTTCATAGATTTTTTTGATAGAAAAATTTCCTAAATTTTTTTATAGAAAAATTTCATAGAATTTTTTGATAGAAAAATTTCATAGAATTTTTTGATAGAAAAATTTCATAGAATTTTTTGATAGAAACATTTCATAGAATTTTTTGATAGAAAAATTTCATAGAATTTTTTGATAGAAAAATTTCATAGAATTTTTTGATAGAAAAATTTCATAGAATTTTTTGATAGAAAAATTTCATAGAATTTTTTGATAGAAAAATTTCATAGAATTTTTTTATAGAAAAATTTCATAAAATTTTTTATAAAAAAATTTCATAAATTTTTGTATAGAAAAATTTCATAAATTTTTTTACAGAAAAATTTCATAAATTTTTTATAGAAAATTTCATAATTTTTTTATAGAAAAATTTCATAAAATTTTTGTATAGAAAAATTTCATAAAATTTTTGTGTAGAAAAATTTCATAAAATTTTTGTATAGAAAATTTCATAAAATTTTTTTATAGAAAAAATTTCATAAAATTTTTTTATAGAAAAAATTTCATCAAATTTTTTTATAGAAAAAATTTCATCAAATTTTTTTATAGAAAAAATTTCATCAAATTTTTTTATAGAAAAAATTTCATCAAATTTTTTTATAGAAAAAATTTCATCAAATTTTTTTATAGAAAAATTTCATAAAATTTTTTGGTAGAAAAATTTCATAAAATTTTTTGGTAGAAAAATTTCATAGAATATTTTGGTAGAAAAATTTCATAGAATTTTTTGGTAGAAAAATTTTTTCTTTTTCTATTATAAATTAAACAAAATATTCTTGTTCGAAAATAATCCGATGGAAATGGAAAATAAGACAAATTTCATAGGATAACCTCATCTACTTTGCTTCCGGTATGAAAATTCGTATCTCTTAGTCTATGAAAGAAATTAATAAAGATATATATCAGAAACACAAATCGAAAAAACGGAAGAAATTAAATTGTTTGAGGATGTGAAAAACTTATGAAATAACGTAGAACATAATAATCAAAAGAAACGGACAGCTCTACCAATGTTTCGGGGATACAAACAAAAAGCTGATGCAGCCTTAGAAGGTATAAAAGATTAGATCCATTTCATGCCATTTATGAGCCGACAATGATGTTGTTGATGGGAATATGGATCAGTTTAACGAAGAAACCAATGAAGCCCATAATGCAGAAACCAATGGCGGTGGCAATGGCGAACTTTTGGAACTCTTTGCGATCGGGTTTGGTGCAACGTTTCACCAAACGAATGGAGTCCTTGGCGAAGACACGGGTTCACAGAATTTTACAACGTTTCACACGAATGAAAGGCGAAATTGATTGATTTCATAGAATTTTTTGATAGAAAAATTTCATAGAATTTTTTGATAGAAAAATTTCATAGAATTTTTTGATAGAAAAGTTTCATAGAGTTTTTTGATAGAAAAATTTCATAGAATTTTTGTATAGAAAAATTTCATAGAATTTTTTTATAGAAAAATTTCATAAGAATTTTTTATAGAAAAATTTCATAAGAATTTTTTATAGAAAAATTTCATAAGAATTTTTTATAGAAAAATTTCATAAAATTTTTTATAGAAAAATTTCATAAGAATTTTTTATAGAAAAATTCCATCAAATTTTTTATAGAAAAATTCCATCAAATTTTTTTATAGAAAAATTAAATTAAAAAAAATAAAACAAATATTTTGAATCGAGAGTTTTCGACCAAAGCCAGACCAATTTCAAAATTCAACTATATCGGATAAAAAAATTTAAAGTTAATTTAAAAAATCTGACAAATTATTTCTTTATTATTATTTTATTTTTTAGGTTTTCACAGTGACTGCTAAAAATTCATATTTCTTGGAAACTTTCTATAAAAGGTGTTATGAAATATAAATAGAAGTAATCAATACCTTTAGAATTATGCATAAATATGTCATTGACTTAATTTTTGTGAAATAATTAAATAAATAAGATGGGTTTTCGGAAAATCATCATTTAGGCCTCTTTCGAAAGGTATTCATTTAAAGGGCTGTTTATTTTAAGTTTAATTTAATTAAGTTTTCAGTTGTTACTAAGAAAAAAACTATAACATCCAATAATTCGACCAATAACTTACTCTAAGAAAATAATCTAAGTTTATATTTAAAGTGCTTCTAAGAGTCTACAATTTTAGATACATTTTTTTTTTGACAAAAATAAAAAAAAAAAGTACACAACCATCATTTTTGAGAGGTTTTCTGAAACGTGTAGCTCACAGATGGCTTTGTCTAGGAAGAAAATATTTTGTAAATCATGATTAAACAATTCAAACTTTATTTACTTTATTTTCCATTTGTATAGACCGCGGCCCTGCTTAATATATATATCACCATTCGACTATCCATATTACATTTGAATCGGATGATATACCACTGAAACTATAGACAAAATGGAATTAATTGGCGCTTTCATTTTTTTCATTTCCTCAACCTGTTCACAGGGCTAATTTGAACTTAAGGAGAATATCTGTTAAAAATACTTCAAATTCCCTGAAACTAAATGTATTAGTTTAGCACTGACAACCATTTTAATTTTTCCATCTTCAAAAGTAAAATATTATTCATATTTTACTTTTAAAAGCGGAAAGTTTAAATGGTTGTCAGTGCTAAACTAATACAGACATAAGTATGGAATTAGAATTATTTTTAACAGATATTCTCTTCTTCAATTTGATATATATATACCGGTATCTTAGTGTGCGAATAAGTATTTAAAATAATTATTTAAATGAATTTATTCTTTGAAATGAAAAATTGAAAACGCCAACAATCTCCATTATGCCTATAGTTTCAGACGTTTGTCATGCGGTTCAAATGTAACGAAATTCTTTTAAAAAAATTGTCGTACGGTGTATTATAGCACCGAGAGATAATTTTCTATTTTTTTCATTGGACTGTGTATACAGTTTTTCATTTGCCGAAATTGCCTCTTTTTTACAGGACTTCCGAAGGATGTCAATAATTTACTTTCGTATTTTTGAGAGCCGCACAATGGCGATATGGATATCAAATGGAAGATAAGAGTTTCTCTTAAAAATATCTAGACATCAACATACTTTGTAAATCATGTGTCGTCTTAGTATGTGAAGTTTCATCAATATATCTTTTTCCGTTCAAAAGTTACAGAATTAATTGCAAAAAAATCAATTTCGTGGACAGAAGGTTTTCGAGGTACACTACGGTTGAAGTATTTTTAACAAATATTCTCCTCTATAATTTGGTCCTAGTATCGGTGTGTTAGGGTGTGAATAAGAATTTAAAATAATTATTTAAAAAAGTTATTCTTTGAAATGATAACGCCAACAATCTCCATTTTTTGCCTATAGTTTCAGACGTATATCATGCGGTTCAAGTGTAACGACTGCCGATTACCTTGACTTGGAAAGGCAGAATAACTTTCATTTTTATTTTTATTTTCAGGTTTATGTTTGACATTTGCAAAATGGGACGCTATACGCACGAACAATATTGGGAAATATTAAAAACTTACTTCCGAAGTAGTGAGCCTTTAACGTGAACTGTTAGAAATGAAACGTGGAAAATTTATAAATAGAGTTCGGCCTACAGTTTAGCCTTCATGAAGCTCATTTTCATCTCGGTGCTATGTCAAAAAGCAAAATTGCCGCATATGGGGTTCAGAGAACCCACACATGATTATGGAGAAGCCAATGCATCAACAAGAGTCACTGTTTGGTGTGGATTTTGGGCTGGCGGCATCATTGGGTCATGTACTGAAAAATTGGGTTGATCGGAAGAGGTACTGCCGAGCCAGTCGTAGTGATACTGTGTTCCATAATTAATGAAAAAGTTCAATTTTTCAAATGAGAAATTTGAAAATATAATCAGTAAATTTTTATAGCCGATTCTAATTTAAAAGTTTAAATAAACCACCCTATATAAGCAAGGTATCAATGAATAAATTATACAGAATTATTCCAGAAAATATATTTTCAAACCACTGTCTTTTGTGGCACAAAAGGTTTGCGATGTAACGGATAGCACACCTCGGAGTGAAGGCATGATATGCTGAATAACTTGTAATCTCTTTTTGTTTCGCGACAGTATCTTTTAGTCTCCCCATCCACCCAAAGTTGATAAGGTAATGGTGGGGTATGAATTTTAAATGTTGTAATTGGTTTTTTATAGTGCCCATAAATCCTAAAATCCTTCCGACCTATATTAACGTCTGCCTCCTTTTTTGTAAATTGACATTTGTGTATGGCATTCACAAAAAAAAAAAAAAAGAAACCGCTATAATACCTTGAAACCACCAGTGTGGCTTACGTGGGCTGCAATAAATTATTGTTTGATTAGTTTTAATTCGCAACCACAATTACTTTTCCTTTTATGAATAACATTCACGAGAAAAAAGGAAAGGAAACCGCAAATTATCACGCGCACACACACACACCGAAAGTCCAAATGATGAATGCATAATAACGTAATTGCTTATCCTCACACTCCTCCGTCGCAGACAACAGGGTTGCCACACCTACAATTAAAGAAATGAATGATAGAAAGAAGAAGGCGGAAAGACTGCCAGCATCCGTCTCTTGTCTTTGCGCTTTGTTGCTGTCTCACACGATATTCAATTAAAATTTCAAAGAACATGAAAACTCAATTCACACACAGCAATAATACAAGCCACATACAACTGGATGAAATGAAAATTAAATAAAATGCTAATGTAACTAAATAACCAGCGACAAGGACACCATCAATCCCCCACCCATTATCTACGTCAAGCCAGTGTAGACAAATAAAAAAAAAAAAATATTTGTTTTCATTTAATGTACGTCGTATGATTCGATTGTGAAATTGTAGATGGAAACATTTTATATTTCTGCGAAATATTGGGGTTTTGAATTTCAATTATCGTTATTTTTATTTTTCAAAATAAATTGACTGGCACATCATCGTCGTGCAACATCAGACGGCAGTCAACGTGTGTAACGAATTGCAAATTCCAGGGAATTTTGAAAATTAGTTTCATTTATGAAATTCCACAAATTTGAATTCGTATTTCGCTCTGCTAAGCCAAACGGCCACGCTATTGCATAAATCACACAAATGCAAGGCATTAATTAATAAATACATATTGATTGATAGATATGCGAGTATATACAGTGAGGGTATCATGTCAGTTTATGTACGAGTATTATGAGAATTTAATAATTGCACTAGTTTACAAGGATTTTATAGAAGGGCCGAGTTTAATATTTTCGGATGAAATTTTATATTCTAAACTTGAAAACGATAAAATAATATGGTGGAGAGTACCATAACTTGGACACCGTTTTAACAGGGTATAGAAATTAAAAACTTGTAAAATTAATTGCGATGTATAGGGGGTTAAAATTTTAAATTTGAACTACCGATTATTTTGGCTATGAAAGGTAGAATAATATACATTTTTATACACTCCTCGAGAGTAGTATGTCTTTGTGCATTTGTTTGTAACACCCAAAAGGAATCGAGATAGACCCATTGTTAATTATACCGATCGACTTAGAATCACTTTTTGAGTCGATTTAGCGATGTCCGTCCGTCTGTCCATCTATTCTTGTAAACAAAGTCCAGGTCGCAATTGTTGTTAGAACCAAATGAAACTTTGCACAACGATTTTTTATGGGATAAGGGCGAACGCTATTTAATTTGAAGAAAATCGGTTCAGATTTAGATATAGCACCCATACTAACTTTGCTCCCGATTTTATTTTTTCACGCTAGATACCACATATTTTATCAGATGTTCTGCAAATTTTGCAAAATAATTTATGTTTCAACTAGAAACAGCCATGGAGAAAATGAGTCAGATCGGTTCAGATTTATATATAGCTCGACTTTATATATATAGCTTGACCTTCTCCGCTCTAGAAACCACATATTTTATCAGATGTTCTTCAAATTTGGCAAAATAATTTATGTTTCAACTAGAAACACCCATGGTGAAAATGAGTCAGATCGGTTCAGATTTATATATAGCTCCCATTCAAATTTCGCTCCCGATTTGACTTTTTCTGCTCTAGAAACCACATATTTTATCAGATTGTTTTTAAATTTGACAAAACAGCTTATATTTAAACTTTGAACACCTGTGGTGAAAATGAGTCAGATCGGTTCAGATTGATATATAGCTCCCATACAAATTTCGCTCCCAATTTGACTTTCTCCGCTCTAGAAACCACATATTTTATCAGATGTTCTTCAAATTTGGCAAAATATCTTATGTTTCAACTAGAAACACTCATGGTGAACATGAGTCAGATCGATTTAGATTTATATATAGCTCCCATAGAAATTTCGCTCCCGGCTTGACTTTTTCAGCCCCAGAAACCACGTGTTTTCAGAGAATTTCTTTAAATTGAGCATAACACGTTATACTTGAATTGGAAGAACCTATTGTGTAAGTGGGTAACTTCATTCCATGTTTGGATATAGCCCCGATACAAATATTCTTCTCGATTTGACAAATTGGGTCAGGTCATATTAGCCTATGATTAGAAAGCATACAAAAATCCTTCCCGTTTTCAAATTTTTACCGAATTGAATTGTATTCGGATAGAAAGTGGAGTGTATCATATAGTCGGTCCAGCCCGACTTTAGCCTTTCCTTACTTGTTATTTTTAAGTTTTCAGGTTGATGTTTTATATTTGTAAAATGGGACGCTATACGCTCGAACAAAGTTGGAAAATATGAAAAACTTACTTCCAAAGTAAGAAATTTACGTGGAAATTTTTCGAGATGAGATCGGTCTTCAGTTCAGGCTTCATGAAGCACATTTTCATCTCGGTGGCTATGTCAATAAGCAAAATTGCCGCATATGGTGTTAAGAGGTTGGATACCCTTACCAAAAATTAAAGAAAACACAAAATATTTTATTTAAACATTTAAAAACATATGGGCATTTCCGCAGAAAGGTCTATTATATTATTATATTTGCATAGAGAAATAATCAAATTTAAACAAATTTTAATTCAAATCCTATCTTGAGATATTTGAATGCAAAGTCGCGCAAGTGCAACTTTACTCGTCTGAATATTTCTCTTGCATATTTTGTTTTGATAAAAGTTCTCAAATAGAGAAAGAAAGATTTTAGACAGCAAAAGTCAAAGTGTAAGACTTTTGCTGTCTAAAATCTTTCAGGGAGTACAAAGAGTCAGAAAAGAAAGGATACGAAGTTAAACGACGGCTATTAACTGTATATTTTTGCTTTGCATTATCACATATTTCCATGTCACGTTCGACATGGGAAAACATTTGTTGCTAATGTGTCCAAAGTACACGCAGAAAGATCATAAAATTTTGAGTACAAACAGAGATTTTTATACAATTTAAATAAAAATAAACGTTACTGGAAATTGAGAAAATTTGTGACCTTGGTACTTCATTAAAGTTGGTCACGTGCGACATCTTAAGTGAGAAAATTAAAAATTTGAAAAAAGTAAGAATTACTTCAATAATTTATTTTTGTAAAAAAATACTTTATAATTTATTTATTAGCAAAACGGAAGCGAAAAAATAAAGAGAGCTGAAAACAGGGGTGAGAAAGTCGAAAGAAGATCAGCTAAAATTTCAAATCAATAAATTGAAAAACAAAATTATGTTTTTTGCTGTTATTATTTGAGAATGAATATATTGAATACTTCTGTGGATTACAATACATATATATTATCTATAATTTCGTAAAAAGTGCAACTGAAACAACATAAATACCATGATGGAAAAAAATGTCACGTGCTACATGTCACGTTCGACTGGGCTTAAAATTAAATTACAAAAAAAGTATTAATAATTTTTGGATAAAATCAAAGCCATTTTTAAGAGACATCGGTACACAACGTTCACAAATTGGTCGCATTGAAATATTGCCTCAGGTTTCGCTGAAATCGGCGTTTGAATTGTTGGTCGCGAAAACTACTTCTGTTTTGGTCACGTGCGAATGCCTTGGTTTTTTTAAATTATCTTGAAAACGAAAAATTACCCACAAAAGTACCCCACATTAGCACCAATTATACAGTTAATTAAGAGCTATAAGTTAAGCATATGGTCAAAATAAAAAACCGTTATATTTTGACTTTTTTGTCACTTTAAATGTGTACGATGGTCACCTTCGACATCATGGAAATGTCCATATGTATAAATATTTACAGGTTCTTCGTCTAGAAAATTTATATTGATATTATTTTTTACTTTTCAAATTATTCTATTTTATATGTTATTAAAATTATCTGAGTCACCTAAAATAGATATAGTGTGACTTAGAATAAAGAGAAATGTAAGGGTACATTCTTTATAAATGTCAAAAATAAAAGTTCCTAAATTAGAGATCTGATCAAACTAAACAGAATTTTTCGTATTTTTGACATAGACCACTATCATTCTAACTGGCACATGTATTCTTTTCTTTCTGCAGAAAAAAGGAAAAAATAGGTACCTGATAAACATTTTATTTCCTTTTGTAGCATTGTGTTTCCTATTCAATGGCATCGATAACACATTTGCGATTATTATTTCTACGAATTCCATTTTCCCCAAATTTCCAAGTAATATTAATGTATGTAACGAACTTATTCACAAGGGCATTTGAGCATGGAAATATCAGGTATAATTACACTGAAGAATGTACCTCCATATATGGAGGTGGTTATATGGTTACAACATTTGGTTGTAACATAAATTAAATCTTTAACGAATAAGAGTGTGTGAAGTTATATCGATCTTCAAGCTAAATATTAGGATTTACAAATTATTAAGACACGTGAATATAGTTATGGAAGATATTTATCTACAATTAGAAACAATCCTCATTACTTAAAGACAAATAATGTTGGCGGTAAAATGATATCGTATCCGCATAACGAAATTCAAGTTATTTCCGATGTTTTAGCGCTTAGCAATTGACGCGGCAATGTCGGCACAAAAAAGTACTTTTGTGCGCATAATATCTCCCAATCTACTGAACCTATTTGGCTCATTTTTTTATTTTTCGTTACGGTATTGTCTTTCCTCCGTCGTTTTTTGATTTAAGATCCTGTTCAAAAGTAATGCATTACATGCCCAAAATTTTGATGAAAACTAATCCATTTTTACAAACAAAAAATAAAAAACCTACAATGGACGAAAGCCATAACCTTCCTGAATAAGATAAAACTTGTTTGGATTTTTCAGCTGGTACCTAGCGGAAGAAACAAGCACAACACCAGCATTGGGTTTCATAAATATGGTCACACTTGACGGCCCACATCTCCGCCATTTGGTAACTTTTCCGATTTTTTTTTTCGTTTCATTTCTGTTTTTGGGTTATCAGGGTCGCACCAACCCATTAGAAGATTAGTTCACCAATTTTAAAAATTAATATTTAATTCAAAAGATATTGGCTAAAACTGAATTTTAGAGTGGAAAATCATCTGTCAAAAACAATATTATAACGAAAAAGATCAATTGTCATATAATATATAGGCATTTCCTTGGTCACATACGTGACTAAAAAACTTTAAATTATGTTTACTTCTGTATATATTTATGAACAACTTAAGAATCTCTATAACTACTAAAAAGAAGAAACCAATTGAACTGCATTGTCCTAAAATATTAGCTACTAAAGACAGTGACGTGACAAAAATAGAAGTCAGTTTTTCATTCATTAGAAAACGAACAGCAGTCCGAATTTGATAAAAATTTCTTTTTAAACTTTGAATTTACCAAATTCTACTTTTTTACAACCTATGATGTGGAACGTGACGTGAATTAACGCGGTGTAACAAGAATTTTTACAAGTTACAGGACATGATAGTAAATCACAATTTTGCACTAAAAAGATCTCTATTATCTATTCTTTCACTTTATTGGCGTTGGTTATTGTTGCAACAAATATTTGGTCAAAAGGGAGCACTTGCATCATTACTCCATGAAGCACAATTTTAAGAAAAAAATAGTCTTAAAATAAACAAGTAAGGAAGGTTAAAGTCGGGCGTGGCCGACTATATGATGTCCTACACCTAGTCACTATACCCTGTGGTGTAGGTTATAAAAAGGTCGTTATATTTGAATCGGGTATATATATACTACAAATTTTATACTTCTATCTGTATTTGTAAGAAATTTTGAACATAAACTTTGAATGGGAGCTATATATAAATCTGAAACGATCTGACACATTTTTAGCATAGGTTTTCTATAAGACGCTTTTCCAAATTTGATGGAAATCTATTAAATATGTGTTTTCTAGAGAGGAAAGAATTAAATCGGGGGAGTCATTTATATGGGAGTTATATATAAATCTGAACCGATTTGACCCACTTTCGCCAATTTTAAGCAAATCTGTTGAAATATGTGGTTTCTAGAGCGGAAATAATCAATTCAGTGGCGAAAATTTGGAGCTATATACATATCTGAACCGATCTGACTCATTTTTAACAGAGCTGCATCTAGTTGAAATATAATTTGTTTTGGCAAATTTGAAGAAAATCTGTTAAAATATGTGGTTTCTAGAGCGGAAATAATCAAATCGGGGGAGACATTTGTGTGGAAGCTATTTATAAATCTGAACCGATTTGTCGCACTTTTGCCATAGATGTTTGTAGTTCAAATATAAGTTGTTTTGCCAAATTTAAAGACAATCTGTTGAAATGTGTGGTTTCTAGAGCGGAAAAAGTAAAATAGGGAGCAAAATTTGTATGAGAGATATATCTAAATCTGAACCGATTTGCGTTCAGATTAAATAGCGTTTGTTCTTAGCCCATAAAACTTAGTTGGGCAAAGTTTCATTTAAAGGGTGATTTTTTAAGAGCTTGATAACTTTTTTAAAAAAAAAAACGCATAAAATTTGCAAAATCTCATCGGTTCTTTATTTGAAACGTTAGATTGGTCCATGACATTTACTTTTTGAAGATAATTTCATTTAAATGTTGACCACGGCTGCGTCTTAGGTGGTCCATTCGCAAAGTCCAATTTTGGGCAACTTTTTCGAGCATTTCGGCCGGAATAGCCCGAATTTCTTCGGAAATGTTGTCTTCCAAAGCTGGAATAGTTGCTGGCTTATTTCTGTAAACTTTAGACTTGACGTAGCCCCACAAAAAATAGTCTAAAGGCGTCAAATCGCATGATCTTGGTGGCCAACTTACCGGTCCATTTCTTGAGATGAATTGTTCTCCGAAGTTTTCCCTCAAAATGGCCATAGAATCGCGAGCTGTGTGGCATGTAGCGCCATCTTGTTGAAACCACATGTCAACCAAGTTCAGTTCTTCCATTTTGGGCAAAAAAAAGTTGGATATCATCTCACGGTAGCGCTCACCATTCACAGTTACGTTACGATTCGCATCATCTTTGAAGAAGTACGGTCCAATGATGCCACCAGCCCATAAACCGCACCAAACTGTGACTTTTTCTGGATGCATTGGTAGCTCTTGCAATGCTTCTGGCTGATATTCACTCCAAAATCGACAATTCTGCCTATTTACGTACCCATTGAGCCAAAAATGAGCTTCGTCGCTGAACACAATTTCTTTCTTTCTGAACTTTCTTAACAGAGCACGCATTTTGATAATAAAATTCAATGATTTGCAAGCGTTGCTCGTTAGGAAGTCTATTCATGATGAAATGTCAAAGCATACTGAGCATCTTTCTCTTTGACACCATGTCTGAAATCCCACGTGATCTGTCAAATACTAATGCATGAAAATCCTAACCTCAAAAAAATCACTCTTTAGTTCTATCCACAATTGCGACCTGGAATTTGATTACAAGAATAGATGGACAGACGGACGGACATCGCTAAATCGGCTCAAAAAGTGATTCTATGTCGATCGGTATAATTAACAATAGGTCTATATCGTTTCCTTTTGGGTGTTACAAACAAATGCACAAAGACATAATACTCTGTGGAGTGTATAATGAATGTTATTCTACCTTTCAAAGTAAAAGTAGTCGGTAGTTCAAATTTAAAATGTTAAGTGTCCCCTATGGACCTTATAGTAATTAAGATTTTTCAAACCAAATGTTGATGATGATCTATGTTGATAACTGATTTATCGTCAAATTTGTCCTATTTGAAAATCAGACAACCCAAACATATTCTACTTCTACTAATTTTCAACAGAATCGGTCTTCTGATTCTGTTGAAAATTCTCGGAAAAAATAAAATAAAATGTCACTAGGTGTCGGCTGAAAAAAAAAACAGAAATAAATAAATGCACGTGTGCATTTCTATAATGTTGCTGATATCTCAGAAACAATTGGTGATTTTATCAAATTTAAAAAAAAAAATTTTGCAGAAAAATGTTGCTTTATTTGGTAAAAACTAACAATTATTTTGCAGAAATCTCAATAACTTTAACACAACAAAACTATGACTTCTTGAATAAATCCTCTTTCTCCGAATATGCAACTTTTCAGCCATTTTCAGGTATGTCACATTTTTTTTTAATTTTTAAAGTAATTTTATCTAAAAATAACAAATACACTCAAAATGGTTTTAAGGATCAGAATTTTGAAATTCTGAGTAAAATTAGTAAAAGTTTCAATTTTAGAGTTTATTTCATTTCCAGTGTCGATCTCAATATTTATTCTATTACAATATACATATATTAACAAAGATTTTTGTAAAATATTGATTTATTCATATATTGCAATACAAAATACACTCAAAATATTCCTTCGGAGTTGCGTAGTTGTAAAAATCTCAATTTTCGGATTTTTATTTTTTTATTTCCAGTGATGAGCTCATCATGGATTGGAATATATCGATAAACAAAGACTTTGTGGAATATTGAGTTTTTCGTATTTCACGACAACGCTAAAGCAAGCGTATACATGCGAAAATTTTCCAAATTTGTCCACTATCTGTACAGGATATTCCCAAATTTCGCGTATATTTGGTAGACTAGAGGAAATTCTCCCACTAATGATACCAAATACTTCTATTGCATGTCTTCAACAAGGTAAGCTGGTAAGCTGAGACAAATTGGCTACAAATAACAAGTTTTAAGTTTCCTAACTTCGACTTTTCATCTCAGCTAAGGTTAGCTACGAATATAATTCGGCCACGTCTAAATGAATTTTGGTTCTAATTGGCCAAGTCTGTAAAAAATAAAAAAACTCCAATTTTCGAACAGTGTTTTATGTCAGTTGTTATCAGCATAATTATTTCTCAATAGTCCAATGTTATCTATATTACAAAAGTGAATAATAAAATAAACTGAATAATTGAATTAGTTAATAGCGTATCACTTATAAAGGGTGATTTTTTAAGAGCTTGATAACTTTTTTTTTTTAAAAACGCATAAAATTTGCAAAATCTCATCGGTTCTTTATTTGAAACGTTAGATTGGTCCATGACATTTACTTTTTGAAGATAATTTCATTTAAATGTTGACCGCGGCTGCGTCTTAGGTGGTCCATCCGCTTAGTCCAATTTTGGCATTTCCACGTTTTTGAGTAACAGAGACCCAATTGGTGCGAACGGCGACGAATCGAAAATTGGTGGTCATCATTAACACTGGCCGATACAGCTGCGATATTTTCTTCAGTTCGCACTCTACGTAAGCGTGTTGGTGGTTTAATGTCCAACAATGTAAATTTGGTGCGAAATTTAGTCACAATAGCCCGAATAGCCGCTTCAGTGGGTCGATTAAACTGACCATAAAATAGAAGCGCGCAATGAACTTTCTTAACAGAGCACGCATTTTGATAATAAAATTCAATAATTTGCAAGCGTTGTTCGTTTGTAAGACGATTCATGATGAAATGTCAAAGCATACTGAGCATCTTTCTCTTTGACACCATGTCTGAAATCCCACGTGATCTGTCAAATACTAATGCATGAAAATCCTAACCTCAAAAAAATCACTCTTTATTTACTTAAACAACATTTTTGCATGAAAATTCCTCCACATCCCACAGAAGAATTCTTGCAAAGACCTTTTCCAAATTCCCTACAGCTCCCCCACAAAAAATCTAGAGCTTAGTTGTTATCCTATCAAATGTAAAACCATAACAACATTTTACCACATAAAATTCATGTCCGAAATCCTAAGCTACTCAGAGTGTCATTGTAATTTATTTATAGCGTGTAATTTTTCCAACTGCCAACTATTAATAAATATTGTCACATGGACTTAAATCTTCTATGGTTACTTATATTTGCTCCTCTCTCTCTCTCCCCCACTCTGCCCCCCCTCAAGAATATGTTATGGTTATTCAGTTTATTCATCTTTTGTTTTGGGTTTTCTTTTTTTTTTGCTTTTTTTGTTCAACAAATTTTGCTAAGTTATTGTTGTGCCAAGAACGGGGGGTAGGGGGAGAATTTATTATCCGACACATTGTCTTGCAAGCGGAGCGGATATCAAGGAGTCGTCTGGACAGACAACTAGAATCTCCAAAATAAATGATAATGACAGCATATTTAATGTTCGTTGAGCAAAGAAGAAAAAAACCGCCCAATTGACTTACTACGAATGACGTAAATTTGCTGCTAAACAGTCCAGATTTGGCCATGGACATTGAGTGATGCCGAATGAATTTTTAAATGAAATTCAAATTGAAATTGAAATTCATAAAGACTTTTGTTGTCTTAATGATGCTGCTTAATTTTAGAATTTACCAACTGTTTGCAAACAATGTTCTAAGAGCATTAAATTCTAGTGAACATATTTCACGGACAGTGTCTGTTGTTTTGTGAAAATTATTAGGAAAGTGTCAGACATCACAAAAGGAACGAACGAATATGGTTGGGGCCCGGTGTGAACAGCTGAGCAAAGTGTCAATCAAGATATCATTGACATGCCAAATTAGTCAGAGAGTTTCGAATTCATACGAACAGCACGTGGAGAAGAAGAAGAACAATATGAGGAAATTGAAAAATATATTTTTTGTTACATTCACACTTCCTGTTCAATGGAGTCTATAAATACTCATTTCAGGGATACTTTAAATGGACATGAAACAAATTGTTTGCAATCGATTGATAAAAAATTTCCAGAAAAAAAAGATATTAGAGAGTGTTTCGTGAGAAACACAGATACATCTCCACATGATTTAACTTTAGCAACAGTTCTTTTGATATATGCACCATTCTGCGAAAATTTGACCAGTGATTTGGAAGGTTGTCCTGTCACATCTAAGTTGCATTTGTTTACTAAACGTTAGGTGATGGAAATATAAATGCTTGGACCAATGTGGTCTACATTAACTCTAGATGTTTTTGGATGATATGTCGGTGTTATTAAGAGGATTCAGTTTTCGACACTTACCCTTCGAGTTTGTGCGATTTAACATCACAAGATTATTTTCGCTTGCGAACAGACCGGAAACTTCGTACAAATAATTGTCGAAATGCGGCCCCATTGGATGAAAACCTCGAAATATTCAGAAGATTTTTTTAATTTAACCCGAAAGGTGCTGAAATTATTTTTTTTTTTTTCAAATTTTGGGATGAATTTTTCATGTGGTTAATACGAAACGATTTAGTGCACATCTTACGTGTGTGAACTTAGGAAGATGGGTCAAATGGGACTAAGTGACTCTTAGCTGTGGGTAGGCTTTAGGGTTAGGGAATTGCCGATCCGTTTTTCCGGAAAAAATGGACGGGAATTTCCGGGGAAAAAATAAATTTCCTGGGAATACGGGAAATATTAGAAAATATTATATTGATTATTTTGAACACTAATTTAGTGTTACTATACAAAAGGCAAATTGTATATATATTTCAAATTTATATATATTTATTACTGACAATAATAATGAGCGTTTGTTTATATTCGTTGCCATTTTTGCGAATCCCAGCTGGGGGAATATAAACATTTTTGTGAGAATATTTGTAGGATCTTTATTATGAAACAAAAATATTTTATAGTCGAAAGCTTTTTGATATTCTGGAAAAGCTTTTGATATTCAAATATCTGGAAAATTTCAATTTATCGCCGATATTCAGTATGTTAGGCTTTCGTTTCGGTATACTTGTGTATTGTATTTAAATTATAATTAATCAAATAAAAAGGCCCCCTGGTATGAAATCCCACTAACGGAGGTAAAGTAATTGAAAAACCCATAATGAAAGAGAATATATATCTTAAAAATAAAACCCACTTAAAGAGGTTCAAATTCCCGCGTTAAGAGGATTTTTGTGTGAATCATGCAAGGTCCATCAAAAATGTCTCACTTATAGAGGAATTCCACTTATGCAGGTCTCACTTATCCAGGTTCAAATGTATTGTTAGTATTATGGCTGACGTAGTGTCAATACATAACCCCTCGTGCTGCCTGGTTTAATTATTAATTTCTAATTTTTCCAGAAGAATCGTCGAAATAAAAGCAAATGAAATCTGCTTCAGGAATAATTTACTGTACGCATGAAACCAGTAAGAAATGACCTAACATTAAAATTGTTCACCCAGAAACTTTTAAAAGAAATCTAATATGAATAGAAATATTTCCTACGGTATATTTAAATAGACCTTTGTTAGAACTAACGACTATTTCAATGGCGGGACTATCTTAACGTTTTTATTTATTATTTTTTATTTTTTATTTTTTATTTTTTATTTTTTATTTTTTATTTTTTATTTTTTATTTTTTATTTTTTATTTTTTATTTTTTATTTTTTATTTTTTATTTTTTATTTTTTATTTTTTATTTTTTATTTTTTATTTTTTATTTTTTATTTTTTATTTTTTATTTTTTATTTTTTATTTTTTATTTTTTATTTTTTATTTTTTATTTTTTATTTTTTATTTTTTATTTTTTATTTTTTATTTTTTATTTTTTATTTTTTATGACTTTATTTCATTAATTTAAAAAAAAAATATTATGTTTCTATTGCTTTTACAGTTTTGAATATTTTCTCCCTGTTTCTGTATTTTCTACATTAAAGACGTCAAAACATTTGCTATTTGTTTCCTTAAGCATTTTTTAATTTTGAATCTAGTGTAGATGCCAGTGATTCGTCCAATTTTATGGCGCCTTCAATTCTGAAGATTAGTCTAGAGTAAAGTACTTGTAAATAAAATGAAAAATAATTTGAAATGAGAGGAAAAAAGTCTAGAAACTCCAAACGCTAGCTCTGAGGCTCCTATTTGAAAACCATAGTTTTTAGAAGCAAAATTCATATTTATAGCCCAACATGTATGTCTAATTAGACTCTCACTAGAGTATATTGCCATTGTAAATTTGTTTGTAAAACTCATTTATTATACCGATCTACTTAGAATCACTTTCTGAATCGATTTAACTATGTCCTGTCTGTCCGTCTGCCCATCTATTCTTGCCATCAAAATGATCGCAAATGTAGCCCGATCCAAATGCAACTTTTCTTGAATGAACTCTTTTATATTTAGTTAGAACGAACGCTATTTAATTTGAATTCTGTCTGGCTAACGACACTATGAGCTCATCTATGAAAACCTTCTATGAAATCTTCAGTTGCAATTTTCTGAATGAATTGGTCCTCTTAGCACCAAACCACAGATACATACATCCTTCCTGATTTGGCTCTTTAGAAAGAACATATTTTTACCGTATTTTTACCATATTTCACCCTTAAATCCCAAGAGTGAAATTGATAGATATCCTTCCCGATTTGACTATTTCTGATATAGAAACCACATATTTATAGACAGCTCCGCCCGACTTTAGCCTTTCATAGCGTAATTAATACGCAGTCAAGGTCAACATTTGCATGCAATAATCTTCAAACATTAAATTATATGGACTATACTATCGATTCAAATAAAGATTTCATGCATTTTTCTGAATTTTATGTGTTTTTTTGAAAAACTTTCCTATGGCTTTTAAAAAATCACTCTTTAAAAGCGCATTAAAATTTGATTTTTCAAAATTTGTACTTTTAAGGGTTACGAGGGATAAAAAGAAATAATAATGGTACTAATTAAATATTGCAGCTATAGTCGTGAAAATTGGTGTGTCAATTCCTCTGACAACTAAGAAGAACAAATCCAAATTGATTTTTCCAAATTTGTACTTTTAAGTGGAGAGCGGGACAAAAAGGGATAAAAATGGTACCAACTTTAGAATTACAGCTAGAATCATGAAATTTAGTATGTAAATTTCTTTGACATGTAGAAGCGTCATCAAAATGGATTTTTTCGAATTAAGGGCTCTGCGGTTGCAAAACTAATAACAAATACATGGCTTTTTCGCGTGCGAAGCAGCGGGTACTGCTAGTATAATATAAAATAATTTCAAATACGGAATGAATAACTTCGATGATATGTACAGAAATTTGAAGACCTTAAATTTGTATAGCAATATGAATAACGATTTAAATCGAAATCATCTTACTCTTCAGTTCACTTTCAGAATATCCACAGCCCCTTCATCAGGCTTGTTTTGTTATTCGTTTACATGATATAATAATTTATGGATATCTGTGACTTCAGTGTAATATTTGTTCATTATGCCTCTTCTTAATATATTCCAATTCTTGTATATACTACAAATTAACATTTTAAGACACACGAAAATATTTTACAGAAACTCAGGAAAATTCAACAAATTCTAGAATGAATGGTTTGGTGTAAATTTTTGAGTTGAAATCACTTTCTTTCGACGACAACACAAATTCGACATCGTCGACTGCTTATCGATAATGTGAAAAAAGTAAACAAGTGAAAACGGCTAACTTTATATACCCTCCACCATGGATTGCATTCCACAGAGGTTGTCGGTTTTCGTAGAAGTGCAGTAATATTACAGGAAAATAAAATTTTTTTAACGCAGCCAAACCAAAACAAATACAAATATTGAAAAAATAATTTTATAAATAAATATAATATTTTAATTATTTCAAAGCATTTTTTATTTCAAATCAAAAAATAAATATTCATATATTTATATTTTCAAAAAGCTTAAATACCATAAATATTGTTAGATAGTGGGTGCTACAGTTGATTGTATTTCCATTCTATTTTAATTTCAAAAGTACAAATTTTGAAAAATCCATTATCAGACGTACATAGTGCAAAATAACCTAACTTCATGATTCAACCAACTTTTGCCGTAAAAGAAAAAGTGCTAATTTGGAAAAAACTTTTTATTATGCGTGTCTATGCAGTTAGAGGAATGTATACACCGAATTCCATGATTACATTTCTTGGTACCATTTTTACCCCCTTAAGAGTACGACTATCTAAAATCTCTTTATTTGACGTTTCTACCCAATTAGAATTTCATCATTCTAGCTGTAGTCGTTTAGTTACTACTATTTTTATCCCTCTGTACCATTGTATCTCTTGAAAGTACGAATTTTCCGTGTCTACGCAAGTATACTCCGAATTTCATCACTCTAGCTGCGGTCATTTGGTTCGTACTATTTTACCCCTTTTTCCATTTTGACACCAAAAAGTACGAATTTCGAAAAATCCGTTTATTTTCCGTGTCTACACAGTCAGAGGAATGTATACTCCAAATTTCATGACTCTAGCTGCGGTCATTTGATTGGTAATATTTTTATCCCCTTTTTTATTTTAACCCCAAATAGTACGAATTTCGAAAAATCCGTTTACTGTACGTGGCCATGCAATCAGAGGAATGTATACTCCGAATAGCATGACTCTAGCTGCGGTCATTTGATTGGTACTATTTTTATCCCCTTTTTTCATTTTAACCCCAAAAAGTACGAATTTTGAAAAATCTTGTCTATGCAATCAGAGGAATGTATGCACCGAATTTGATTATTCTAGGTGCAGCTGTTTGGTTGGTACCATTTTTATCCCTCTATTCCCATTTTACCCCTTAAAAGTACTAATTTGGAAAAAATATATTATGTATCTACTCAATCAGGGGAATGTACACACCAAATTTCTCGTTTCTAGCTGTTGTCGTTTAATATGTACCATTTTTATCCCTTTTTTGCCCCATTTCAACCCTACAAATAAGAATCACTTTATGGTGCACGTTTTGGTTATAGCGGGAATGCGCATACCCAATATCAAGAAAGTACAAGCAAACATATTGACAAAATATGCTTAAATACTCTAAAATATTAGGGATTATTATGGGTATTTTTAGTCCTTGTCAGGGAAAAATGTTTCCCTTTGGGCCGATTTCGCCCCACTTCAATCCCAACCGATCTACGACTATAAGACACATTTATGGAAAATTTGAACGTTCTAGCTCCTTTCGTTTAGATGCTAGCGTGCTTTCAACAGACGGACGGACGGACATAGCTAGATCGTCTTAGAATTTTATGACGATCAAGAATATATATACTTTATAGGGTCTCAGGTCGATATTTCAAGGTGTTACAAACGGAATGACAAAGTTAGTATACCCCCATCCTAGAGGTGGAGGGTATAAAAAGGAAGCACTTACTCCTTCCCACGCCACTGTGCTTGCCTCTTTTGCCACTTGATTTCCACATTTTAACATAAACACTTGATGTCAACATTTGATGTCATCTCCAGACCATGGCAATAATGACTTGAATATGAATAAATAAATAATCGTCTGTACTGCAGAGACATTTATATACGAAATAAATGTTACTCCGCCAAGAGACGAAGCGGGGAAGCGTTCTGTGCCCTTCGTCCATGGCAAATATTAGTCACACGTTGTCCTGCCACTTGAATAATGCGACAAATAAAATGTTCAGAAAAAAAAACAAGAATGAATACCACATTGTCTATGACAAATACACTGCTACTCCATACGTTGAGTGGGATTTTAAAGGAATTACCAGGAAATACGAGTGTTACGATTAACTTGTAACCGTTCGAGTATCTGGCCTCAAAGTAATTCCACAAAGAGTCATCAGCTGCTGTCGAGGCATATTTTTTGAAATTTCAAATTGTTCCGCATCTGTCTTCTTCTGTGGGGGAATTTTCCACGAGATTATTTTTAAATTTAAAAGCCTAGCCTCCAACACACATCTTCCCATTAATTTCAGCTGCCATTTGTTGTCTCTCACATGTGTTCCTGACGATATGTTAATTTTTTGCCACACAGTTCAAACTGTTGTATTTATCAAATTGCCTGCGACAACAACAACGGCAGCGGCGGCAGCAGCGTAAAGCCTATTGTCATAAAATATGGCTAATTAACATTTTATTATAAGGATGTCTCTCATTTGCAATTCGAGCACGTTTTCAACTTTTCTCCGAAAAGTTTTGTAATTTTCAGTCGCATGTTTATTATCACAAGTCAAGTAAATTCACAAGTTCGTCATTGGGGGTCATGAGACAAAAGACTTTGGATTTTTTTGTGGGCAAATACGTAGTTATTGAAAAAAAACCCGTAGCAAATTGAAATATACACTCGGAAAAAATATATATTTAGCTAACTTTGGATTAAATGAATTTATGATAATGACAAAAATTTTAAATTGTTACAATTGAGTTCAGCCGTTATTTTTTCATTTAACTTCAAATGTTTATTGGTTTTTGTGCCTATCAAACTGAAAAGTGGAACAGTTTTAAAGTTTTTGGGAAATAAATTTTATGTTACAATAATAATATCAAGAATATGTTGCGTTTATACCTTTATCAGCTTAAAAATAACCCAAAATCTGGCCAAATTAAAGTCAGATATAAAAATATCAATTTGTGGGGATTTTACATTTCTGGAATTACTTTCATAGAAATCTTAAAACCATCTTTTTTTATTTCCAATATCAAACCCAATACGAATGAGATATTTCATGTGAAACTAAGAATTTATGAGTGTTGTTTTCTTAATTTAACAATTATTTAAGGGAGATTTCCTTTGCAGTGATATTCATTTGCTCCTAATATGCAAGAACTGTTGACCAAAGTAGAAATGTTGGTCAAATGTTATTTTTAATAAAAGCTATATATCTTTTTTACGTATCAGCGCATTCTTGGTCAAGATTGAAGTATAATAGTATTAAAATAAATAAAGAAATGGATTCTTTTGTTTGTATTGCAGGTTCGATTGTAAAGTAGATAAATGCAGAAATTTCCCACATTTTACAATCACTTCTACTATTTCAAGAGTTAGTGATTTGGATTTTCTTTGATCGTCGAAATGTATATATTAAAACAATAAAATTAATATGAGTGTTACCGAAAAAGGAATACTCACAGTTTTTATACCCTCCACCTCCAGGATGGGGATATACTAACTTTGTCATTCCGTTTGTAACACCTTGAAATGTCGACCTGAGACCCTATAAAGTATATATATTCTTGATCGTCATAAAATTCAAAGACTATCTAGACATGTCTGTTGAAAGCACGCTAATGAAAGGATCTAGAACGTTCAAATTTTCATTAAATGCGTCTTATAGTCGTAGATCGGGTGGGATTGAAACTGGGCGAAATCGGCCCAAAGGGAAAAAATTTTCCCTCACAAGGACCAAAAATACCCATAATCCCTAATATTTTAGCGTATTTAAGCATGTTTTTTGAATATGTCTGTTTATATTTGCTCGATATTTGGTATGCGCATTCCCCTTATAGCAAAAACGTGCACCATAAAGTGATTCTTATTTGTAGGGGGTGAAATGGGGCAAAAAAGGGATAAAATGGTACATATTAAAGGAAAACAGCTAGAAATACGAAATTGGGTGTGTACATTCCTCTAATTAAGTAGATACATAATATAAAAGTATTTTTTCCAAATTCGTACTTTTAAGGGGTAAAATGGGAATAGAGGGATAAAAATGGTACCTACCAAACGACTGTACCTAGAATAATGAAATTCGGTGTATACATTCCTCTGATTGCATAGACAAGTAAAATACACGGATTTTGCAAAATTCGTACTTTTTGGGGTTAACATGAAAAAAGGGGATAAAAATAGTACCAATCAAATGACCACAGCTAGAGTCATGAAATTCGGAGTATACATTTCTCTGACTGTGTAGACACGGAAAATAAACTGATTTTTCGAAATTCGTACTTTTTGGGGTCAAAATAGAAAAAGGGGATAAAAATAGTACCAACCAAATGGTCGCAGCTAGAGTCATGCAGTTCGGAGTATACATTCCTGACTGCGTAGACACGGAAAATAAATGGATTTTTCGAAATTCATACTTTCCAGGGATACAATGGTGCAGAGGGATATAAATAGTACCAACTAAACGACTACAACTAGAATGATGAAATTCTAATTGCGTAGAAACGTCTAGGGGGTAAAAATGGTAACAACCAAATGGGCGCAGCTGGAATCATGGAATTCGGTGTATACATTCCTCTGACTGCATAGACACGCAAAATAAAAAGTTTTTTCCAAATTCGTAATTTTTCTTTAACGGCAAAACTTGGTTGAATCATGAAGTTAGGTTATTTTGCACTATGCACGTCTGATAATGGATTTTCAAAATTTGTACTTTTGAAATTCAAATAGAATGGAAATACAACCAACTGTAGCACCCACTATCTACCAATATTTTTGGCTTTGAAAATATAAATATAAGAATATTTTTTTTTTTTGAATTGACGTATTGGTAGCACTACCTTATAAGCGTGGTTTGAAATAGATAATATATTATATTTATTTATAAAATTAATTTTTCAATATTTGTATTTGTTTTGGTTTGGCTATATTAAAAAAATTATATTTTCCTGCAATATTACTGCACTTCTACGAAAACCGACAACCTCTGTGGAATGCATTCCATGGTGGAGGGTATATAAAGTTTGGCCCGGCCGAACTTAACGCCGTTTTTACTTGTTTTTAATTAATTTTTTTCCATAATTCAATAAAGTAATGTTGACATTTATAATAACTGCGATACGACCTAATATGTCATAATATTAAAACTAAACGGCCAAACTTTAAACATACAGGAAAACTGCCTACATTGTATATTTCTCTTTAGTGTTTCATAAACAAAGTAAAGCAAGCAATGGGTTTAAAATGTACATAATTTTTATCTATTTTTCATTGTAAAAATCTACAATTTTGTCGAAGAAGCAGAAACGGCAAAAATAAATGTTAAGTCCTTGTTTAGACTACGTCATTGTTACCCACATACACACATACATATGTATGTACTTGTCTTCTAATAAAAACTTGAATAAAATCGTTAAAAATAAGTGCAAATATCCGGCATGTCACACACACATACAGAAAATTCGCATAATCGTTACAGCGCCATGTAGACTTGGCTGGCCTGACCGATGTCACAAATCGCTCAAATGTGACTCGTACAGAATTCAGTTAGGATTCAAGCCTAATCTTTGGCCATTTTATCTAACTTATAACACCAATTCAAATTTCTTTAATATATTCATCCCTTTTTAGGCCAGCCTTGCAAACCGGGCGGGAGGTTGGTTCTGTGGCAGAGCCAATTTGTTGCTCGGCAGCATTACGTTGTGAAATCTTTAAAGTTTTACAATTTTACAATTTTGACCCAAAGGTCCGGAGCCTGTTCCTTTTAAATGTTACTCTGCTACTCTTTTGCTGTCTCAGCAAATAAATTCACAATAAACTTTTGGGGTGACATCGTCACAGCCAGCCAGACAGACGAAGTTTGAATGATAAAAATGCCATTTAAGCGTTTTGACAACCGAAAAAGGAATGTTCGGCGAAGTGTTTTTAATTTGAATATTTTGGGAAAAGTTTCGGGGAAATTTTCACTTTCACCAGCGAAAGGCTATGAATCGCTCTTTGATCGCTCTGATGGATGGAATAATTTCTTCACATACAACTGATGATTTGTGTTAAAGGTCTGCGTAGTGGAAGGACCGTGGTGGCCCACATGTGAACAACTTCTTTTCTGCCTTCCTCTCATTCTGGGCATCCATTAAAATATCCTTAAATTCATCCTTTATGGCAATCACAATGAAAAACATAAAGACTTCGATATAACCTTCCCTGCGCCACCTGCACAAGCGTTCGCTTGTTATCCCCTGAGTGTCGAGAATGAGTGATTATTAAATTTGCTTGTATCACTTGTAATCATCATCCTCCCCTTCCTGCAACTCCATGACATTGATGGAACTCCAAATATTCATCGAATGCCATGCTCGAAGAAGACGCAGAAGTACTTTCATTAAAATAAATGATAATTGAATAAATTTAATTAAAATGGCGCATTTAATAAAGCAAGAATTTCAGTGTTAAAAAATGTAAAATGTGAAATGTATTTTACATTCCCGAGATTTATGAGCAGCATTTAAAATATCTGCTCAGACATTAAATGCGAGTAATTTCGCATGAAGTTTTCGCAACTGAACAAGAAATGTTTTTGATTCATGCCACAGTGTCTTCATTTGATAAAAATGTTAAGAACAAGAAAAGCAATGGGTTCATAATAATCATAAATGGACTGAAATGACCCCCATAATGAAGATGTTGACAAATAACAACTTGGTAATTGCAAGAGTTTACAATCATTTTCTGTTGCATTTTTGATTACTAAACTCGAAGACTATATTCAATTTTTTTTTGATAATTTTTATTTTTAAAATTTTTACAAAAATTCCAATTTTCGTCGTAGGTACCTTTAATATTTGTACTGTCGTTTTGAAAATATATATCCGATTCCACAATCGTTGCCAACTTCACATTTAAATGCAAAAAGTTGTTAATGAATGAACAGTCTCTAGAGAAAAAATTGTTTATTTTAATATTTTTGGTAACACGAAAAACCCTTTAAAACAGAAAAAAATCGGAAAACAATAGTTTCTTTTATTTTTGAATAGCTATCATTCTAACGAAGAAAATAGTGAATAATATATAAAATTTTTAATGTATTTTGGCATACTAAACTCGAAAACGATATTCAAATATTTTATGGATAATTTTTGCTTTTGAATTTTTTTATAAAATTCCAATTTTCATCGAAGGTGTCTTTAGTATTTGTACTCTGATTTTGGAAATATATATGCAATCATATTAAATTAAAGGTGAATATAATGACTAAAAATTTAGCTATTTGCACTTTTAAAGACAGAAAGTGGTTTAAGAATAGTCTCGAAAATATTGAGAATATATAGATTTAATATAATATAGATATAATATATAGATATTAAATCATATAAAAAATTCTTAAAAAATAGAATAAAATAACAAAGTCCTATGGATAAATTTTTAAGTTAAATTTATCTCTCTTGGTATCCAGAAAATAATTAAAAATTAAGGATTTTTAATTTATATTTAATTAGCTCAAACAACCTATTTATAAATTAGACAACATAATGGTTTTAAAAATTAATTATTGATATGCATTAGGCAACATGTGGCCAATAAATACATTAATTTTTCAAATTTTTCGAACGTAGAAATGCCTTTTAAATCTAGGTATTTGTCCAGTAAATACATTTTGTTTAAATTGTTCGCATTTTCCCAATTTGAGAATGTTTTCCGTCTAGTTCGTAAGGTACTCTTAAGACTTTATTATTATTTAAAATTATTTATTACTTTATTAAAAATATTTATTACTTTATTTAAAAGTAACGTATAGTAAAGAGTAGAAAGATATTTTGTTGTTACAATCCATCGTCAACTAACTCACTTATTGAAGTTTTCTCTAAATCGAAATTATTCAAAAAAAAAACAATTTTGGAACATTCCACTTTGCATCAACGAAAATTTTACGAATATCAGTTCCAACAAAAGTATCTAAAATTTCTAAAACAGATAAAAATGGTAGGCCATGGCGACCATTTTAGTAAAAAATTGTAACAAATTTTCCCCACTTTGGGAATTCGGCTATTTTTTTCGCAAATTTTAAATCTAGTATTTTTCTCATCATTTTGACATGTTTTGATGAATTTTAAGTAATCATTGTTTTGAATAATCCCACTTAATTAATGGATTGCGAATTGCGAAACTATACCCATTTCACAAAATAAATAACTCTCACTTTATAAACTCTCGTTAAATTAGCTAATCTGAATCAATGACAAATGAAAAAGAATTCAAACTAAAGATCACAACTTTGGTTCGTATTTCGTGTATTCTTTGAAAATTCTGGCTAAAGGAATTTCAATTTAAATTTCTGGATTTAAATCAGAAAAAATGTCTAATTGTCTCATATCTTGTTCCTTCATCCGATGAGTGGTTTTTCAGTGCGTCCCAAATTGAACCAAAATGTGGGAAATAGTGCGAATTTTATAAAAAAATGTATGAAAACCACAATGATAAAAACTGGCTAGCGCACGGAAGGGCAGTGATAAATTCGAAATATTTTGAGACAGCGCATTAAAGAAACCAAAGATTAATTATAGTCGGGAAGATTCGCATTTTTAAATATTTTTAATTACGTCTTCAATTACTTTAAAATTTTTAATTGTGTCTTGCTGATACTATTTGCTGTTAAAATTCAAAGATGTACATTTATGTTTATTTAAAAAATACAAGCAAATAAGAAAAAAAATACAAATATTTTTTATGTATTTTTTTCATAAAGTTCTGTTGATTTTTTAATGTAACCCATTGCATCTTAGGCATAGAATTTTCAGAAAACATATCTGGAGTGATTTTTTTTAATTTATTCATTTTTAAAAATCCGTATCAAAATTAAAAATAATTAAATGTTTTTACGTAACCGTAATAACATTATTGAACATGATTAAAGAACTCCTGAAAACCTTTCAAATAAGGTATAGCATTTATAAATCGGTTAAAGCTGTTGCGAAACACAAGGATTTGAATTTGGTACTTGATATCAGTATTTCCATTTCAATGTGGAAATTGCAGTGCCTTTATCTCTGCAAATAAAGTATTAAGCTTCTTGCCCAAAAACACATTTAAATAGGGAGACTCCTATTCGGTGCAAACAAAAATTCTTTAATTTTTCACTTTTCTTGATATGTTACTTGTTATTATTAGATAATGTATTTGAAGTAGAACTATTTAAATCGTATAATCATGAAGATAAGCAATCGCAATTTATGGTGATATTATTCCAAGCAAGATCGACTAGTTTCGTCACAAGGGGTAGTGTAACTTTGTTAGCATGGTAGACTAAACCTGCTACTAGGTTTATGATTAATAAAAAGTTAGAGACCTAACGATACAGGTTAGTATTACAACAGATTTTTACCTTCCGCCACTTTCAAAAAAATCTATCATAAATATTAATTTGATTAGAAATTCAATTCAAGTGTATGGTTTTAATTTCATTCAAATTTTATTTCATTCTCATGATACAATTGAAAACTAACTAACTTTAAAAAAACGCATAAAATTTGCAAAATCTCATCGGTTCTTTATTTGAAACGTTAGATTGGTCCATGACATTTACTTTTTGAAGATAATTTCATTTAAATGTTGACCGCGGCTGCGTCTTAGGTGGTCCATCCGCTTAGTCCAATTTTGGCATTTCCACGTTTTTGAGTAACAGAGACCCAATTGGTGCGAACGGCGACGAATCGAAAATTGGTGGTCATCATTAACACTGGCCGATACAGCTGCGATATTTTCTTCAATTCGCACTCTACGTAAGCGTGTTGGTGGTTTAATGTCCAACAATCTAAATTTGGTGCGAAATTTAGTCACAATAGCCCGAATAGCCGCTTCAGTGACCATAAAATGGAAGCGCGCAATGAACTTTCTTAACAGAGCACGCATTTTGATAATAAAATTCAATAATTTGCAAGCGTTGTTCGTTTGTAAGACGATTCATGATGAAATGTCAAAGCATACTGAGCATCTTTCTCTTTGACACCATGTCTGAAATCCCACGTGATCTGTCAAATACTAATGCATGAAAATCCTAACCTCAAAAAAATCACTCTTTATTAATATGATGATGAAAAAATTACAGAAATACTATAATTTCTTGAATCTTTCAAATATTGAAACTTGTAAGAGACGTATTTCAGGTTTTCGAAATAAAATAATATCACTCATACGCTAGTCAGAACATCGTGTCACCTCTTTAATTTGCACCATTGAGCGTATAAGCAATATGAACATTTGATATAACAATGAACAATAATATATTTTTTCAGAAATCAAATAAGCCGAAGAAGAACATTAAAGAACATGATAAATTTATTTAAAAAAATTGTAGTCAAGCGTATCTTTCAAATATTGAAACTTCTAAGAGACGTATTTCAGGTTTTCGAAATAAAATAATATCACTTATACGCTAGTCAGAACTAGTTAATTTGCACCATTGAGCGTATAAGCAATATGAACATTTGATATAACAATGAACAATAATATATTTTTTCAGAAATAGTCTAAGAAAATAACACATCAAGTAATCAAATAAGCCGAAGAAGAACTTTAAAGAACATATGATAAATTTATTTAAAAAAATTGTAGTCAAAGCGTAATTAGATATTTAGCACAATTCTTTTGGATATTTAACGAAAAAATATTCACAATTTTTTTTTATTGTAAATTCCTAACAACAGGAAACCAACTTAACAAACAAAACATTTCATCTCCCCAAAAGGGAAATGATTTGAAAACTTTTATTTCGATTTTGAAACGAGCAATTGATGTTGCCCAAAAAATCTTTCAAAATGGTTTTTAATCACTGTTTAAACACTATCTATCACATATTATTGGATATTTTTGAGAAACACTGTTTTAGCAATTAATTAATATTCACTGATTTTATTGAAGGCAAATAATATTGTGGAATTCGTGAAACAAAAATAAATCGGGTATGTGATGAACATTTTATAGTTTCCGATATTTTCTGCTACTATTGCAATTTTAATATTTCAGAAACATTGCCAAAAATATACATAATACTTTCGACTTAAATGTCAGAAGCCCGCAAATCCAAGATTAGAAAGCATTTTTTATACTTAGATGGTCAAGGGGTTTTACCACCCTGGCAGCTCAACAGACATAAGGACTTAGGGAAAAACTTTCAATGTACATATATAAAGAACACTTTGGGCAATATTAAAAAATTCAAACAATTATGTTTCTTATTCAGGAAGCTTATAACTATCGTCCATCGTACGATTTTCCTTTATTTTATTTTTTTAAATGTTAACTGTTTGAAAAAAAACACGAATTTTCATCATAATTTTGGGTAAAAAAAATTGCTCACTGTTGTACAGGACCATAAAACAAAGAAGCTGTACCGAATAAATAGAAAAAACTGAGCCGAATCGGTTCAAGAGATTTTGAGAAAAAAGTGAAAAAAATATACTTATTTGTACCAACTCTAACGCGCCAATTTCTAAGAGCTGTAACTTCAGAAATAACTTGAATTGCGTTATGCGGAGACGCTTCGCGTATTCTTTAAGGTATATAGGATTTTTAGAAAAAACAAAAAAAAATATTAAAACTATTTCACAACTTCTAGCATAATCACTGTAAGGCCCAGCTTTTCTTTATATATTTTTTCTTTTCCATTTTTTTATTTTATTATTATTTTTAATTCCCAGCACAGCAGCCGAAAACATCTTCACAATTTCAAGAAAAAAATATCAAATGTATAACTTTTAAAACCATTTAAAAATATTTACGAATTTCACTCCACATATATTGTATGAGCGATAGTTGGAAATGAAATTGAAAGATTCGTCAAATTAATAAAAATTATCACATTTTTATTTTTTTTTCGATTTTTCTCGTCTTTCTGTTGAAATTAAGCACCTTAGAATTTTCTTTATTTCCGTGCGATTTTCCTTTAAACTTAAAGACACTCTATACTTTTGTTTGATCTATAATACCACTTGAAGCAGAAACCACATTTCACGAAATTATCATATAGAACGTATGAGTAATATTAGCTCAGAGTGATTATACAGATTATGTGAACAACTTTTCTTCTAGGCAAAATGTTCTTTAAAGGGTTTAAACACTCTATATTTCGTCGATGGTAATCCTAATTGAACCTGTCTTTTGTAAAGATTGTGCTTCAACTCTAGAATTTATAACAAATCTAGAATTTTTCACTTCAATGAAGGCAAAAGGTAATTTAATTTGTTTTGCATACAAATAATTTTCCATAAAACCTATAAAAAGTCAGATCGTTAATTGAGTCGATATTAACAAAATTATCATTTTTCGATTCTCTATTTTATTTCTTTGCAAATTTCCTTTAAACCCAAAGACACTCTATTCTTTTCAATATTTATAAGTCTACTTGAGGATGTAATTTGGAGACATTTAATGAAATATTAAAAATTCTTCAAATTTTATAATTGTTTAAAAATTGGTCTCTGTACTCCGCATTTCACGAAATTCTTACATTCAACCTTTACAATATTTTTTCTTGCGGGCATTTTCTTCACAATTCACAGAATTTCTCGAAAGATTATCAAAATTAAACCCAATTTAAAAATGTCTTTCCTTGCAAAATTCTTTTAAACTCAAAGCCACTCTATTCTTTTCTATATTTATAAGTCTACTTGAGGATGAAATTTGGAGCCATTTAACGAAATATTAAAAATACTTCAAATTTTATAATTGTTTAAAAATTGGCCTCTGTACTCCGCATTTCACGAAATTATTATCAATTTGTTTTGCTTCCAAATAATTGTCCATAAAACCTATAAAAAGTCAGATCGATAATTGAATCGATATTAACAAAATTATCCTTTTTTGATTTTCTATTTTATTTCTTTGCAAATTTCCTTTAAACCCAAAGACACTCTATTCTTTTCAATATTTATAAGTCTACTTGAGGATGAAATTTGAAGCCATTTAATGAAATATTAAAAATAAAAAATAATGTGGCGTATACATGATATTCAACGAAGGCAAAAACTATTTGCAGTCTGTTTTGCTTCCAAATAATTTTTCAGGTCTATTTCTATTGAAATTGAAGTTATGTCGAATTAATCGTAAATTAACTAGTAAATCAAAAAAAATCTTTTTTCAAATCCATGCTTTATGCAAGCAGAATTCTATTGGGCCTAGAAATTATTTTTTAGTTATCTTTTGTAGAAGGAAAAATTACAACATACACACCAAACCGACGTACCAAATTTTGTTCAAATACCGTTATCAGGAGCAGAAATAATAGATTTTTAATTTGTGGTTTGTATGGGAGGTACCACGCCCCTTTGTACAATCCCGCCCATATTTGCAGCAGCACTTACAACATACACACCAAACCGACGTACCAAATTTTGTTTAAATACCGTTATCAGGAGCAGAAATAATAGATTTTTAATTTGTGGTTTGTATGGGAGGGACCACGCCCCTTTGTCCAATTGGTCAAATTTTTCCATTTCCTTGTATTGTCATCGAAAATGATTAAGTGTGCAAAATTTGAGCAAAATTGGTTGAGAAAAAAGCTTTCAAAAATTGATTTCAAATTTTGTGGCACACAAACATATATAGAAAGTAACCTTATATAAAGCATGGAAAAATACATATTGTCGGGGATATTCTTTGAAAATTGGCCACCTCCTCGGTTCTAGAAATTATCAATTGGTACGTATAAGTGATTTTGCTTCTGAAACTCGTTCACTATATTAATATGCTTTATTGACAGACAATACAAAGCTGAAAGGCTAATTTTACTTCAGATTTTTTATTTTTGAAAACTGTGCCTCAGCATTGGACATTTTCTGTCTGTTTTGCTTCCAAATATTTTTTCAGGTCTATTTCAATTGAAATTGAAGTTATGTCGGATTAATAGTAAATTAAAAATTCTTTCATATTCTGTGAAAATTGCCCACCGAGCTCCTCGGTTCTAGAAATTATCACTTGGTGCGTATAAGTGATTTTGCTTCTGAAACTCGTTCACTATATTAATATGCTTTATTGACAGACAATACAAAGCTAAAAGGATTTTTTATTTTTGAAAACTGTGCCTCAGCATTGGACATTATCACATGGGGCGTATAAGTGATATTTATAAAGTTTGGTAGCGTACTTGCCTAGAGGCCGCTTGCAAATTTGCTTCCGAAAAATTTTCTTTGAAAATTGGTAAAATTAGGCCTCAGTTCTAGAAATTATCACTTGCCACCTATAAATAATATCAATAATAAATAATAAGTTTTTTCGTAACATTTTCTTTCCGAGCGAAATTTTTCTTAAAGGCTATTGAAAGATTGCATTGATTTGGCAGATAATACAAACTGAAGCTTGATATCAGTATTTCTATTTCAGTGCGGAAATTGCAGTGCATTTATATCTGCAAATAAAATTTTAAGATTTTTGCCCAACAACATATTTAAAATATTTTTGAAAGATGCATATTTCCTGAGCTTCTCAGAAAAATAAAGTGTTCGGTTCTTCAATTTTTCACTTTTCTTGATTTATTGTTCGTTATTATTTGTTTCGCTCTTTCCGAGCGAAATCTTTCTTAATGGCTATTGAAAGAGTGCATTGATTTGGCAGATAATACAAATTGAAGCTGACAGAACTGACAAAATGTTAAAATGACTTCATATTTTCGGAAATTGCAAATTATCATGTGGGGCGTATAAGCGACATTAACTAAGAGCTTTCCTCATAAGTTATATAGTCAATGAAAAGACTGCTTCCAATCGGATTTGCTTCCGAATAATTTTCTTTAATAACGCCAGACAGACTGAAAATCTCTATTTGCTTATTTATTCTAATTTCTTAAAGTGGACGTACAAGTGATAGTAATTCAGTGATGTTCAAAATTATTTAACCAGGCTTTAAAGTTGATGTAATTAGTGTTTGGAAAAATATGCTTAAAACTTTCGGCATTTTTGCCTCCTTCTTTAAAAATTGTTCTTCTGCTCTTTCAGTTGTCACATGGGACATATGAGTGTTATTAACTGAGTGATTAAACAAATTAGTTGTCAAGGCTATAGTCAAGTCAGCATTTTTCCCCTTCTTAATGCCACTACAATTAGTTTAGCATAGCACGCCAACGAAACCTTGAAATCCCCACTTAAAATGAGACACATGGAAATTTCTGAATTTGTCAGTTGTGCAAAAGTAACACTTATACGCGACCCAGCATAGCCATTTAACTAAACTCCTGGTCCCCTGTGACGTATACGAAACATAAACTTTGACATTTAACCCACACATCGGCCTTGCTTTAGCCTACAATCCTTTTAACGCCACGACTTCAGTGGAACGTGAATGAGCAGGGAAAAAATCACGCATTAATGGCAAATTTTTAAACATTTTGTTGTGTTATGGGTGTGAAGAAAGCAAACACCACCACCACATGAACTTGACAACTTTTGTTTATGGCCCCGATGCTTAAATCCGAAATATGCCGTTGTGCCATCATAAAAATACAAATTTTCCAACACCTCCTCACACAGCACACATGGAAGTGATGAAAACCGTCTTTGCCAAACATCAGAAATTCCACATTCGTCCCCTGGGTCGTATGAGCGATACCAAGTATTTATCACTCATACTGGCTGAGAAATGAACCAGTTTCGTGTACATTTCTTAAAGTTAGAAATTTAATATGACCCCGCCACCAAAGATTTATGGCAACCTTTTAAAGGACTGCCTTCTGCCAGCAAGTAAGGCAGGCGGCAGGCAGCAAACACAGAAAATGTGATGCCAAAAAATGGCAACAACAGAAAATTGATTTTTTTCCCAGCTTCGCTCATTTCATTTGGCTTGTGTTTATACAGAATTTATACGCACTTTTTTTCGTTCTCAGCTCAGCACTGCATTGCTTTGCTCGCAAAGTTGAAGAAGAATTCGAGGAGGGGGAGCAGCCGCAGCATCCACTGAGATTTGCTGGCAACAAACGTTTCAGCTGCAACACGTTTTCCTTACGTTTCGTAAAAGTTTTGATTGTTAACCCCTTTTCCGGAGTATTGTATGTGTGTGTGTTTCAGAGGAGAACAATTTGAATTTGTTTAAAAACTTTATTTATTTTCGTTTTGCTTTTGTTTTGTACGCACGAACTTTTCTGTTTTAGCTGAACTTGTTAAACATACACTTGTGCTGCCCGTTTCTGGCTTAATTGCAGTTGTTAACACCGTAAACTATTTCCAAGCGTTTTGGAAAGAAATACTCGTACCCGAATTTATAAGCCCGATATCACTATTTCAAATTATCATCATTTTTTTTTTGCTTCACGAGATTGCTTCTTATTTTTTTTGCCTTTGCTTTCGATTCACCCCGTTTTATGGAGGAGGTTATTTATTTTATTTTTTATTTTTCCAAAAATAAATTCATTTTACACTTCACTGCATTTTCCCATAACAAATTTTCTTATTTGCCAACTTTTCTCTGGTCTGGAGGAGCCTGGCCTGGCCGCTCAATGCCTTTTTGCTCGATTTTCCTTTACGCTTTGCCCAAGCCCAAAAGATAAAACGTTTTCATTAAACAACAGCACGCTATGGTTGTAGTAGTAGTAGTTGGCCAGAATGAAATTGGAAAATTTCATTTGCAGAGATTTTCCCGTTGTCGTTTTGTTTTCGTTTTCGATTAAGAAGGCATAAAAGCACAAGACCACCAGTTAGTTGGGCGAAGGAAAAACAGACAGAAATTGTTGTTGCTGGTTTTATTTCGGTATGAGATTATTACTTTGTGTATACTTGTGTGTGTGTGTGTGTTTTAAGAGATAAAACGTTAAATTTATTTCGGTATGTGTTGTTAGACTAAAAGCGAACCGTCTCGTTCAAGCCCACGTTCTAAACTGAAGTCATAAATGCTGAGTTTTCCACCGTCAGACATAGCCATGCGACACCAAAAACAAACACTGAACTGAACCGAGCCGAACTGCAGCACATCATCACAGCACGGCACAGCACAGCATAGCACAGGCCAGGCAACAGCGACCGCGGCAGCAGCAGCCGACGACGCAGCAGCACCAACCAACGAACATCATACAAACTCTCGCACACTCATTCACTCCCTAACACAGATGCTCAGCTTAACAGAGCACGAGATGTTTGTTTTGCCTTTTTCCCATACAAACGAGCAAACACTAGCGCACACACTCACGTACACCCAAACACTGGAGCACACATTCACGTATAACACAGCTGCACACAACTACTGTTCGCTGTAAGGATGCTGTTCGAGGCTTTTGTTACACTTTTTCCCCAACAATGTTAAACACTCTCCTTTCACTTTACTCTCTCCATGGCTCAGTCAGGTTAGTTCTCTTCTCACTCTGTTGTTGACTTTCACTCGCGCTCGTCCTCTCTCCCTCTCTAATGCAGTCGCTCTCGGGTCATGTTAGATTTTGTAAACAAACCGGTAGTTGAAATGTATGCTACGAAAGCATTTCACTGTCCTAATGTAGCACATTGTTTTCGGTACAGTAAGCGGTCATGGTATTATGACAGTGTCAGACTAATAATGTAAATATAAAATCCCTTTTAGAGACGCAAAATATTTGCGCAAACATGTGTTACGCAAAATTCGCGATAATACGATCTACATACTCTGGAGTTGCCCAACGAAAACAAAATTTTGTGCAAAGCGGCGTATTGCGCAAATATTTTAAAATGGCCTTAAGTACAGTGTTAAGTGTTAATTTTAGTTTTGTATACAAAATGATGAGTAATTGCCTTTTTAATAATTCGTATTTCGGGGGAATTTTTTTTCATAGACAACATATAAATGTTACAATATATAGTGCAAGGAAAATACTAATACTAAAAATGTTAGTAAATATATAAGAATGACAAATGTTTGTCCAAATTGTATTAAGGACATCGAATTCAATAAAACAAATCTCAACAAGTAAAAAGGCGTTAAGTTCGGCCGGGCCGAATCTTATATACCCTCCACCACAGAATGCACATTCCACAGTATTATCAGCAGATGAAAGGATGTCGACTTTACATAGAAGTACAGTACCATATTACGAAAATTGTGATATTTTTATGCACATTACTATATTTGTTTACTATTTCAAACTATAATGTATACTTATGCGCACTGTTTAAAATCTACTACTATAAATAAATACAATGCTGTAGTTGTGAAAGTGAACACGCCTAAATATTAGGTGATTGTCAGTCGCCATTAGGGAGAAGAATTTTCAGATACATACAAAGTGACTGTATTATTTTGATAAGAAAAGTGCAAATTTTAAATATATCCCCATTCGCCCCATTCTCCGCCCAAATGAACAAATTTCGAAAAAAACCTTTTTGTTTCGAGTCAGAACACCGAATACACACCAAATTTCATATTATTAACTTCAGCGGTTTGGTCTCATTTTTATCCCACTTTCTCAATTATATCCCATAAAAGAACGAATTTCGAAAAATCCCTCTATTTTACGTGCCTATGCAATTAGAGGGATGTAAATCCCTCTATTTTACGTGTCTATGCAATTAGAGGGATGTACACACCGAATTTCATGATTCTAGCTGTTGTCGTATCATTGGTACCATTTTTTACCCCTTTTGTTCCATTTCGCCCGCTAAAACTTGTATTTTCTTTGTGGTGCTTCCAAGCTACAAGGTGAATGTCCGCAACATTTATTCCCTTATAAGTACAAATTTAGACAAAATACCTGTATATTATGTATCTACTCTATTAGAGGTATGCACACGCCAAATTTCGTGTTTCTATCTGTTGTCGTTTGATAGGTACTATTTGTATCCCCTTTCGTCCCATATCGCCCCTACAAATAAAAATCACTCTATAGTGCCCTTTTATGCTATAAAGGGAATGCGAATTATCAAATATCAAGTAAATACAAGCTAATATGTTCAAAAAACATGCTGAAATACTCTAAATATTAGGGGTATTTTCAGTCCTTGTGAGGGAAAAATTTTTCCCTCTGGGCCGATTTCTTCCACTTTCAATCCCAACCGATTTGCAACCATAAGACACATTTAGGGAAAATTTGAACCTCCTAGCTCGTTTCGTTCGGCCGCTATCGTGCTTTCAAAAGACAGACAGACAGACGGTCAGACGGCTAAATAATCTCAGAATTTTACGAGGATACAGAATATATATACTCTATGGAGTCTCCGTTGAATATTTCAAGGTGTTACAAACGGAATGACAAAAGAATATATACCCCCATCCTGGAGGTGGAGGGTATAAAAAATGGTACTTATCAAACGACAACAGCTAGAAACACGAAATTCGCTGTGTACATTCATCTACCTGAGTAGATATAAATATAATAATAATAATAATATAAAAGTATATTTTCAAATTCGAACTTTTAAGGGGTAAAATTTTAATAGAGTGATAAAAATGGAAATTCGGTGATTGCGTATGCACGTAAAATAAAGGGATTTTTCCACTAATTTCAAGGGAACAGAGGGATAAAAATGGTACCAACTAAACGGCTACAGCTGGAATGAATGCTCTAATTGCGTAGATACATAAAATAAAGAGATTTTCGTAGACTGGTAGCAAGCAAATGGCTAGAATCATAAAATTGAGCTATCTTGAACAGTGAACGTGCTCTCGCAATGGTTTTGCAAAGTTTGTACTATAGGAATTAAAATTGCATAGAAATACAACCAACAAATATTTACAGGGTAATGTGTTCAGAGAACTTCCTGTTACTAATATCCTATATGAATAAAACAATATAAAGAATTTATGAAATCAGGGTTTGTTAAATGTTTTCTTAAATAGCGCAGTCGAGCTTTGTGTTGTCTTTATCCTCCTGTTGTATAATTACAATATTTTTCTGCTACAGTTTGAACCTATTTTCCAATGAACGACTGTAAAATTCCAATAGCTTAGATTACAAATAATTTGCAACTCAGATGTGATAAGCAAATTGGTAGCATGGACTGACAGTATTCATGCATAATTTTAAAAAAATTGAATTTGTACATAATTTTTAATAAAAATAATAAAATGCATTATATTTCCCCAGTTACAATATTTTTAACCTTTCTATAAATAAAAGGCCTGTTTGATTGATGCTAGTAAAGCTTAATTTTTGTATGGAATTTACAAAGTAGCTTACTTCTCGGTTAGTGTTGTTGCCAGATTTTTGTTGATCATTTAAGAAAAACCAATGGGCATAAATGATGGCACCTTATCAAGTATCTTAATCGTAAACCAGAGATACAAGCCGACCGATTTTAAGCCTACAAGCCGCCGAAGATTTCATCGGCTAAAATCGACTTTAACCACGCCGCCGATTTCATCGACTCATATTTGAAATATATGTACGCAGATAAAAAGATGAGTAAATAAAATGATAATGCTAAATCAAGTGTTATTAGGGTTTTTTGGACATAGTATCGGCAAATTAACTCCGATTGTTATAAATTTTAGCATGAGCATAAAGGATATTTACTCATCTTTTTATCTGCGTACATATATTTCATATATGAGGATAAAGGAAATTTACTGCTTTCTCTATATATGTAACTACTTTTTAGAAGATAATGAGAAGAAAATGAATAAATTGCGTTTTGGAACTAAAAAATCTGAGTTTTTGCACTAAATCTATCCTATCTTCCAAGGGTGCAATTTCGTGCAGTCAAAAGTTACCCTACAAAAGCGGGGAACCCTTCAACCTTTCCAAATATGTATATATTTCGTTAAAGGCTTTTGATGGATAAAATTTGTGTTGGTTCAAATTCCGACATTTGTTCAAAGACAATATTTTTTAAAATATTTATTACAAACAAACTATAGGTGACAAACATGGCGTCATAATAAAGCTAAGAAACCACAATTTCTAATAAAAAATATCATAGTGAAAAATCTCTTAAAATGTGTGAGAAACAGTTTGGCAAATTCAAATAAAAGAAATTACGTTTTTTAAATTTTCAAAATTTTGAAAAACGTGAAAATCTGTAATACAAAAAAATTAAAAATTTTTCTTCGCATTATAAACAAATACGTAAAAATATATTAATAAACATAAACACAAAAAAAAATTAATTTTAGCTGCAACAATAAAGGTCTCACTTTGCCTTTTTGTTAATTTTGGGTTCTGCTGAAGACTTCAGCACAACCTTTGGTCTTAATTTTTCGTTTCATCTGTTTTGGGGAATCCCAAATTTTCATATTGGTGCTTTTGCAGCTTGTCATTTGAATGCAGAAGTTTGTGAAAATCACCAAAAATAATTATTTGATTTTCGCACTCCGCGCAAAATAATTATTTTTGGTGATTTTCACAAACTTCTGCATTCAAATGACAAATGACATTGACAACTGACTTTCGTACTAGCGCAAGCTGCAAAAGCACCAATATGAAAATTTGGGATTGCCCAAAACAGATGAAACGAAAAAAAAGCAAAACCTAATTAGAACCATGATTGACCGTGTACTGAACTTAGACCGCCTAGAGGCGGTCTTGGGAACTAGAGGTTTAAACCAAAAAAATGACAACACATACAACATAACAGACCAACTATACATACAAACAACAACAATGCACACGAGGTACAGTGAAGACGGGACATACCGTACAACAACAACCTTTGCATTGTTGCGAGCGATGCGAGCACATGCATTGACATTGAATTGACAAAGTAAGATTTTTAGTGTGTCGACTTAGTTCGGTGGAATATTTTGTTCATCAGCGCTTCTCATTTGTCGTATGTGACCGCTGGTACTAATATGAACCCTGATTTAAGTTAAAGACATACATTCGTTGCGAAAGTTCTGACGAGATGGGGTAGCGCCCATCGAAACTGCGCAGTCAACTTTTAGCTGCAACATAAAGGACTCACTTTGCCTTTTTGCTAATTTTGGGTTCTGCTGAAGACTTCAGCACAACCTTTGGTCTTAAACTAAAATAAATTACAACACATACAACATAACAGACCAACAATACATACAAACAGCAACAATTTCAATTTTCTTTAAAATCGAAAAATACGAAAAGTAGCCAACTTTGGGCCGATTTCTAAAATATATCCGATTTCCCGATTTTTAATGTTAATATCTCAAAATAATCCTTGGGTCCTTGTCTAATTTTGATTTTTTACAGAACTCAAAAATGTCTACTATTCAATTCCAGTACGTGTGGCCATGTGTTCCTATAAAAAACAATGAACAACAGCTCCTCTATTGTGCTTCTTTAGTGTGTCAAAGTAGGTAGAATATTATCATTCTTTGGAAGGATTATGATATGCAAAATGTCCGGTCAAATATGCCTCACATGAAACGCTGTAATTGCAAAAATATTTATTAAATGCATCCATATTATAAATTTTGGGAATGGATCCCCACTCCCAAAAAAACTGTATGGGATAATTATATGAAATTATTGGAACATTTGCTAATATTGGCTAATATTAATGAATATTGAATTAAAAGGTATCAAAAACCAATACAAATTGTTCCTTCCATTTTCCCAAAATTGTCAAATAAATAGGGGTGTTCGAATGACAGAACGAGCCGACAAATCAGCCGAAAGCCGCCGCCGTCGACCCATTTTTAACAGCGCCGCCGCCGCCGATAATTATGGTTCGGCTTGTAACTCTGTCGTAAACTAGTAAACCCAATCGAATAGACCTAATGTGTAATCCATGCTAATTTATTAGAGCGACACTGTATTCTGGTTATTGTGTGTTACATCCATTTACGAGGGTTAACTTAAACTTTGTTGTGCTTTATAACATTTTCCTCCCAAACACATTAATGTACTCTACACAATCCACCTCGCTCTGCCTCTCTAACACGAACACACAACAGAGCGCCTACTCTCTCTCTCTCAGTCTCTAACAATGCTAAAGCTGCACACTGAATGTTATGCTGCTCTCAGCTTCCGGGTTTATTTCAGCAGTGTGTCATTGTTATGATTTGCAACGTGAGCTGTGTGTGGGTGTTTGTGGCTGCTGCTGCTGGTGCTGTGTTTTCATGTTGTCTCACATGGTGTTCTCGATGTGAAATAACTGTTTATTTCTCTCTGTTGTTGTTGCTGTTATTCGTTGACCGTACACGCAATACTTACTCAATGTATGTATGTACGTAAGGATGTGTACCGAAGAAAAAAATGTAAACAAAACATCCGTCGTTTTTCGTACAGTGCGTCTGCAAACCACGTGTTATCGGCTTAGGCTTACAGTCAGGCAGTCCTCTTTTTCCTTTTTTTGTGGCCGAGCAGATTTTAGTGATTTTTCGCTCGCTCGCCCCCCCTCGTTTTCTTCACTTTCACTAAAGCCCCACGAACGGAGGGTATTAATTTATTATGTTATGATGGAAATTTTCGTATATTTTCATGTTGACTTTTAGTGAGTTTTGTGAATTAGATTCCTGTGGAATTTCCTGACGCGACCTTGACAACCGAACGACAACGACAACAACAACGGAACGAGGAGGTGAACCTTCACTGTCACACCAGTTAATTGTGATGTAACCGACCCGACGATGACGACGACGGCGATGACGACGAACGCTGTGTTAACATTGCACTGGCGAGCAACTACTCAACACGCACTCAAAATGTAATGAACTTGAAATTGCACACACGCACGGCAGGATGTGGAAATGGAAAGCAAAGCATAGCATAGCAAAGCAAATGTGGAAGAACTGTTAAATGTTGATACAAAAACACGAGGCACAGACGAAACGCACACGAGAACGCAATGTTAATCTTGCAAGGCGGCCGAAGTCTCTGTTAAATAATTCTTCCGGGGCATGATTTATTGCATTTTTATGCAGCAGTGGCAGTGGCTGCTATGATTGAATATTAATTGTTTATTCTTTTAGTTTTGGCTTCCACTATATGTTGGCACCATTCTAAGGGGTCATTTAAAATTGCATTTAATTGCAAAAGGCAGAAGTTGTCACTTTTAAATGTTCATTAGTTGTGACAGTTTTGGAACGAAATGAATTTTAATTTTGTTGCCTCTGCAAATATTTCACATTTAGAGCAATTCCGAATATCTGCAGTTCATATTTGATTTGAAGATATCCACCATCTAAGCTCTGTCGATGGAGCTGTTATTAAATTCAGATTGAACATGAGGTCTTCTTTGTGACACATACACAAGCCTATTGAGAGCACGAGCGACAACTAGTTTAGCCACATAAACTATTTCCGGCCCAAAGCCTTTAAGTGATAATTGAAATAAAAATTAAATAAAATAAAAATTATATAAAAGGAGAGACATTAAAATTATAGTGAATTGTTCATATTTTAATTGGCATAATATCAGGCCCTATGCGCCACATTGCAACGACGGAAATATATAAAACATCTAAAAAATGGAAATAATTAAAAAAAGCATATTAATATGAGGGAAATAAAGGGAGTCCCAAAACATTTGTAATAAACAGATAACACAGTTTTTAACGAAGTGCTGTCTTGGCACATAAATTCTCTTCTTTATTCTCTGCATAACCATTTTTCATAAATATTGTCGAATTTCGGTGCTGTAGCGCACATTTTGGAACCAATAAAAAATATATCTTAAAGAAATTTCACATGCTTCGAACAGACTTCCAAACTTAGAAGAGTATTATTGAAATATAAAGTGAAAAGTTATGGAATGGCACAAAGGAAAATATATTTCATGAATGGAGCTGATGTGTTTTCTAGATGATTTGCAAAATTTTGGATAGGGCCAATGATCCACCAAAATCATTTAAAATTTTTAAATGGCAGACTTGCCAGAAGTGAGGATTTGTCGGGCGGGACCGACTATATGATACACTCCACTTTCTATCCGAATACAATTCAATTCGGTAAAAAATTGAAAACGGGAAGGATTTTTGTATGCTTCCTAATCATAGGCTAATATGACCTGACCCAATTTGTTAAATCGAGAAGAATATTTGTATCGGGGCTATATCCAAACATGGAATGAAGTACCCACATTCAAAATAGAATCTTCCAGTTCTAGTATAACGTTTTATGATCAATTTGAAGAAATTCGGTGAAAATCCGTGGTTTCTGGTGCGGAAAAAGTCAAGCCGGGAGCGAAATTTGTATGGGGCTTTATATGTAAATCTGAACCGATCTATCACATTTTCAGTTGAAATATAAGATGTTTTACGAATTTTGAACAAAATCTGATAAAATATGTGGTTTCTAGAGCGAAAAAGGTCAAATTGGGAGCGAAATTTGTATGGGGGCTATATCTTAATCTGAACCGATCTGACCAATCTTCATCATGGGTGTTTTTAATTGAAATATAAGATATTTTGCAAGATTTGAAGATGATCTGTTAAAAAATGTGGGAGCTATATATAAATCTGAACCGATCTGACCCATATTCACCGTGGGCATTTCTAGTGGAAATATAAGATATTGTACCAAATTTGAAGAAGATCTGTTAAAATATGTGGTTTCTAGAGCGGAAAAAGTCAAATTGGGAGCGAAATTTGTATGGGCGCTATATATAAATCTGAATCGATCTGACTCATTTTCACCATGGATTTTTCCAGTTAAAACATAAGATATTTTGCCAAATTTGAAGAACATCTGTTAAAATATGTGGTTTCTAGAGCAGAAAAAGTGAAATCGGGAGCGAATTTTGAAAGGGAGCTATATATAAATCTGAACCGATCTGATCTATTTTCACCACACGTGTTGCTAGTTTAAATATAAGATGTTATGCCAATTTTGAAGACAATCTAATAAAATATGTGGTTTCTAAAGCTGAAAAAGTCAAATTGGGAGCGAAATTTGTATGGGAGCTATATATAAATCTGAACCGATCTGACTCATTTTCACCATGGGTGTTTCTAGTGCAAATATAAGATATTTTGCCAAATTTGAAGAAATTCTGTTAAAATAGCGTGAAAAGAGTAAAATCGGGAGAAAAATTTGTATGGGGGCTATATCTAAATCTGGACCGATTTTCTTCAAATTAAATACCTTTTGTCCTTATCCCATAAAACATCGTTGTGCAAAGTTTCATTTTGTTCTAACAACAACTGCGACCTGGACTTTGTTTACAAGAATAGATGGACCGACGGACGGACGGACATTGCTAAATCGACTCAAAAAGTGATTCTAAGTCGATCGGTATACTTAACAATGGGTCTATCTCGTTGCCTTTTGGGTGCACAAAGATATAATACTCTCGTGGAGTGTATAAAAATATGAAATGGGGACGAACAGTGGAATTTTGTGGAGTTTTCATAAAATATACTTGAGATTTTGCGAGGATATTCGAAAAACTTTAAAATATTTAGTATTTGCTTTGAAGTGGGATATTTTCTTGGCTATTTTACAAGCGATCAGTTCCCTACCAGCGAGCCTGCTGTACTCAGAAAAAAGTGAACCCTATAATGAGTTAACATGAACTAAAATTGAGGAAAATTGTACTTCATATAGAGCTAAAGCAATATTTCCTCATATCAAGTTCAAACTCTTCATTTCATATTCTTTGAAAAATGTATCAAAATTGGAGAGAGTCATCATTTGTGTGATCGCTTCAGATGGAATAACCCTTTGCTCGAATTGTTTGAAATAAAAACTTTTTATACCCTCCACCTCCAGTATGGGGGTATACTAGCTTTGTCATTCCTTTTGTAATACCTTGAAATATCGACCTGAGACCCTATAATGTATACATATTCTTGATCGTCATAAAATTCTAAGACGATCTAGCAATGTCCGTCCGTCCGTCTGTTGAAAGCACGCTAGCATCTAAACGAAAGGAGCTAGAAGGCCTAAATATTGCATAAATACGTCTTATAGTCGCATATCGGTTGGGATTTGGGGGCGAAATCGGCCCAAAGGGAAAAAAATTTCCCTCACAACGACTGAAAAAACCCATAATAATCCCTTATATTTTAGAGTATTTAAGCATATTTTGTCAATATGTTTGCTTGTACTTTCTTGATATTGGGTATGCGCATTCCTCCTATAACAAAAACGTGCACCATAAAGTGATTCTTATTTGTAGGGGGTACAATGGGGCAAAAAAGGGATAAAAATGGTACATATTAAACGACAACAGCTAGAAACGTTGAGTAGATATTTAATATAAAAGTATTTTTTCCAAATTCGTACTTTTAAGGGGTAAAATGGGAATAGAGGGATAAAAATGGTACCAACCAAACGGCTACACCTAGAATAATGAAATTCGTTGTATACATTCCTCTGATTGCATGGACAAGTAAAACAGACGTATTTTTCAAAATTCGTACTTTTGGTGTTAAAATGAAAAAAGGGGATAAAAGTAGTACCAATCAAATGACCGCAGCTAGAGTCATGAAATTCGGAGTATACATTCCTCCAACTGTGTAGACACGGAAAATAAACTGATTTTTCGAAATTCGTACTTTTTGGGGTCAAAATAGAAAAAGGGGATAAAAATAGTACCAACCAAATGACAGCTGCTAGAGTCATGACTACGTAGACTGATTTTTCGAAATTCGTACTTTTTGGGGTCAAAATAGAAAAAGGGGATAAAAATAGTACCAACCAAATGACAGCTGCTAGAGTCATGACTACGTAGACATGAAAACTAAAAGGGTTTTTTCCAAATTCATACTTTCAAGGGCTACAATGGGTACGGAGGGATAAAAATGGTACCAACCAAATGGCTACACCTTAGGGTTTGCATCCCTGGATTTCCCGTGGGAAAATTCCCGGGAATTCGCACATTTTTCATTTCCCGTATCCCGGGAAATTCGTACGGGAATCCCGCAAGAATTCAGTAGAAAATTTTACATATTTTTTCCATCATTTCCACAATAAAATTAAAAATGTTGTATAAAAATGTAGATCACATAGCTTTTAATCAGGTATGTCAACTATTGCAGTTGGATGACAAAATATTTTTAAGCTGCGTTCGGATGTAGACTCAAAAGCAACTTTTTCGGATTTTTCCTGTCAAGCTCCATATGAAAAAAAATCCGTGAAAAATATATTTTGGGCGTGTATTCGAACGCCAAAAATAAAGAATTTAAAGTTTTCGAAGCGACAGGACAAAGGACAACATTTCATTTATTGCTCTAGTCACTATTAATGGGAACGATCGTTCTCCCTTGCGTCCTCATTTTCCAGTAAAATAAGAAATATCTGATCTTTAATTAATTTTGAAACTTGAAAATATAATTATTTTTATATATATTTATTTTACTTTAATAAAATTTGAATGTTTCATTGGAAAAATAAGCCTAACTCATGGTAAACAGTATGTTGACGATTTCCCGTATTGTCCCGGGATCCCGGGAAATTGCAAAAATAATTCCCGTTTCCCGGGAAATAAAAAGTACGGGAAAATGCAAACCCTACTACACCCGGAATAATGAAATTCGGTATATATGTACATTCCTCTGATTGCGTAGACACTTAAAATAAACAAATTTTTCGAAATTCGTTTTTTTAGGGTTAAAAATAAAAAAGGGCATAAAAATAGTATCAATCAAATGACCGAAGCTAGAGTCATGAATTTCGGAGTATATATTCCTCTAACTGCGTAGACACGGAAAATAGACGAATTTTTCGAAATTCGTACTTTTGGGGGTTAAAATGGAAAAAGGGGATAGAAATAGTACCATCCAAATGACCGCAGCTATAGTCATGCAATTCGGAGTATACATTCCTCTGACTGCGTAGACACGGAAAATAAACGGATTTTTCGAAATTCGTACTTTTAAGGGATACAATGGTACAGAGGGACAAAAATAGTACCAACTAAACGACTACAGCTAGATTGATGACATTCTAATTGCGTAGAAACGTCAAGGGGGTAAACATGGTACCAACCAAATGGGCGCAAATTCGTACTTTTCCTTTTACGGCAAAAATTGGTTGAATCATGAAGTTAGGGTATTTTGCACTTTGCACATACGTCTGATAATGGATAATGGATTTTCAAAATTAGTACTTGTGGAATTAAAATAGTATGGAAATACAACAAACTGTAGCACCCACTATCCACCAATATTTATGGTATTTAAGCTTTTTGAAAATATAAATATAAGAATATTTATTTTTTGATTTGAAATAAATAATGATTTGAAATAATTAAAATATTATATTTATTTATACAATTATTTTTTCAATATTTGTATATTTTTTGGTTTGCCTATGTTAAAAAAATTTCCTGTAATATTACTGCACTTCTACGAAAACCGACAACCTCGGCCGGGCCGAACTTAACGCCGTTTTTATTTGTTTTTACTTGATGCCAAACTATTCTCAGATTTGGATGTCATCTGTCATATACATTTGGAGACGAATTTTTTTAAAGACATTTTTTTTCAAATTTTTCTGATTTGGCTATCGACTCACACGTTAGTTTGTGGCTGCAAAAGTGGCTATGAACATAAAATAATATAGTTCAAAAATGGGGCAGCATATAACCGAAGGTTGTAATTCGCTACAACGATTTTGGTTAAAACATTTTTCTACATTTAGGACATATCGTACTATTAAATTCCATCATTACGCGGTTAATAGCATTTTGGTTATCAAGTTATCAGGCTAAAATAGGATAAATAGTGGCTGTAAAGTCAAAAATTGTGAAACGTATCTTTAGAAAAACCAGCGTAACTTTTTATCATATTGAGAACACCAAAATATTTTTATGGCATATGATTGCTGACTTCATTCGGAATATTTGTGTCAGAATCCTGAAAAGAGAAAGTTTAAATATAAGCAACTGCAGCCACGAATTTTGGATTTTTCAACAATTGCAGCCATTTTCGCTGGCACTGGCTACATATATGTTAAAGACGACATTGGTTCTTAATAAACAAACTAAAAATTCAGTTGGATCCGTTGGCTAGATCGCGAGAAAATCAAAAAACAAGAGTGTCATGCATGAAAATCAGTTTAGCCATATTTGCCGCGAAAATGAAAATTTTCGAAAAAAATATACAATTCGTATTTTTTGTTTACCATGCCCTACCGCAATATCCACATATTGTAAAAAATCTAGGAAAAGGGATAAAAATGGTAACAATCCGACGGATGAAGCTGAAATCTTTAAATTCGCTGTGTACATCGCATAAAATGCGTTTTCTATACAACATTGCCAAGTTTTCATGAAAAACTTCATTGGGTTTACAATAAATTCTATTTATATATTTGGACATAAATGGATATGTGCTTATTTTAACGTTCATAGTGCATAAAAACCATAAACCGCGAATAATAGGAAATTTCGAAAACTTTTTAATTGTAGTAATTAGTAATCCTCTTCAGATTAAACTGTAGAAGAATGACTCATAATTACTTTTAAAATTAAGAAGAAAATCAGTTTTTTTGCTCTTCTGAAAAGTTGTGTTTTTGTTCATAGCCACTCACTATATGAATATAAGCCCTCGATATCTATATATATAAAAGAAAGTGTCCGAAGCGATGTAATCCAATAACTCGAGATTGGCCAAACCGATTTTGATGATTTGTACTTTGTTGGAAAGGTATTTTCTCAGCACGGGTTTAAAAAAAATAAAAAAAAAGAACTTCAAAATATAAAAATTTGAAAATGTCTTATTTTTACCACACAGCGTGTTACGACAGGTTTTTTCCGATGTTGTTGAAATTTTCAGTGCAGATAGATGTAGGTCTGGAAGGAACTATAGGCTATAGAATTTTTAAAAATTTGCTCTGTGGGCGGAGGGGGCGTGGCAATAGTGTTTTTGAGAGCTAGAAGGCTGAAAATTGGAACGTATATATTACTGACCACAATAATGATAAATATGATGCAGAAATTTGGATTTTCATTTTGTGGGCGGAGTGGGCGTGGCAAGTGTTTTTGAGAGCTAGATGGCTGAAAATTGGTACATATATATTACTGATCACGATGCCGAAATTTGGATTTTCGTTTGTGGGCGGAGTGGGCGTGGCAAAAGTGTTTTTGAGAGGTAGTAGGCTGAAAATTGGTACATATATATTACTGACCACGAGAAAGATCAATTTGATGCTGAAATTTGGATTTTCGTTTTGTGGGCGGATTGGGCGTGGCAATAGTGTTTTTGAGCTAGAAGGCTGAAAATTGGAATGTATATATTACTGGCCACGAGAAAGATCAACTTGATGCCGAAATTTGGATTTACGTTTCGTGGAGTTTGGGGCGTGGCAAAAGTGTTTTGGAGAGCTAGAAGGCTGAAAATTGGTACATATATATTACTGACTACGAGAATGATAAATATGATGCCGAAATTTGGATTTTCGTTTTGTGGGCGGAGTGGGCGACAAAAGTGTTTTTGAGAGGTAGTAGGCTGAAAATTGGTACATATATATTATTGACCACGAGAAAGATAAATATGATGCCGAAATTTGGATTTCCGTTTCGTGGACGTGGCAAAAGTGTTTTGGAGAGCTAGAAGGCTGAAAATTGGTACATATATATTACTGACCACGAGAATGATAAATATGATGCGAAATTTGGATTTTCGCTTTGTGGGCGTGGCAAAAGTGTTTTTGAGAGGTAGTAGGCTGAAAATTGGAATTGGCTAGTAGTATTTATAGCTAGAAGGCTGAAAATTGGAACGTATATATTACTGACCACGGGAAAAAAGTGTTTTTTAACTAGAAGGCTGAAAATTGGAACCTATATATTACAAACCACGATAATATCAATATGATAAGATCAATATGAAACCTGATTTTAATTTTACCATTTGTATTTTGCCTGGCGAAGCGGGCGGGGTTCAGCTAGTATTACAATAAATTTGGAACTTATACGATACTAATCAATGTAGGTACGAGCATTCCTATAAGCGCACACGCCATTTAGCCTTTCTCTAATTGTTTTACAATGTAATTTTATCAACAACATTTTCATGTAAACTGTCCAAATTGGTCCAAAAACCTTGTCATTCAGAACAAAAATTGCACAATAACCCTATATAAAAAGGAGTGTAAACATATATAGTCTATATCCGGACTATATAAAATACAAATGTGATTAGGTTCGCATTTAAGTCCTTGTATAACACTTGTTATTAGATAGCGTATTTTTCCATTTTTGCATAAAATATGCATTTCACTGTGGAAAATATGCTAACATAAAATTGGTTAATTAAGCACTTAATTAGTTTATCATGCAAATTATTTGTGTTTCAGTCCATTCAAAATATGATTTTGCATAAAAATACGTTGTCTAGTCATAACACAATACATTTTGAATGAAATCAAATGGCTTTCAATAAAACACAAGAAATGTATCTAATCTAAGGATCGTTTGATGCCAACGTGAAACCACAAAGCAGAGTGTTGAGTATATTGGTAGTACGGATTTTAATAATTTGTCAAAAATTAATTCCAATTTGAACTTTTTGTTTGCCGTGCTCTACCGAAATATACATATTTTTCTCGAGAAAGATCGATCTTCAAAAAACATGCAGAATTTTAACCCTAGTAATTTTGTCGTATAAATTGGAGTGTAATTATGCTAATTAAGCAATTAATTAAAGCTATTTCCAACTTTGGTGTCTTTGGTCACCCCCCCACTGAAATTTCCCAGCAAGTTTTTTCGTAGAACATTTTAATCTATAAATGTCCTTTTAGGTTTTCTAGAAAAAAGGTCCGACCCATAAGGAGAAGAGCTAAAGGGTTAGGATCTTCCATAAAAATGATACTCATAAAGTTCCATAATACAGTTCTGACAATAAGAATTCTCTCAGACATTGGCATACAATACTTTTTTCACTTAGTATAATGCTCCCATCGACCGAAAAATGTAAAATTTGACCCACTGTAAAAAGAAGCTCAGGCCAGCTGGACTATAAGTTCATTCTAAATATAAAAATAAGTAGCCCTATTAGAATTGTAGTGTAGCTGCTCAATATATCAATTTGGAAATCAAATCTAAAGAAATAAATGTTCAATAATTTAAAAATGTTTCCAAAGTTATTTTTTATACTCCACTAATTTAAAATAAATCCATTTTTTGGATTGTTATTTTGATTATAAGTATTGTCAACTCGCCTCAATAATGTCATACGACGTTAGGGCAACACAAACAATTGTTATACCCTCCACCTCCAGAATGGGGGTATACTAACTTTGTCATTCCGTTTGTAACATCTTGAAATATCGACCTGAGACCACATAAAATATATACGATCTAGCCATGTCCGTCCGTCTGTCCATCCGTCTGTTGAAAGCACGCTAGCATCTAAACGTAAGGAGCTAGGACATCCAAACTTTCCATAAAAGTGTCTTATAGTCGTAGATCGGTTGGGATTGAAACTGGGCGAAATCGGCCCAAAGGGAAAAAAATTTCCCTCTCAAGGACTACAAATACCCATAATAACACCAATATTTTAGAGTATTTAAGCGTGCTATTGCAATCTATCTTATTTGATATTGGCTATGCGCATTCCCCCTATAACAAAAACGTGCACCATAAAGTGATTCTTATTCGCAGGGGACGATATGGGGCAAAAGAGGGATAATAAATGGTGCCTACCACATGACAACAGCTAGAAACACGAAATTTGGTGTGTACGTCCCTCTAATTGTGTAGATACATAATGTAAAAGTATTTTTTCCAAATTCGTACTTTTAAGGGGTAAAGTGGGAATAGAGGGATAAAAATGGTACCAACCAAACGGCTGCATCTAGAATAATGAAATTCGGTGTATACATTCATCTGATTGCGTAGACATGTAAAATAAACGGATTTTTGGAAATTCGTACTTTTTGGGGTTAAAATGGAAAAGGGGGATACAAATAGTACCAATTTAGACACGTAAAATAAACGGATTTTTGGAAATTCATACTTTTTGGGGTTAAAATGGAAAAAAGGGATAAAAATAGTACCAACCAAATGACAACAGCTAGAGTCGTGCAATTCGGGGTATACATTCCTCTGGCTGCGTAGACACGAAAAATAAAAGCTTTTTTTAATTCGTACTTTAAAGGGATAAAAAAGGGTACAGAGGGATAAAAATAGTACAAATAAACGGCTTCAGCTAGAATGATGAAATTCGGTGTGTACATTCCTTCAATTGTGTAGACACGTAAAATAAATAGATTTACGAAAGTCGTACTTCTAAGGGTGTAAAATTGGAAAAAGGGAATAAAAATGGTACCAACCAAATGGCTGCAGCTATAATCATGGAATTTGGTGTATACATTCCTCAGACTGCATAAATAATATAAAACGATTATTCCAAATTCGTACTTTTTACTTTTACGGCAAAAATTGGTTAAATAATGAAGTTAGGTTATTTTGCATTATGTACGTGAGATAATTGATTTTCAAAATTTGTACTTTTGTAATTAAAGTAGAATGGAAATACAACCAACTGTTAGGCTTGCCTTATAAGCGTGGTTTAAAGTAATAAAAATATTATATTTATTTATAAAATTATTTTGTTAATATTTGTATTTGTTTTGTTTTGCCTACATTAAAAAAATATATTTTCCTGTAATATTACTGCATTCTACGTAAATCGACAGCCTCTGTGGAATGCAATTCATGGTGGAGGGTATATAAAGTTCGGCCCGGCCGAACTTAGCGTAGTTTTATTTGTTTATACTCCACTAATTTAAAATAAATCCATTTTTAATAAATAAATTTTTGGATTGTTATTTTGATTATAAGTAATGTCAACTCGCCACAATAATGTCATACGACGTTAGGCCAGGGCAACACAAACAATTGTTATTAAAATAACTTTGTCACTGAATGGTAAGGGTGGCAAAATAGAAGAACATAGTACAGTAGTACTTTTTAAGCTCAAAATGTATCCAGAAAAAAACACAATTGTACCATGTCGTGCATCCCTGCTGTACCCCTTTGTGGATTCTGTAGAACATTTCCCCTGTTTCATGTGATGGATTTCCATGCTCAGCTTTGAACAAAAAGAGGGTGGTTTTTTCTCTCAAAAAGTATTTCAGCGTAGACAACACCCTTCCTGGTCTTAATGTAAAGCTTGTCTATAGTAAGTACACATTAGGGCGTACCTCAAAAAAAAAGTTCGCCGTACACCTTCGAATATGAAGTATTATTGAAAGGTAGTTTCAAAAAAAAAATTTTTATTTTTTTATGCCGAACGTAGGGGTCGCGCTTTTACATTTTTCTATATAACTTGTATTTATAAACGGATTTTAAAGTGTGATACATCGATGTTTTTGTCTCGACGAGGCCGATTTTTTTGTCTTTGAAGTCATTGAGCTCAAGCACCCCCTTCTGGTACTTACCCATCATTTCTCAGTTGCTACTACCCTAATGTACCACTCTAATAATCGAAAATTAAAGCTCGCATAAAATCATGAATCATGTTTGAGCTCAATGACTTCAAAGACAAAAAAATCGGACAAAAACATCGATGTATCACACTTTAAAATCCGTTTATAAATGCAGAAGTTATATAGAAAAATGTAAAAGCGCGACCCCTACGTTCGGCATAAAAAAATAAAAAAAATTTTTTTGAAACTACCTTTCAATAATACTTCATATTCGAAGGTGTACGGCGAACTTTTTTTTTTTTACTTGTAACCTGGTACGCTCTAGTACACATGTTACAACAATTACAGTGCTGCTCAAACTATGAAAATAATGTTAAGTAAAAAAGTATCCTTATTCAGCAAATTTACTATAATTAAAATAGAAATTGTAATAGATTGCCCAAAATAGCCATAATTTATTATGAACTTGAGTGTGTTTATAGTTCATTCGTTATAGCACATCCTCGAAACAAACATGTCGTTAAAGCAGTTTTCACAAAAGCCTAGCAACATTTTCTATGTTTTAAATCAATATAGCGCAATTTTATGTAGCAACATTACCATGGCTGGGTTTTCATTTTGCCATAAAATGTAGGGCGTTCGATAAAACATGGGTTAGGCAAACTTGGAATATTATTTATGAGTAGATACTACAAGTAATTTTTCCGACTGCGATAATGCAGTCGAATAGTTTGTTTGGGTTCAGTTACCCTCCGCAACATTGTTACCACAACTGTGATAAATAGGTTGCAGAGGTAATTCACAGGACTTCACATTAAATAATACGACAGGCATAATGTCGATACAATATATTTAATTCTGATTTGACAGAACAACATTTCGGTACTGTTTTTTAAATCGTTATATGCACTTACTTGAAATTAACGAAATTTGTATGAGAGCTACATGTAAATCTGAACCGATGTGACCCATTTTCACCGTGGGTGTTTCTAGTTTAAATATAAGATGTTTTGCCAATTTTGAAATGGAAAATGAAAAAATGGTAAAATGGAAAAAGGGGATAAAAATTGTACCAACCAAATGGCCGCATCTAGAGTCATGAAATTCGGAGTATACATTCCTCTGACGTCATAGACACGAAAAATAAAAAGGTTTTTCCAAATTCGTACTTTCAAGGGATACTATGGGAACAGAGGGATAAAAATGGTACCCACTAAACGGCTACATCTAGAATGATGAAATTCGGGGTTTACTTTCGAAAGTCGTACTTTCAAGGGGATAAAAATGGTACCAACCAAATGACAGCAGCTAGAGTCATGGAATTCGGAGTATACATTTCTCTGACTGCATAGACTCGAAAAAATAAAACGATTTTTCCAAATTCTTACTTTTTTACTTTTACGGCAAAAATAATTACAAGTACTTTTCGCCGGCGTTCTTGGCTATTGACTGCTACTGACAACGATGTTGTATATTTCTAATTTTTCTCCTTCTTTTGTATTTTTCACTATGAAGGCAAGAAAATCTGTTAAAATATGTGGATTCTAAAGCGGAAAAATTCAAATTGGGAGCGAAATTTGTATGGGAGCTATATATAAATCTGCATCGATCTAACACATTTTTACCACAGGTGTTTTCAGTTAAAATATAAGGCGTTTTGCGAATTTTGAAGAAAATCTGTTAAAATATGTGGTATCTAGAGTGAAAAGAGTCAAATCGGGAGGGAAATTCGTATGGGGGCTATATCTAAATTTGAACCGATTTTCTTCAAATTAAATAGCGTTCGTCCTTATCCCGAAAAACTTCGTTGTGCAAAGTTTCATTTGGTTCTATCTACAAATGCGACCAGTATCGTGATTACAAGAATAGATGGACGGACGGACAGACAGACAGACGGACATTGCTAAATCGATTCAAAAAGTGATTCTAAGTCGATCGGTATAATTAACAATGGGTCTATCACCATTCCTTTTGGGTGTTACAAACAAATGCACAAAGACATAATACTCTCGTGGAGTGTATAAACATGCTTAAATGCGCTAAAATATTAGGGATTATATTATGTGTATTTTTAGTCCTTGTGAGGGAAAAATGTTTCCCTTTGGGCCGATTTAGCCCCGTTTCAATCCCAACCGATCTACGACTATAAGACGTATTTATGGAAAACTTTAACGTTCTAGCTCCTTTCGTTTAGATGCTAGCGTGCTTTCGTCTTAGAATATTATGACCATCAAGAATATATATACTTTATAGGGTCTCAGATCGATATTTCAGGTGTTACAAACAGAATGACAAAATTAGTTAGTATACCCCCATCCTGGAGGTGGAGGGTATACAAATCTATGGTTCAGATGTAGATACAACTTCTATAAAAATTTCGATCTCGATTTGACATTTCCCACTCTTGATATTCTTCAAATTTTGGCAAAACATGTTATATTTCAAATGTAAGCACCTATGGTGAATGTGGGTCACATCGTTCAATGTTTTGATATAGTCCCGATACAAATGTCCTTTCCTATTTGAATTTTTCGCTCTACGTTATATTTCAAGTAGATTCACATATATTGAAAGTGGGACAAAAATCCATGACAATTTCACCTTTCCACCGACTCGATTAGTAATGGGATTGAGAAGGAGGGTATCATATACTCGGCCCGACAGATTTTAGTCTAAGTCTAAGTTTTTGTACATCATTTTTAATTTTATAGTAAATATGATCCCGGAATGCAAACTCTAGTGTTGGTTTAACGAGCAAAATTTATAAAGAAGGATAACAGTTTTCAAAATGGAGGAGCTCAGCAAAACGATAAAGGCTGAACCGAAAGATCGTAGAATTATCTGACTTCTCTCTACAATAATAAGTGACGTTAATTTAAAATATTAAATATTGTAAAACAATGTAAAAACAATTAGGTTTGTTTTAGGGCGAAACTTTTTGTATTTTAAGTGAGGCTATTCTATGTTAATGTGAGTCTCTGTAGTCTAAAGGGAGTGTGCAACACCATTTAAATGTTTTTAGTAACGGGATGAATACTTTGTGACCCGTTTTCCCTTTTAATGGTCCTAATTTCCGCCGTCTAGGCACTGATCGTTGTGATTTATTTTTTTAGTACGCACAGTTAGAACGACATCGTTTTTTATGTATGGGACTCATCATATGTCAAAATACCATTTTGCAACATATTTTTATACCCTACACCACTTCGTGGTCTAGGGTATTATAAGTTAGTTTTCCGCCAAATGTTTGTAACACCAAGAAATAATTGAGCTAGACCCACCTTAAAGTATACGGATCGGCTTAGAATCGCCAGCTGAGTCGATTTAACGATGTCTGTCTGTCCGTCTGTCCGTCTGTCCGTCTGTCCGTCTGTCCGTCTGTCCGTCTGTCCGTCCGTCCGTCTGCTGTCCATCTAAGTTTGTTCGCACTCTACAGGTCGCAATTGTTGTCCAATTGTCATGAAACTTGGCAGAAGTTATTTTTTCTGGCCAAGGACCATTGGTATTGAATTCGGAGGAAATCGGTTCAGATTTAGATATAGCCCCCATACAAATGTCGCTCCCGATTTGACATTTTCCGCTCTAGAAACCACATAATGTACCCGATTTTCTTTAAATTTGGTACAACATCTTATAATCCAACTGGAAACACCTATGCCGAAATTGGGTAAGATCGGTTCAGATTTAGATATAGCCCCCATACAAATGTCGCTCCCTATTTCACTTTTTCCGCTTTAGAAACCACATATTGTACCCGATTTTCTTTAAAATTGGCACAACATCTTATAATCCAACTAGAAACACCTATGCAAAAATTGGGTAAGATCGGTTAAGATTTAGATATAGGCCCCATACAAATGTCGCTCCCGATTTGACATTTTCCGCTCTAGAAACGACATATTGTACCCGATTTTCTTTAAATTTTGCAGAACATCTTATAATCCAACTAGAAACACGTATGCAAAAATTGGGTAAGATCGGTTCAGATTTAGATATAGCCCCCATACAAACAACATTTTATAATCGAACTAAAAAACCAATAGTGAAAGTGGGTAAGATCGGTTCAGATTTAGATATATCCCTCATACAAATGTTGCTCCCGAATGTTTAACCGATTTTGGCCAAATTTTACATATTATATTTCACCAATAAACAGACATGGTGAAAGCGGGTCACATCATGCCTGATTTCAATATACCCCCATACAAATGTCCTTTCCGATTTAACATTTTTTGTCAAACTCATACATTTACAGGATGCAAAAATCCTTCCCGATTTCAATTTTTTACCGAATTGAATTGCAATGAGAATTGTTTGGGTGATGCCCATATGTCCATACTTTGGAATGACTTTGGTATACTACTGTATAATTTGTATTTGTCTGTCGGACAATTGGATCAATTATCATATTATTTACCATATTCGTTAAATTTGACTAAAGATGAATTTATAGCATATAAATTATATTTATATAATTTGTATGAACTACATAAAATTGCTCCCATGAAATACCTGGGTTTAGTAATCAAAGCGAGGTACATACGCAGGGAGTGGTGTAGGGTATTATATAGTCGGCCCCGCCCGACTTTAGCCTTTCTTTACTTGTTTTTATTTTGTATTCTAAAATTCCGACAGAAAATTCCAATCAATGGAAAAACTTTGGATATGGTTTAAGATATATATTCTTAGTCGTTTGTATGCGAGTTCGTCTTTTTTGTTTGCAATCTTCGATGAGCTTTCACAAGTGTGATTTTATATTTTCTAGTGCCATCTATGGCGCGCACTGCCTATATTGTAAAACACATCTAACGGCAAGAAGATAACGGTTAGTGTCTTCGATTCACCACAGATTTTGTTAACCGCAAAACAAAAGCTCAACATACTTTCTATATTTCAATTCATATATAGGTTATAACGCAACACAAAAGTTTTCGTTTTTGCCAAAATAAGGGTGTATATTCTGTACTTAAACAAAGCAGTACAAATACTCATCATAGAGGGCGTAAAAGTCGATAAAAGTGAAAGCCTTCGCATTGGTGTTTTCAGAAGGAAGGAGTTTGTCAGCAGATGCTCAGATGTCTCACGCACCTTTATTCATGCAAAACGTTTTGGTTTTTAATTGGCTAAAACCATTACTAATTATTTTGTCCGTAACTGTACCAAATATGTTTAGTTCAAATCTTCGCTATGTTTAGAGCATTTGGCAACGGCGGCTGGCAATTTAAGCAGATTGTACAATTGAAAAGTCTACAAAATCGAAATTATTAGTTTCGATTGGGCTTACTGACTTATAATTGACAGGTTTAATAAGGTGGCAGCATTGATAGCCATTAGTTTTTATTAACTGGCTCAGGAAGAAAAATCTGGCAGCACTTTCGCATACGCCTTCTCAAAGATAATGGAAATATATAGATAAAATAGTTGTAGTTTCAGCCGTGACCACTAGGTGGCGAATGTGTAAAAAGTACATTCTATTTCACTCAAAGTACATTCTAATTCACTCAATTTTGTACTCTCTTTCGCTTATAATACTGAAAATTTAAAGAAAACGAATGAAGTAAAAATTATTTCCAATGATTTTTATGACTCTACGTCAAATACCACACTTCAGTTTATTTAATTCGCTTTTAGTTTCCATTTATTGCAGTTTGTAGAAAAAGGAAATTTTCTCTCCAAAATGATATTCAGTGCCATCTAAATAATTGTCTTCGTACTACGCATTTCTCTGAGAGTTTTGTTTAATCTATATATTTCCATTATCTTTGGCCTTACTTCTCATTTCATTTTCTAAAAACTGCAATAAATGGAAAATAAAAGCGAATTAAATAAACTGAAGTGTGGTATTTGACGTAGAGTCATAAAAATCATTGGAAATAACTTTTACTTCATTCGTTTTCTTTAAATTTTCAGTATTATAAGCGAAAGAGAGTACAAAATTGAGTGAATTAGAATGTTCTTTGAGTGAAATATAATGTACTTTTTACACACTCGCCATCTAGTGGTCACGGCTGAAACTACAACTATTTTATCTAAATATGTATTTCCATTATCTTTGGTAGTAAACTACTTTCCTGCTAAGCGAATAAATTCCATACAAAAATTAAGCTAGTAAGCCCAATAGAACAGGCCTATCATTTGGGACAGAAAAAAGTGTAACGAATTGAAGGAGTAACTTAAGACCATAAGTATGTTTGGACCAAATCCGTTTCACGACTTTTTAAGCTATTTGAGCCATGTCCGTCCGCCCTTTGGATGGGTGGTGTACAATACAAACTTTGTGCATGGTAATATTTTCCCCAAACTTCTCTCACATACAAATGTCCCATATTCCAAATATATTTTTGTATTTATTAAAGTTTTTATAATCTCTTTAAATGTTCACAATATGGAGGGGTTTGCCACGCCCCTTCTAGTACTTCCCACACAAATCAACTTAAGCTGCGTAAAATTAAAGCTGTTATAAATTATATACGAATGATCGAAATACACTGAAATTTGTCATTAACAATGTTTTTATAGCAGTTATATTCACTTGAAATATGGGTGATATCACCACACCTCCCCTGGAACCTCCCCCACAGACTGACGTAAGTATGGTCAAAATAAATCTGGAATTACTTTTATACGGATGGTCGAAATCAGTTGCATTTTGATATATGAAAAAAAAATATTTATGCTTTAGCCACGTCCCTTCTAGTACTTCGCACACAATTGTCACTATCATAGGTAAAATTTGTAACTTATATACTGGCGCCTGGAATCTACTATGACTTGATATTTGATCAAGTTTTTACAATTTGTATTTATAAAAACAAATTGTAACAACAAACAAATTGTGGAAACTGGGACGATATGCCATGAAGCTTTTAGCACTTTCCACACAAATTATCCTACCTAAGTAAATTTCCGTACATATGTTCTCTGAGAGGGATTCAGAACAATTGTACTCTCTCCGTCCACAAAGGCTGCACGAAAAATAGCCAAAAAGAATATGAAAAATTACCCAAGAATCACATGATTTCATAATTTTTGGGCGATATTTCTTATTTGTCATTTAGGCGATTTTTCATTATGAAAATTCACACAAAAACCAAATATGAAATATCCCCCATTGCGTGATATTTCATAAATTCAAATATGAAAAAGGACCCAGCCAAAGGCAGGCAGCGTAGATCAACTTTACTTTGGACAATTTATCATATTGCAAGTTACTTAAATGAGCGATTTTTCATATGAAGAATGATACTTTTTTTGGGTGATTTTTCAATTAAAATTTGGTCGAATTTTATTTTCCGTTTTGGGTCATTTTTACTCTCTCAAGTTTTTTGTATTGGGGGATTTTTCATTGGACGATTTCACGGAAGATATTGATAGACATTAATTGGGGCAGACAACTAGAATATTGTGGAACATACAAATTAGTGCTTAGAACACTATTCAAAGCATGGGTATCACTTCATAAATACCGCTCATATATCATTGAGCGACAATCCAAAAACTTTGGGAAGTGATATTATTTTATTGGGTAGGTCTTGTCGAGTAGAACAAGAATCTGTATTTGAAATGTCCCAGACACCCCAAACTTTTGAGTAAAAACTCAGTTTTCCGTACTTTTGCACGTTTACAAGCATGCAACTTAGTTGATTATTAACTGCTTTTCACTTTGTCACCGGATCTGAAGAGAAGAAAACTGAAGCTTTCAATCGATAAATAGTTTTTTTTTTTGTACATTATTTTGTTTGGTAGCCGTACCAAATACAACATTCAGTAAGGAGTAAAACGCCGCTTTGTTTTAAAAAATCCGTCAATAATTGACTGAGTTATTGAAGTTTTTATTTATACTAAATTTTTGCAATAATTAAAGTCATTCCATTTAACAAATCACATCATTTTACGAATTAAAGTCTAATAAAAATATCTAAGATTCATCAAATATTTTAATAAAACTTCCCCAATTTTGGAACACATTTCTCCACTTTGGAAATTCGGGTACTTTTTGGAAAACGTGGAAAATCTAGTAATTTTTTCATCATTTTTATCGTTCGTTTGATAACCAACTAAGTTGCAGGCATATGAGCGTGCGGAAAACCGGTTTTTTACCAGTAACACAAAATTTTGGGTGTGCCGGTCAAATTTCAAATACAGACTCTTTTTCTACTCGGCAATACCTAATATCACTTACCAGAGTTTTTGGACTATCACACAGTGTTATCCTCAGCAGATATTGGTTTCAGAATAAATTGGGGCTTAGTACCATAATATTGGGAAATACCTTAAGCAGGGTTTTGACAACTATTCAACGAATGAATATCAAAATCCCGCCCATATCATCTAATTCTCCGTGTTTCTTCTGTCTGTAGGACCACTATTCCGCCATTTGGCGCAAATTTCAAGTTTATATTAACCCCAACCCGCCCATGGAAATAAAACACACTCGGTTTACGCACTTCTTTTTTATGTTTATTGTACTTTTTTAAATAATTTTTCACATGTTTCTGTTTTAATAATTTTTCTTGTTGTTGTTGGTTGATGGTTTTCATCATAATATATCATCATTTGTTGTTGTTGTTGCTGTTGATTTTTTCGGTTTAAATAAAATTACTTGATTTTGTTTTGTATGGATTTCTTGTCAATAAATGTTATGTATAATTTTTTAATAGATTTCTATTCATTCAAAGTATCGCCTTTATCAGTAATAACAGATTTTGTTTTATTTTTATTTATTTTTTTTGTTTTCAATTTTTGACTAAAGCATTTTCTTACTTTTTTTGGATTTTTTTTCTGAATTTTTTTCAAAGACATTTTTTCTATATTTTTTTTTTGCTTTTTTTAAATACAGTCTACGTTTTATATTTTATACTAAATATCTTGGTTTTTTTGTAAGTTTTTTTCTTTTTCATCATCTGCTGTTTGAGTTTTTTTTATCTAAATATTTTTTGTTTTTGCTTTAGTGTATTTGGTTAAATACATTTGCGGTTGTTTTTTTTTGGTTTTATAATCAATTCTTTTCAAGTTGTTTTTGGATAATAAGAGACAGAGAGAGAGATTGATGAGGGGTGGGGGGCAGAGGTTGGGGGGCAGAGGGTGGGGAGAAAGGGACAAAGAATTAAACATTAAATATTATTTATGCAAGGTAGTATTAGGTATTATTAAGTAGTTGGTTTTTAAATATTTTTGTTTTTTTGGTTTTAGTTTAGTTTTCAAAGATATTTTATAACATTTGGGGGTGATGCGTTTTTTTGTTTGTTTTTGGTTTTCAAAGAGGTCTCTTATTTTTGTGTGTGGGGGAGGGGGGAATTTAGGATTTTTGTCAACATTTTTTTTTGAGGTTTTTCTTTTTTTTCTTTTTTCTTCATCTTCTTTATCAATATAATAGACTTAACATAATGTATGTATGTATATATATATAAACTATTCATGAATAACAACAATTTATTTTTATTTTTAAATATAGTTTTCTTTTCTGTTTTCTTTGTGGGTATGGGGTAGGGGTTTTGGATACATTTTCCACTTCTCTTAAAATACTTAAAGTTTAAATTAAAATATTTCAATATTATTTCTGTTATTTTTGCCAGAATTTCTCTATCTTTCCATCTACTGAGCTTAGTTTAGATTTTTTCATTTTTCTTTTTGTTTGGTTTCTCGCTTCTCTTGTCATTGATTTGAAATGTTTTTAGTGCTGTTGTTGTAGTTTGGCTGAATAGTTTTTCATTTTTCACTTTTTTGGTTTTTAAAAATATATTTTTAATTATCAGAATTTGCTTCTGTATTTGTTTGCTTGGATGTGTGTAAAAAATATGAAATGAAACTTAACAAATTCCTTTGTGTTCTTCTTCTTCTTTTTCTTTTTTCTTAGTTTTCATTTTTGGAAACTCAAAAATTTAACGTTTTTTCTTCCTCTTCTTTATTTCCTTGTTTTTGTGGCTGTAAATAAATTTTTATAACGGTGGTTTCATTTTGTTTTGTGTGTTGTTTTCGTTTTCTTTTTCTTGTTTTTCAGGGGGGTTTCCCCTCCCCACTTTATGTACTTTTTTGCTTTAAAGGTATACTTTGGTTTTGTTGTTATTTTAATTGTTGTTATATGTGTGTTGGTTGTTGTTGTTATATTCCCTTAATTTTTCATTTTTGTTTGTTAGTTGTCTGTCTGTGGTTGTTGTTGTTTTTTTGATTTTATGCCTCTGTTTTATTTTTCTCAGTGTTTTTAATAAATGTCAAAAGTCGAATATGAGAAATGTTTGTATGTATGTAAGAGTAAGTTTTGTTTAGTTTCTTTAGTTAGTTTTTTAGTTTTGTTTTTTAATAAATATAGGATAGTTTTGTTGTAGCTTATTTGTTTTGTATTTTGTTTATTTTTGTTTTTTCCTCTTTCTTTTGATATAATAATAAATATCGTTATTTTTTATGTTAGATTTAATTTTTTGCGAAAAAATTGTCCTTAACAACCGATAGTAGTTAATCAATATTATTATTATTGAATTCATATATGATTTTTTTGTTCTTTTGTTGGTAGGTATGTATAGCTCTTCAATTGGTTTAGTGGTTGCCGTGGTGGTTTGTCTGAGTGTTACGAGGGAAGGAAGGAAATGTTTTTAAAAATTCTAAATTTTAATTTCACTTGCTGCTTGATGTTTAAACAAGTCCTCAATTTGATAATGAGGAGTAATGCTTTGAGGTTATCTTTTAATACAAAATATAATTCCAATTTCCTACATTTTGATATCCGCAGATTTATTCGAATTCCTTGGAGTTGCTTTAATGCCTCCTTGACTCATTGTAGCCTTAGTTTATAGATATCCGGCCCAGTCTTGGGCCAAACAATTTTTGAGTGATTTTGACTGCATAATCTTTCTTAGCGATTGTTCGCTGACAAGAAGATCTATTCTTCTTCTGTCGCTCGACCTAAAAAATCGATTTTCTGTTGAATGTGGAAACCCTAGAGCTTTTCCGTTATTCGTTGATCGTGAGCATAGCACTATTTCTCGAATTTTCTTTGCGAAATGTTTTGAGGATTTTTTATTAATATAACAGAAATTCTTTCCCATTTCCATCACCATAATTTCAGTTGACTCCATTTCACTTCTGATGAATTTATTGAATGCCCACGAAATTCACTTATTGTCTCCTTAATTCATAAAGTTGCGAGCTAGTCTTCAGCCAAATATCTTTTAAGTGTCAAACAATAAAGTAGGGATATATAAATCGACTTTCGACTAATCGACTTTTGGGAGGAAAAAGTCGAAAAGTCAAAATCGACTTTACCATTGCCAAAAGTCGAAAATTCAACTTTCCAAAAGTCGAAAGTCGACTTTTGTTTTCAGCTTTGTGCATCAATTAATTTAAGTTATTGAATACCGATTTTACTTTTTTCGCTTTAGAAAACACATCCTTTATCCGATTTTCTTCAAATTTGGCATAACAACTAGAAACATCTATGAAAAAAGTGGGTAAGATCGGTTCAGATTTATATATCCAATACAAATGTCTCCCGATTTCGTTTTGATTTGGTCTATTCGTCTTTTCATTCATTTGCACTGTCGACTTTTAATTTATTTGCAACAGTCCAATTGTCGAATTTGCAAAAGTCGAATAATTGACTTTTCATATATTTGCAGAAGTCGAAAAATCGGCTTCCTTATAATAAAGATATTTGTTCGGCCTCTTGTAGCATGATTTATGTCGACTTCTTTACAAAGGATATGATCCATATTTCTTCTTTCTCCTTGTCTCTTCAAACACATATTTTGGTTTGACCATAAAATTTTATTACTTTCACAGAAAACGTGCATTCTTTTTGCACCATTTCACGCTATTTAATCCAGAAACAAAAACAGAGGTTTGCGACAATTGTTGATTGTAGCTGATCAATTGTTGATTGTCGAAGATCACAAATGTCACAAAGGTCGAAACTACCACGAGGTTGTGACATTATTATTTATTTCCGTGTGGGATTTGTTATTATTATTTTGTAATATTTAACAATATTTATTCCAGAAACAGAGGTTTGCGATTATTGTTGATGTCAATAGGGCGTAAATGTAAAAAATTTGTAGCAAATTCCACTTCAATCATAAATCCTACATATCAGAAATTTATACGTTACCTATGATTCACCGTTTAAAGTCTCAAAGGTCGCAAATGTCACAAACGTCGCAAATGTCACAAAGGTCGCAAATGTCACAAAGGTTGTAACTGCCACAATAGTTGCAAATGTCATAAAAGGCGAAAATGTCGCATAGGTCGTAAATGTCACAAAATCCTTATCTTACTCAAACCAAAGAGGATGTGGACAAAAAAAACACTGGCAAATAACTTTTTTCGGTATTTTTGAATGTAACACATTCAAAAGCTATCTTTTACGACATTTTTGTTGACAGATGTTGTGACTATTGTTTTCACAGTAAAAGGACAACATTATTAATAATTTTCGTATGGAATATAGTTATTATTATTTTTTAATATATAACACATACACTATTTTTTTCCAGAAACAGGAACAGAGGTTTGCGACTATTGTTGATGTGGTTAGTAAGGTGCAAATGTCACAAAGATAGCAAATACCACAAATTAGAAATTTACACGTTACCGATGATTCACTGTTTAAAGTCTCATATGACGAAAATGTCACAAAGGACGCATAGGTCACAAATATCACATGGGTCACAAATGTCGCATTGGTCACAAATGTCATATAGGTGGCAAATGTCACATAGGTCACAAATGTCGCATAGGTCACAAATGTCGCATAGGTCACAAATGTCATATAGGTGGCAAATGTAACATAGGTCACAAATGTGGCATAGGTCACAAATATCATATGGGTCACAAACGTCGCATAGGTCACAAATGTCGCAAAGGTCACAAAATCATATATCACATATATATATATACTCTTTTAATGCAAATTCCACCAAGCTAACCAAATTTTTTAACTGACTCAACAACATTTAGCCAATAGGTCATACAATTTTTCACTAGCAAAGTTCACCAAAAGAAAGTCCGAATTTTAGTAGAACTTATAGTTTCAAAAATATCGACAATTTTCGGAAGAAGCAATTAATTTATTATTTAAAAAGAGCTGTGAACTTAGAATATTTTGTAAAAGTTGGATAATGCAATGCCTCTGAACACACTTAAACAAATTTAGTAGATTCCGAATTCTTTTACTAAATAAAATCTAAAATTTAAACTTATGGATATTAATGAGGGTAAGAAACTTGTCATTTGATAGAACTATCAGAAGGATGTGTAATGAATAAATATTAGTTTATGTTATTTGTTTATATATTTTTCTCAAAAAAACTCTTCTTTGGTAGCATTTAAGGATGTTTTTGGGGGAACAAGTCTGAATATTCATTCGCAAGAGAGAAAAAAGAAGAAAGATTTTAAAGACGGGTCATCCTAATCTATATAGCTTTACAGATAATCAGCAAAAAAGTCGTGATATTTTTGTAGGAATAAATTCGCACACATTTGAAACTTCACAAAAAATATTTATTAAAAAGAAATATTTCAAAGCCAATGTTGTCAACCTTTTTAAAAGCTGTCAATTAATTCGCACACATCTGAAACTTCACACAAAATATTAAAAAGAAATATTTCAAAGCCAATGTTGTCAACATTTTTAAAACCTGTCAATTAATCTGTGGCGAGCGAGTTTAATTTTTAAATTATATTTTTATTTTTAATTTATTATTTAGATTTTAAAAATTAGTTATTATTTTTATATAATAAAGTATTATTTTGTTTTTCAGCAAGACGTGAAGCTCGGATAACACGGTATTTCCTTAAAAAATTTTGACCCACCGTAGGACCACCTGGGATTTTAACGAAATATAATTTTCGTTAATTGTTGCTCTAAGGAAAAATGTGAAGCTCAATCAATTATGAAATTAATTTTCCAAAAATGAAACATAATACTTTTAATTTTTGACAAATATTTCAATATTCGCTACTGTTCAACTATTTAGTTTCATAATAGCAAATTATTATATAAATTATTCCATACAATACATTTTTTATAGAGTCAGTTTTGTATTGATTTTATTCTCAAATTTTTTACAATAGGATGGATTGTATAAATATTGGTAATTTCGTATTTCTATTGCCAAAAATTTAATGTCCTTTTCTTTGGACGATATTAATGTTGGATAATTATTTTCATCGTTGCAGCAGTTTTACATTTTTCGTATTAAAGACAGTTACGTCCTCTACCAACTGCAAAATTCAAGAGTGTGGGAACTCCATGACGTATAAAGTTACAGCATTTTTGCTGCACATAACTTGGTATGTTTTAATTTTTTTGAGAAAATAGTTTTTTTTTGGTTGACTTCAAATTAATTTGTAAAAGGTCGTAACTGCCACAATAGTTGCAAATGTCACAAAGGTCGCAAATGTCACAAAGGTCGCAAATGTCACAAAATCCCTATCTTACTCAAACCAAAGAGGACATTTCTTCTGACTTTTTCAATATCATTTGATGATCATAAAACATCTTCATTTTATAGAGAAAGGAAAACGCAAACACCTTAAACGAGCTCTTTGTGATTAGTTATTGCCGGCCAATAAAGGTAGATAAGAATCGAATAGTTTTGAGGAGAAATTTTTGAAAAAATTCGCAGGAGAATATCCGCGTTCATATATCTTTGACAAAGGCCAAAATACTGTGGGATACTATTAGGATTTTTCTTTTCAACTTTCGTTTCGTTAAATTAGAAAACTACTTTATGGACTAAATTACAAATAATTGTTGAGTGCTGGCAATTATTTTAATTGTCTATAAAATGGGGATAGTTTTCCATGTTAACATTCAGATAATTTGTTAAAAAAAACACAAGGTTTTTATCTCACTTTTATATTTGCAATATCTGCGAGTGTCAAGGTGATTTGAAAGTATTCTAATAAACACTCCTAGCAAGTGGCGAAAATACGTGAATTAAATTGTAAATGTTCCAGGTTGTTTTTAATATTTTTTTCAAAATTCCCATCAATCTCAGTAGGATTTGTTAACATTTTCCTTACTGAGTGGCCATCGCGGATGTCAAGATATTTTGATGCTTTCTATTCTTGAGTATTCCTGAGACTGTAAACTCAACTATATACCTTCGCTAATGTTTCAGTAAATTTCAAAGATATTTTCCATGAAAAAGTGTCAAACTTTCTTTGTTCTTCCGCTTAACAAAGTATTTTGTGAAAAATACCAAAACACATTCCAAATTTGCTTAAAAGGCATAATTTTGAGGGAGGAGGTGGATCATTTTCACCATATTTCCCATTGTCAAGGCAAACATTTTTTTTTCAAAAGAAAAAGAACTAAATACGAAAAAAATTAATACTTTCCAATTGAGCTCAAATAAAAATTTAATAAAAAAATAAAAAATATCCTTAAAACACAATATATTAATAAAAAGAATATAAATAAAAGAATATAAACGTTTCTGATCAAAATATGTTTAAGAAAATTATTAAAAAAAAATAAATATTATTATTATTATCAAAAAGAAAAATAACTAAATGTGATAAAAAATTAATATTTTCTGTTTGAAACAATAACGAATATTGAGCTCATATAATAATGTAAATAATATCCTTAAAAAAACAAAAAAAAAATATTAAAAACGTTATAACGAAATTATTTTTCCATAAATTTCATTTTAATATTTAAAATATTAAATATATTTTAAGTGGTTTTCTATTTCCTTTGCAATTTTCCAATTATCTAATTTATAGTTTCACTTTTGAGTTAGATTATTCTGTCTCATTAAAATTCTTTCGCTGCTAACCCTCAATAATTATCGTTAAGTTAAGTTTAGTTCGATTTAGAAACTTTTTGGGAACAAAAGAACCTTCATAAATAACTAAAAAGCACACAAGTTTCCATAAAATTGATTAACAAATAAAAATAATACTTATAATAATGAAAACTATTGATAAATATAATAATTAGAAAATACTAATAATTAAAATAAAATAATAATTATATTTCAAACGATAATAAGTAGATACTTAACTAGTTTAAGAATATCTTGATTACAAATAAAATATGCATATATGTATATATTGTATATATCGTACGACATTTATGTAAATAACATTTAAGTTTAAGCAAAGAACATTTATTATTTTTTTGTGTGATTTTCTTTTAGTTTTTAATTTTTTTTTTAAATTTTTTTCTTGATTTTATATTTTTTTTGTATTTTTTTCTCATATTTTTCTTTTACCTTTACTTCTTGTTGTTAGTATATTAGTTTTGTAATATTTGTAATTGAATAACAAAGACAAGCATAAATAGATGTTATGTTATGTTGCTCTTTAAATAGACACCGACATTTTAAATACATATATGTTTGTTGTATATATTGTTATAGTTTTTTTTCTTGTTCATATAATGTTTTGTAATGAATTTGACTAAAAATACATTTGCTTAATTTTGTGTGTAGTTTTGTTTGGGTTTTTTGCTTTTTTGTTATCTCACTTAGCACTAATGAATGAATTTGAAATATTTTTTTATTTATGTTTTCCTTTAACAATGTTTTATTTAATTTTTTTATTTAATATTGATTTTGTAAAATGTTGGGTTTTTTTGTTTTTCAAATAAAAATCCTAATAATATTCATCGTAAAATGAAAATTTCCGGTCTTGTTTAAGATCTTTTGATAAAAAAATCGTAGCATACTTTTGGGGCTCTGTTGTAAAGCATGTACGATGTATAAGGTAAGGATGATGTTGGTTAATTCCTTGGTTGTTGTTTTTTTATATAGGTTGTGGTGTTGTCTAAAGGAAATTTCCATTTTACAAGTACTTCAATGGTTGGGGGGACGGAAACTTGTGCTTATTTATTATATGAAAATAATAATAATAATAATTTCAAAGATAAAAATAATAATAAAAATTTAAAATTTGTATTTCCTTAAAAGTTTCTAGACATAACTAAACTTAACCGACTGCATTTTTCGTGGAAATTAAATAGTTTGAAAACGAAAACCAAAAATTCCAAAAAAAAAATAATTTAAGATCGATAATAAATTTATAATTTAAAATAAATTTGTAATTTAATTCATTATATATAAAAAAAGTTTTAAAGTTTGCCTATTGAAAATGTTAATCGACCTTTGATTAGTTGGTTTTAATTTAATTTTCTAGAATTTTCTAGATGGGCTTTTAAGGTCTGTAATTATGCAAATAAAAGATTATTTATTTCATATTTTATAAAAAATATAAAAAAAGTTTTAAAGTTTGCCTATTGAAAATGTTAATCGACCTTTGATTATTCGGTTTTAATTTAATTTTCTAGAATTTTCCAGATGGGCTTTTAAGGTTAGTAATTATGCAAATAAAAGATTATTTATTTTATATTTTTTAAAAAATATATAAAAAAAGTTTTAAAGTTTGCCTATTGAAAATGTTAAACGACCTTTGATTATTTGGATTTAATTTAATTTTCTAGATGGGCTTTTAAGGTCTGTAATTATGTAAATAAATGATTATTTATTTCATATTTTATAAAAAATATATAAAAAAGTTTTAAAGTTTGTCTATTGAAAATGTTAAACGACCTTTGATTATTTGGTTTTAATTTAATTTTCTAGAATTTTTTAGATGGTCTTTTAAGGTCAGTAATTATTTAAATAAAAGATTATTTATTTCATATTTTATAAAAAATATATAAAAAAGTTTTAAAGTTTGCCTATTGAAAATGTTAATCGACCTTTGTTTAGTTAGTTTTAATTTAATTTTCTAGAATTTTCTAGATGGGCTTTTAAGGTCAGTAATTATGTAAATAAATGATTATTTATTTCATATTTTATAAAAAATATATAAAAAAGTTTTAAAGTTTGTCTATTGAAAATGTTAAACGACCTTTGATTATTTGGTTTTAATTTAATTTTCTAGAATTTTCTAGATGGTCTTTTAAGGTCAGTAATTGTGCAAATAAAATATTTTATAAAAATATATAAAAAAGTTTTAAAGTTTGTCTATTGAAAATGTTAAACGACCTTTGATTATTTGGTTTTAATTTAATTTTCTAGAATTTTCTAGATGGTCTTTTAAGGTCAGTAATTGTGCAAATAAAATATTTTATAAAAATATATAAAAAAGTTTTAAAGTTTGTCTATTGAAAATGTTAAACGGCCTTTGATTATTTGGTTTTAATTTAATTTTCTAGAAATTTCCTGATGGGCTTTTAAGGTCAGTAATTATGCAAATAAAAGATTATTTATTTCATATTTTACATCCCACGTTTCATGGGTATTTTCCAACATCTTCAGGGATGAATTTTGGCCTTAACAATTTACCATCAATTTGATAATTTTTCTTTGAAAATGTCCATAAACTTTATTTTTTTTTTATGAATTGAAACTTTGTATTGCATTTGTAGCTCTTGACATCTTAGGCCTGGCCCTTAGCTTCAATCATTTACTGAGGCTTTGCATTGATTGATCTTTCTTAAAGCATTTCCTTGTCTTCCCTTTTAAGAAAATTTTGATTTTAGTAGAAATATTTTGAAAATTTGTTGTGTTCGTGTTGTGTTTCATAGTTTTCTTTTTCTAAAAAATTACCTTCCTTTTGGCTGTTTGCTATTTAGTTTACTTAATTTATAACTTTGGCTTTCTATTGTTTGTTCTTTATATCCTTCTTTTTCTTTTAGTTTTTAAAGTTGAATTCCTAATTTTGTTGTTAGTTTTGGTTTCTAGATTTTCTCTATACATAAATTTAGTTTTTTTATTGAGTTTTTAACAATATCGTCACTTCTTTGGAATAGTTTCTGCGAAATATGCGAATAAGTTATTTGGGAAAATTGTGTAAAATATAGTATTTTAATTGATTAAAAATTAAATAAATAAAGTTGAAGTTGAAGAAAGTTTGAATGGAACTTCAAACCAATTCAGTTGAAATTTAGTAAAATATAGTATTTTAATTGATTAAACATTAAATAAATAAAGTTGAAGCTGAAGAAAGTTTGAATGGAACTTCAAACCAATTCAGTTGAAACGGTTGGCCAAGTTTATAATAATTTATGGAAGATTTACAAGACATACATAGTTGTCAATGTAAAAACGTATCTTAAACCTTTGACAAATTATTATGAATTTGTCACGAGAAGTTTCATAAATTATTCCGACGTTTTTGCTATTACTATATTTTTGGACAAATATAACCACACTGTTACCTCGGGATGAATTCATATTTCGGAATTGTTATACTTCATGTAATGAGATTTTCCTTGCTCTTTTAAATATGAAATTTCATATTTGATTTTTGCAGAATGTGTATTGCCTCAAGTATGAAACCCATCAAACTATGAGACTTCTACTGCTGATGTCCTCACAAAAAGTACTACGGCTCAGAAACAGCAAGACATTCTATTCGTAATAGAAATCATGTCAAAATGTTGGATCTATATATGGTAATGCATGATGATGAGTTGTAACATAAAATAATTCCACAAACATCCCATAGGAAATGAGGTGGGATTTTCTCATCCCTACACATCCCTAAACATTAATTTTATAATCTCACAAAGGAACCTTCATAGGTTCATAGAATTATTATAAATCCCGACAGAATATATTAAATAAGTCAATATAATCTTGTCCAGGTTAGTCAACATAATCGTGGGAAATCAAGTCGGAAAGAAACGAAAACCTTCTCTTGTAGCTAAAATTTTTCACCATTTTTTCAATCGAGGAAACGAGTTGTAATATAAAATAATTCCACAAACATCCCATAGGAAATGAGGTGGGATTTTGTCATTCAAAGATCCCTACACATTAATTTTATACTCTCACAAAGGAATTTTCAGTTCATAGAATTATTATAAATCCAGACAGAATATATAAAAATAAGTCAATATAACCTTGTCCAGGTTAGAACTAAATAAGTCTATATAATCGTGGGAAATAAGTCAATATAACCTTGTCCAGGTAAGAACTAAATAAGTCAATATAATCGTGGGAAATCAAGTCGGAAAGAAGCGAAAACCTTGTCTTGTGGATACAGTTTTTCAGCATTTATCAATCGAGGAATTTGTGAGTTATTTGTTTTTATCGCTTGGTTACCTATGAAAAACTTGAAGACATTTTAGGAAAGACATTTAGGAAACGGGGAATTTTGGAGTAGTATTTCCCAAAAAGGTTTTTGGTTTATCGCCTAGGCTTTACCAAGCGAAAAAGCTAGCAAACATAATAGGAAACGCTTTTCCAGTGAATTGAGGTGAAACTAAAAGCAAATCTTCTATTTAATTTAATACACATTTCCCCGGCATTTATTTCAAGTGGGATTATTAAGAGATTTTCCCAGTGGAGTTTTTTGTTTTTGTCACGAAAAGCTGAATGCTTGCTCAGTTTCATTATCTTCTTAAGACAAGTTGGAAATCCTGGGGATATCGGGACATAATCACGTCATATAATGTCATAAAGAATGAAATGAATATTTTCACTTGTGAATACAAATGTTCGCAGTGTGTGTTTTTAGTTGTTGTCGCATTGTCGAAAGAGATTGTACCAGCTATTTAGTTAGGGATTATGTTTATGGTGGCTTGGTTTCATTATCTGCTCATGGCACCCTGGAGATGCTGGGGAGATGTGGATTTAATCACATCATAATAAATATGTAATTGTTATTGCATATGTTTAAGTCTAAACTCAATTAAAATAAAATATGTCGCGTCAAAACACTGACGTCCACAATTCTCTTCATCCGATCCGATTTCTCATTTTAATCTGCCCACTTCTTTAAATGCAACTTTGTATGAGTAGTTTACAACGAGTAAGTTATTCGGTATTTTCGGAGTACTCGCCGCCAGCTTTCTTCATCTTGTCTGTTTACAATTAACTAATTCGCTCTAATGATCTCCACCTTGAATCACTGTTAACTTCTCCTAGACGGAGTCTAGAGGAGACAATTTATAAAAAACAACACAAATTTGGATTTTTTAATATTTTATTTGAGCAAGTGTTGCTACTTCGTACGGAGTACACAAAGCTACTACTCATTTGACAACCATAACAAAAACGATACCGCCATCTATGGGATTCATCTATTATATATTTTATAGCATTGCCATAAATTCATCAGTTGAGATCGACCATATGATCGATTTGCAACAAAATATAACATTACGTGCTTTTATTTCTTATTGTTAGGAATCGAATAATAAAGTAGAATCAAGGAAACGAATACAGTTTTCCATGGAATATATTTCCCCAGCACTATTTAATCAGCGCTTTGGAAAGAACTTCTCAGAGGAGTGCTCGGGTCAATCAATGTTAACTTCATGAGCTTCGCTAAGGATAGGAAAATGTCTCTCATGAGATAGTAAAAGGTTTTCTCTAACCTGGATATGTTAAAATATTTTATTAGGTCTGAATATCTTGTTAATATCGTAGATTAGGACCCTTTGACAAGGATTTAGTTGGGTAGTCTCCGAAGAAGTGCTCGAACATCTCTGTTCAGAATAACATCGACGTTGTTTGAAGGGAAAATAGTAGCTACGCAACATATCCTCCTGTTTTGGAATCAAAACAGCGTCATGAGATTAGCCTTTGGGCTGATCCTGATAAAACTACTGCTTTTGCTCCAGACAAACTCTTACTTATAAATCTTATAAGATTCTCATCCCAAAATTCACTTGTGAGGGGAGAACAATTGACCAACATACTTGGTAAAATTATCGGTAAAACTCTGACTTAATTAGCAGAGAAAGAAGAAGACGAAGAGGCGAGAAAGGCAAATTGCAAAACCTTAAGATATCACACATCAAATTGTTAAAAATATGATGGAATTTTTTGAATGAGCCGGCCAGGGCAGAAAGTAAGGAAAGAACACCACATTTCCATCGGATATTTTATAACCGTTGTCATGAAAATGACAAATATAAAGTTAAAGAAATGCAAATTGTTCGTAAGCGAATGAAAGAAGAAAACAAACGAGCAATAATAACGCATCAACCTCCTCGGACAATAATGACTTCCTTCTTAATGGCTCAGAAGGAGACCACAAACTGGTGCTGGCGATAATCTACGACAGATTGTTTTCGAATAGAAAACCTCTCTGTGTAACCTAGAGAATTAAGAAAGAGACCTGGAAATCTACCTAAAGGAGATGAAATTCAAAATCAGAAAACCTCTTGTATGAGCTATCCTCTGGTAACACAATACACATCAATGCGGAAAACACTGAGAGGAAATTGGATTTCGGCTAGGAAAACTCTTTGCGTAACCTAATGACTACAACTGGAGTCTCTGGGCGATAATATACCTTAAAGCAAATTAAAACAAAGAGGACAATTAACTTCTATGATCTTAGAAGGAGATCTCAAAGTCTTACTGGCGTCCTCGGAGCCTGTGTGTGGTGTGGTCAACTCAGAATGTAAATTTATATATTGCGACCTCAAGTGCTCTGATGGGGACTTCAAAGCCTTTACTACCTAATCAAATACAACTCAGAGAGGGTATTATAATTCTAGATTCTTTATAGAAATTATAGACTTTATACATAACCCTTGTCTAACCACGGACAACTCAGAGAGACAAATTGAAATTCTAGGCCCTTTATTGAAATCAAAGGCTTTCGGCTTTCTTTGTCTTCGATCAACTCTTAATTTTTGATGTTTTAATATTTTCAAACTTGGCATGTACACAAGCCAGCGTGGAAATCTAAGAAATAGAAATTTCAGATTGATAACCTCTCCTTAGAAGACAAGAAAATATCAAATATATGTATATGACAAGTATGGACATGCGCTTCTTTTATTAATTATTCATTCTATATATATTGATTCTTACTAAATTTTCAAAACTATTCAACACTTTCTTATGATTTCTTTGAGAGAAAGTAATAGGAATTTAGTTGCTATTAACTAGACTTTGTATTCTTTTAAAGCTTGTTGAAAACGCTTGGAGGGTATTTTTCTAATAAATTTATTCACTTTCTAACACACGAGACGTTTAAATATTCATATATCTTTTGAAATAAGCTTAGAGAAGAGAATATTTTTTGGTGCTACTTTAATTGTTCTACCCTTTATTTTGCAAATATTTTCTAAAGCGTTTTTTCAATTGGAAAAACTATGCACACATGGGAAAGTCCTATATAGCAAGAAAGAAAATTTGAAAATAAAACATCCGTGTAGCTTAGTTTCTCTATATCAATTCGTATATTCGTTTACAATGCAAACTTTATTTTCATACGTTTTTAGAAATATTCATAGAATTGATTATTTCATCAACGCAAATTTAATATTTTGACTTTATAAATATTTTATAATGAGTGTTTTTAAATCGGAACAACTTTGCACACATTGTAAATTTCTTTACAGCATGCAAGAAGGGTTGAACATAAAACATCCCTATGTCGTAGTTTCTTTATATCAATTCGTATACTCGTTTAAAATGCATATTAATATTTGTATACACAGCAAATGTTTGAAGAGGTACCATGGGTGGTATGAGTAATTTCAATTAAATTAATATTACTCATACTACCCAGTGTCCTGTGTAGCTAATTATTAATTTGTAGTTTAATGGGTAAAGGAGAATTAATATGAGTACACGTTTGGGCGTGGATATTTTATAGTTAAGGTTTCTGTAAAAAATATATGGGATATTCAATTGATGGTACGTCTAGCAACACATCCAAGTGTGTATTTTGAAGAACATAGAGAAAATTACTTTAACTCGAAGACATATGAAAATTACTTTAACTCGAAGACATATGAAAAGGAATATTAGGGTTAGCATACCAAAAAAATTAGAAAAATGTTTGCATGGAGAGCCTAATCTCTGATGAATTCAAGAATACAGTTTTTTTTTAATTTCTAAAATTCCATTCAAACTTCGGTCAACTAGAGTTTCGCTGCCACAAACAACGATATTTACCAACGTTATTTTTTCGATTCTCTTCCAACCACAATTTTTTCTATAACTCAGCCACATTCAATTATATTTTAGCTCTCAATTTCACTCAGTGTATCATCTTGCAGTACACTTCAATAGTTTCCTTCAGCATTTGTGTTTAATTATAATTATTATTATTTGTTGTTTGTCAATTAAACTAAAACATTAATACTATTCTCCAAAAATAATAATAATAATAGTAATAATAATAATGACTTAATATACTAATAGTAGTATTTTAAAGTTTTGTGTTTTGCATCTTTCGACCTTTTTGGGGTTTTTTGTGTGACTTTCTTCTTCTAAAAGTTGCTGTCGTCAGGCGTCACACACAGTTGAACATTTGTTACCATTTTTTTCACAATTTCTTTCAAAATTTCTCTCTTCCTCTTCCCTTTCTGGTTCAGCAATTTTCAATATTTGTTTTTCTTAGAATTTATCTGGGCTTTAACAGTTTTCTTACTTACTTGGTTTCACATGAATTTTTCCGTTATTTTTTGTTTGTTTTGAAAATGTTTTTAATTCTTTTGTTTGGTTTTTCTTTTTCTTTTTGTTGTTGTTGTTTTTGCTATTTCTAAGCCTATGGTTTTTTGCGGTTTTGTGGAGAAGTTCATAATTTAGATGTTTTTGTTGTTGATGTTGTTGCTGCTGCTGTTGCTTCTGCTTCCTCTGCTGTGGTTTGTGTCATTTTTTGTAGTTCTTCCTTTTGAGAAATTTATTGACCACCTTTCGAAATAGATTCGGTTTTATTCATAAATACCCGAGCGTGGCATAGGTCTTGGTAAAAGTACCATCGCTGGTGGTCACATTTCTGTAAAGATAGACAATACTACATTTTTATATATTTGACATTGGGTCGCTTGACATCGCAGCAGGGGTCAATGGTGGTGGATGATACTAGAAAGCATTTCACTAAAGCCATGTTGTGTTGTGAAGCGAGCTACTACTTGGCGAATAGTTTTGCTTTTATTTTTTTATTTAGATTTGGAAGAAAATGTTATGTCGTTGATTGCGATGTAGTTAACAGATGAGAACGAGTTAAACAGATGAATAAATTATATGGAAAATATGAAAAAAGTATAGAGATTTTACAAATTGTATTTTTTACAGGAATGCCATTCAAAATTCATTCCGGACGGACATACAGGCAGATCTGAGTAAATTAACTCAAAAAGTGATTACAAGTCTATCGGAATATTAAACGATGTGCCTATCTCGCTGCCTTCTGGATATTACAAACGAACGCACAAAAACATAATACGCCATTGGAGGGTATACAAATAGGGAGGTTCACAAGGGGACGTCCTTGTTGAATAATATTATTCAAACAAAATCATAATTCGTCATTTTGCGATGAAACATTAATTTAGAGGGCTTCGTTAATAGTCAAAATAGTAGCATTTGAGTTTCAGAACATCCAACGAAGACCCTACGCTTGTGGATGCATTATTTTATTTTTTTCTTAACGTTAGCCTTTAAGATCGGAGGATTTATCCCCATGGGTATATCTTTGTGCTTTTTTGTGTGAGGTTGAGTCGCGTTCCATACAAATGAAAAAGGATAAAAATGATTTCCAGTCACCCACGAAAATGAAATTTGGATTGTTTTATGATGATTGGCAACGTATTTATATCCTAGAAACTCTTCTGAAAACGCCCCTCAATATCATGCTGTTCCCGTGTAATCCTTTTTGGGTTGAATTTTTGTCTAAACTTTTTTCTGAATTGACCGTTGAAAGTACTTTAAATAAATTTTTTGATTTTTATCTTAGAGTAACTTATTGGGCGAATTCTTGGAGGTTTATAGTATTTTTGTGTTTTTTTTCCATAATGACAACTTTATATTAAATAAAGGGTGATTTTTTAGCTATCATCTTTTTGGCAACACTGGTTTAAACAGCTGACGCACGTTTCGTGTTTTGTTTCACTGTCAAACATCTTCAGTTTGGTGTATAATTTAACCATGAATCGCCTTACAGACGAACAACGCTTGCAAATTATTGAATTTTATTATCAAAATGCGTGCTCTGTTAAGAAAGTTCATCGCGCGCTTCCATTTTATGGTCAGTTTAATCGACCCACTGAAGCGGCTATTCGGGCTATTGTGACTGAATTTCGCACCAAATTTACATTGTTGGACATTAAACCTACAACACGCTTACGTAGAGTGCGAACTGAAGAAAATATGGCAGCTGTATCGGCCAGTGTTAACGATGACCATCAATTATCGATTCGTCGCCGTTCGCAGCAATTGGGCCTCTGTTTCTCAAAAACGTGGAAATGCCAAAATTGGACTAAGCGGATGGACCATTTGAGGCGCAGTCAAGGTCAACATTTGCATGAAATAATCTTGAAACATTAAATTATATGGACCGTACTATCGATTCAAATAAAGATTTCATGCATTTTTCTGAACTTTATGTGTTTTTCCTATAGCTTTTAAATCACCCTTTATATAGCTGCAGTCAATACCTTTCGAACGATGATTAAATGATGAACATCGGAAGAGAATTTTTGCCACAGTGTTAATTTTTTTAAAAATATCTGTTTTGTTTTTTATTATTTGTTTTTATATATTTTTCTTTTCATAGTTTTGTTGTAACTCGTTACTCAGGTTCGAGATAATTTGTTTTGTTTTTCTTTTCTTTTCTTTTCTTTTCTTTTCTTTTCTTTTCTTTTCTTTTCTTTTCTTTTCTTTTCTTTTCTTTTCTTTTCTTTTCTTTTCTTTTCTTTTCTTTTCTTTTCTTTTCTTTTCTTTTCTTTTCTTTTCTTTTCTTTTCTTTTTCTTTTTCTTTTCTTTTCTTTTCTTTTCTTTTCTTTTCTTTCTTTTCTTTTCTTTTTAAATAGTTTGAAAATTTCGTCGCTGTGAAAAATCATATCCTGTATTAAATTCAATTTTTTTCCGATATTCATATTTTAGACATCATTCGAATGGTATTGATTCCTTCTATTTATTTTAATAAATATAAAACCTTTTACAAAATATTTCCAAGCAACGAAACTGTTCAGCGGTCACTTTAAAAGAATAGCAAACAAAAACATATTGTTTTCGTCAAATAATAATAAAAATAATATCTTTTTATTTAAAGTGTCCAACATTAAAATATTTTACAAGAATAGCATGAATTTTAGAGATGATTTGACCCAGTGAAGAAATATTTTACAATCCTATCTTCATTGCTACAATATGACTGTAGCAATTTATTTTCGTGGCCCATCCTATTCCAGTCAAATTTTTCTTCTTACGAATGAAATTTCGAAAATGAATAGAATCTCACTACACATTTTATTCATATCAAACCGACCACGAATATCCATATCAGATACGACCACGACTCCGATTTTAACGATTTTTCACAGACATATTCTACTGTTAAAAATATTTTACACGTATTTTTGTAAAAAAACCGAAATTTTTTTTCAAAAGATATGACCATTTGCAAATTAGAAAAATCGAGAAAAAATTTCCGAGGTATGAATATTGAAAATGGTGTAGTCAGAAAACGCATGGGCACAATTCAAAGAATGGTGGCTTATTTTAAAGGTAATTACAAGTAATTTTCGTCGGCGTTCTTGTCTGTTGACTGCTACTGACAGTGTTTTTATTTATTCAAGACATCAATAAAACTTTTGTGTATGGTATTTTATGGACAATCGTTCAGAAAATACTTTTTTCGGGCGACTACATTTAGTAAATGTTTTTTTAAAAATACAACCCGCTATTTCTCCAAGCTGAATCGATCAGGGAAGCCATCATTATTTAAATTGTGCCCTCGCGTTTTCTCACTACACCATTTTCAATGTTCATGCCTCGGCACGTTTTCCTTGATTTTCGCAATTTTCAATTGGTCATATATTTTGAAAAACATAATTTCGTTTTTTTTTGTCTTCTACGAATCAAATATTTTATAAAGTTTAGTTATCGTACAAAGTTTCAACGATATCGGAAATGGTGATATAAAAAAGGTGTTCGGTTTGACATGGAATGATCGATATACGTATTTCGTATACTGTGTGGGAGTACGTCATAGTGGCGCTTCTGTATAGTGTGCTTGTGTTACCATCATTGTCATCAGCCGTTTATATATATTTATTTACATTTTTACAAATTTACATTTATATACCCGAAAACCTCACCACAAGGCGTTTCGAAGAGTGTTATTATTTACATACCACAAACCTTTCGCATTACCATTGTAGTACTTTAAGGCATGAGTAAATCACACCCTCGAAAAGGTGTCCTACATTTAGTTTAGAAAAATTGCGATATTTTAAAATTGGTCGTCAATATCAATTTCCGATATCTTCTAGCCAATAACGTGAAAAAATTGTTTCACAAAGGTCTTGTGACTTGTTGTCGCAGCTTCGGCAATGATCGTTGAATCGGTGCTTGATTCGTAACACATGTCACCAATTGCCAAATAGCCCGTCAACACGGTCATCATGATATTTACCATCTGTTGTGAGGGAGACTTTTATTGCGATAGGACAATTCCAACAGAAAACGACCCAAAAACCATAGGTTTGGATTCTCATCCTGCGTTATTTCATTTTTCATTTAACTAAATTTGGACCACTGTAGAACTTAAACTACGTACGACTTTAATTTACCATTACAACCACTAGTAAAATGTATTTGCCAAATGTATTCAAAATCGAAATGCAGGTTGGATCGAAATCTTGTGGAATTGCCCTATATTCAGGTCAGTCATGTCTGTATATCTCCCAAGTAGTACTTGAAGTACTTAAAGTAGAAACAGTCCTCTCCGACTCATCTGCTCCTTCATTTCCATAATAGTTCGTAGAGGATTACTATGATATGAGTCGCATAACCCGGTTGATACGCAAATTCACTCAAGTCCAAACCACGAAACTCCCCTAAGGTCGTTAGGACCGAACACTAGCAATCCCTGGTATATTATATATTCCATTCAGACCTCGTAAGGAGAACAATTGATTGCCACAACAACTACACCTTTTTCAATTGTAATTCAAAAGACATCACTTGAAATTCAAAATACACCATTTGAAATTCAAAAATTCCATTTGTAATTCAAAAAATATCGCTTGAAATTCAAAAATTCCATTTGAAATTCAAAAAATGTCAATTGATTTTCAAAACTCGTCATTTGAAATTCAAAACTCGTCATTTGTAATTCAAAAGACATCATTTGAAATTCAAAATACATCATTTGAAATGCAAAATACATCATTAGAAATTCAAATCTCTTCATTTGTAATTCAAAACTCGTCATTTGCAATTCAAAACTCGTCATAAGTAATTCAAAAGACACCATTTGAAATTCAAAAGTTTTCATTTGTAATTCAAAAATTATTCCATTTGAAATTCAAAAAGGGTAAATAAATTTAAGCAAAATATACATTAGGTTAGGTAGCATTTATTTATTTCTGTAAATTTTCATAGACGTTATATGCACCTGCAATATGAGCGATATTGCAAGATATTGTAAAATAAAACGGATCAGTAACAATTTAATATTGGAAATGGTTTTTCAATCACTTTATACCTGTAGAATAGTTATGATTTGTTGTACCTCCTACACAAATAATCCAACCCTAAGTAAAATGCAAGTCCTTATAAATTATATGCAGATGCTCTCTGAGCTGGTGAAGGTTATAAACTATACATGAAGTTACCGACATTTTACATCATTATAATTATTAGTTGCTTATCATTTTATTAAATCTGTTTTCAAAACTGCAGAATATCCAAATTTGCAGAGAAAGTAAATGCTACCCCACCTAATGTATATTTTTCTTAAATAAGTTTGTTTACATTTTTGAATTTCAAATGGAATAATTTTTGAATTTCAAATGAAAACTTTTGAATTTCAAATGAAAACTTTTGAATTTCAAATGGTGTATTTTGAATTACAAATGACGAGTTTTGAATTTCAAATGGTGCCTTTTGAATTACAAATGACGAGTTTTGAATTTCAAATGATGGCTTTTGAATTTCAAATGATGTCTTTTGAATTACAAATGACGAGTTCTGAATTTCAAATGATATTTTTTTAATTTCAAATGGAACTTTTGAATTTCAAATGGTGTCTTTTGAATTACACTTGAAAATGGTGTAGTGTCTGGCAAGAAATCACCAGTGCATTCGTGGCGGAGCTACTGAGGGTGCAATAAAGTAAACATTGCCGAAACTCTGCATGACTCGGGTGCTATAGAGTCGTGCAGAGACCAAAAATGCGGATAGAGCTGAAGCTCTGCATGCTTCCGTTGCAATAAAAGAAGCAATATAAAAAAACATCCACCCTCGTCTTGCTTTCAAGAAGCAAATGACGATCATATCGCTTCACTTGCTGTGCTGCATTGGGTAGAGCACGCGACTATCATGAAAATCCCAGCTGAAACATTTTATTTAAACTAGACATTATTGCATCCCTCAAAAACCAGTTCTTAATTTGCAGGTTAGTAAGCAAGAAATACTAGATCTCTCCCTTACTAACCTGCTGAACATGGAGCAGGAGCTTTTGCTGGGTAGTGATCGTTGAATTCCATTCCATGTCCACTATAAATGCAGCGCATTGCGTTGGCGGAAGGAAGATCAGGTATTGGAAGGAGGAAAGAGGGAGTAGTGTCTGTTGACATCTGCTTTGAATCTCTGAATGTCGTAATTGGGGGAAAGATATTTGCCGGAAGTCGATTCCACATACGGATAGTGCGGGCGAAGAACGAATTCATTCTGTAATATGTGGTGCGGTCGGTTGTCAAATATATAACAAATGGGTGAAAATTCCTGGGAAGTCGCGTATCTCTACCGAATTTTCTCACGGGCGGTATAAGATCACGAATATCCGATGAACAAACACCATGACAGCAACGATAGAACAAGGACACACAACCCACATTACGACGATGTTCAAGGGAGACAATCACCCTCATCATGTAAGTCGTAGTCGTGTCGAATTTTCGACTCGTGTCACAAATTTACATTTTTGGTATCGCGTATGTCGTATCTGACTGTGAAATTCGACAAAAACTGTCACTGAATATTTTGCAAGTGACTAGAGTAAAAAAAAAAATTAAAAATGGAAAAAATTAATCAAATCAAAAGTTAATGGATTTAGTTCTATTAAACTAATATAAAAAGCAAAAACATATAATTTTATTTCTTGAATTACATACGTAATTTAAGAATGGAAATTATGACTCCCAAGGAATTTGGTATTTTTATTGGTTAAATGATTTGAAAAATGAAAATTTTGACAAAAATCTACAATAAAAAAGTGGAAAGATCAAATATAAAGAAAAAAAATTAACAAAAATTTTTAACAAAATCGACTACGACGAAAATGTTCTAGTCACGTCGAATTTGTTACATGATACCGACGAAATGCAAATTCGACTACGACTACGACAGCTGTCGAAATTCGACTACGACTTACGTGATAAGGGTGAATATAATTGGATATCCTACCGTCACCTATCAACACCATCGCCCTCCTCTGGACACGGTCAAGTAGCTCCAATGATGAAGCTGGAGCACCCTACCACATATGGGAGTTGTATTCCATCTTTGGTCTGATGTAAGTAGTGTAGATATTGAGAAGATCAGGGGGAGTGAAGTATTTCTTACACCGGTTTAAGAAGCCTAGACACTGGAATACTTCTTTCGACACATCAAATACTTGTTTTGTCCAGCGAACATTAGATTGTATTTTCAAGCCTAGAACATCAAGGGTATCTGATTGTTCAATATCTGCACCGTTCATTAAAATCGACGACACCGTTGGATCAGCGAATCGCTTGTGAGACAACAAGGAGCACTGGGTCTTAAGTGCATTAAAATGTACTCTATTAACTGGACCACATTCGGAAATGGCCAGTAAATCCTGGCTGAGTGACTCATCCATCAATCGCCTTTTTTGTCTTCAATTTCTTGACGACTTGGTCTATGATCGAATGAGTATGAATGACAGAGGTTGCTGTCATCCGCGAATGAGGATTCGAAGTCCGATCCAAGAGGTCGTCGATGGAAATAAGAAAAAGGGAGGGGGAAACATGGATGTGCCATACAACATGGACCAGTTATTTTCCGACGACCAGTGATAAACTACTAATGAGGCTATTTTGTTTAAGAATACCCTCCACTACTAATCTGCTTCGCTATCGGTCGCAGTACCCGGTTGATATGAAACTTCACTCTAGTCTAAGCCACCATGAAACTTCCTGATGATTTTATAGATTCCGGACAGACCTCATAGCGGAAACTACTTCCAGTTGCCATTCATACCAACTGCTGTCGGGCAAGAAATCAATACGAAGTGAAGCCCTGCTCCATTTATTACCAACAATAGGTTCTGTCGATCTCAAATCAAATCAATCATCGAAAAAAAAAAACGTTTGGCTGCTGGAGAACTGATGTGAACTACAGTGCGTCGTCTAGCGTAAACTGATCTACATATGAAGTCACGTTCAAATTTCAATTCGAAAAATCAAAAATAACAAAATTCAGGAACTTTTTACAGTTAAAAAAATAGAGATACCAATGACGCTTTGGAAAACTAAAGCAAAAAAAAAAAGGTTTCTACTCCTAAAATGCGGCGACGGAAACTTATGGCGATGGTTTTTCTCATGGGTTTTCGAATTTTGATTTTTGTTTAATCTTGATTTCAATTCAATTCGTTTTTAAATTCATTCATTTCCGCCACACATTGAAAAGCAACGCATCCAAGCAAACATTCTTTATACTCACTCATCCTCCCAGGGGCAAACTGTGGTTAGATCCGCTTCCGGTTTGGCACTGCTACTTTCTTTCACCACAGTAGCGGTGGTCACAGCTGTCGAGGTGCTGGCCTTCTCCTTCTCTTTGTCCTTGTCCTTCTCCTCGGCCGATATCGATTTCCTGGTCTCCATGTGACGCTTCTTGCGCTTTTTGCGAGCCTCCTCGGCGGTGGATTTGGTTATGCTGCAGGCGGGCAGTTTGGCCGCCGTCTTATCGGGCAACATGCTGCTCTCCTTCGGCTTCAACTCTTCACTGTACTCCTCGTCAACGGTGTCCGTGTCCATTTCGGCCAAAGGAGCCATGGAGGGGGCCGGTGTGGGAGCGGGCGGTATATAACCCACGGTGGACTCAGAGTCGGCTATGTCAAAATCATTCTTACCATCATCACCAAATTCCAGGCCTTCTTGATATTCATCGGTGGTGGGTGAAAGTTCCTCGAGAGGTGAGGAGGGAGGAAGCTCGTCTTGTGGTTGTTGCTGTTGCTGCGGTTGAGATTGAGGGAAGTCCGTTTCGCCCAGCGAATCGGGATTGTCGAGATCTTCAGTGACAATTTCCTTTTCGGGACTTTGTTTAGCCGAGACTGAAGGACTTCGAGGGTGGGGGGTTTCCACTTGCTCTGTCTCGGCGGCACTTAGCTGCTGAGGAGATTGTTGTTCCTGCTGCTGGTCACCCTCATCCTCGTCATCGATTTGTATAGTAGGTGGAGACATTTCCAAGCATTCCTGACTTTCGCAGAGTTTCTCATAGCCCTCCGACGATTCAATGAGCTCAATTTGCACCTCTTGGATCTCGGAGTCAACTTCAGCTTCGAACTCCCCTTCAGGGCCTCCCGAAGGAGAGGGCTCCTCGCCTTCCATGCCTTGTAACGAACCGCTGGCCGAACTTTCGCGTGGACTGTCCTCGGCCTGCGTCTGAGTTTCGGTGCTGACCACCGCCGCTTGCTCCTCGGGCGGTGGTGTTACCTTGGTGATTGGCGGCGGTGTGGGCGTTGGATTCGGTGTCGGCAGTACGGGCAATTCTGAGGCCGATGACTCACTATTGCGTTCCGAAATCGCTAGCTTATTCAATTCCTCTTCCAGCTCGGCATCCGAGGAGGAGGGCGGATCTTTGGTGACAATATTGGTTGTAGTCGAGGCAACATTGCCCAGAGCAGCCACAGCCGCTGTGGCATATTGGGCACCCTGCAAGGGGGCAAATAGAGCGGGGAAATTGCTCTGATGTAAAGTCACCGTGGGCGAGGGTGTGGTTGAAGCTTTGGCACCTGTGGACGGTCGTCCCAAAGGAAACTCTGAAATACGGCTGCACCCAAAAGAAGAGGAGAATGAAATTGCGTTTGATTCGAGCGGGATGTGAAGCTTACCTCGGTGTAAAAGACACTGATGCTCTTCGTTGTTCTGTGAAATTTGGTAGTAAACGTTTCATGCCTGCCTCACCGCTGTCGACAGTGTTCTGGTGGCGTATGCCCTGGTTACGCTGCAATCTATCGGCTACCTCAGTGTTGTCCGATGAAGTACTATTTGCATGTGACGTTGGAAATGGAAATTATTAAAATTTTCTTTTCAAAAAATAAATAAATTGTCATGACTTGCCTGGTTAATCTTTGTGCGCTTGTTTTTATTGCTGGTAGTACGGCTGCTGGTGCTGGCACTGGCACTGCGGCCGGTTCATCCTCCTGTTCCCATGGACACACAGACAATTGCACGGGCGTGGTTACGGTTGGCGCAGCAACGGGCACTGGCTTCGGTGCTTGTGTAGCAGGTGGTTCGTCCGTTTCATCCCAGGGACAGACAGCACTACTGCCTCCAATTTCCACGGTGGTCTCCAAACGTGCCGCCTTGGCTTTTGGCGTTTCTCTGTGAATTGTTTGCAAACATAGTAGTTGGTGAGCGTTAGTGAGAGAGGTGGGTTTTTTTGTTTGGTATTTTTGGGAACAGTTAGTTGGTGTTAGGACAGAGAACTTCTTTGTTTTATTGTACAACATTAAGAGGTAAAGGAAATTCAACGTTGTATTCATGGATTCTTCAACCGTATGCGTAGATTAGCTGGCATCTAAGCCGAGTAGGATGCAAGAAACATTCCTGAACTTGAGGAAATTTACAAGAGATGGTTCTAGATGGGTCCAAAAAAAATAAAACAGAAGCCTTTTCCAGTCCACTTCCTAGCAATATAATAATACCCGGTCCTAATGATATCAGAACGCACTGTATCTGAGAATTTCCCTTTTCAAAATAATATTAGTAACGTAGTTAATGTAGAATTTCGAAGAGATATCATGACAAGGGTAGCTAGAAAATAATCATGAATCCTCCATATTTAAATTTTAGTTATATCTCCTAAACTAGAAGACTCACAATACTACTAACTTCTATTTTATTCACTCTAAGCACACGTTTGGTTTCATTCTCGGGGCATTAACAAAGAAAATGTTCGGTGTCTTATCGGCATTTCTGCCACTCATCTTATCATTTCGTCGTAGATGCGACTTCAAGGGTAGTGTCCCGTGAGAAGCCCAACACGACATGGTAAGCAATTTCAGGATCAGTTTAATTAGCTATTAATGTAGATTCGAATTTTCAATCTCTGTCTTTGGCGCTTAATCAAGATTGTATATTTATTATGATAAATTACTAGATAGTAGATTTTCCGTTCATTTTGGTTTCATCTATGTAGCAATAGCTCAAAAGGTGGTCTCTATACCCAGGGAATAATCCAAAAAGGAACCACAGAACGGAATCCGTCTACTACAGTTCCTGTGCACGCAAAGAAAAAAGAGGCTTGGAGTTCGTTTATCGCAAATATAGTTCATTTGACCCAAATGATCTACTTTAACCAAAACGTTTATCGTGAACGAACGTTCTTCAATGTCAAAGTATTCCTGATTTATGTTTATGGCAAACGTATGTATATTGTAATTAAACATGATTGCAAATTTCAAGGAGAGCTAAGAGAACATTTGCTGTTCAGCATTTGTTAGATCAAGGTTTGCAACAAAGATAACATGTCCACATGTGTGGACTATCCTTTTGGAATACTGTCGGAGAATCTTTCCATTTTTAGTACAAATATTTGATGCTTGGATCTATAGCCCAATTTGGATCTATTCACTCACCCAGAGCTTGTAAACTCCTCTATATGTTTAAATTGTACAATTGACTTTAAAGTGACAAGTGTGCCCGAAATAACGCAAAGGTATTTTTTATTACAACGACCTCTGTTTCGGAACAACCGGCGTAAGCCTTTCTTTAAAAAAAAGGGACCAGCGGTGATCTATGTGTGAATTCAAACAGAACTCCACAAAAACACTCTAACGTCGCTATCTGAAGGAGATGGGCGTGATATTTGAATGGAAAACTTCATGTGTTCTGAAGGTGCGAAGTAAGTACTTGTCGGGAAATGCTTGGCTAAATATATATTATCACAATGGGCCTCTTCTGGCCTAAGAGTGTCAGATGTTTGCGTTCTGGCTACCACCACAGCCTATCCAAAATTCGGAAAGTCATTGTAAGCCAAATTCCCAACAAGAAAGGAGTGGGAATAGAATGAGAAATATTGCTGCATATAAATGCAAAAAAAACTCTGAAATTGTTTGTTAGTTGTCTCCGTTGTCTTCTGGTCACAGACTCAGTTCGACTTCCTGAATCCAGCAATGCCATCCAGGCGAAAGTCTTGGCGATTAAGGAAGCATGTAGTAAATTTTCCTCTTTAGGTACAATGGGCGATTTGTAAATGGGAAAAGATTTTTCATTTAAATTTGAGAAAATTCCAACTGAAATTAAGATTTTTCATTTGAATTGCAAAATATTCCAGTTGAAACTGAGAATTTCCATTTTATAATGAAAAAATTCCTATTGATATTGAGAATTTCCACTTCAAATTGAGAAAATTCCAATTGGAATTTGATATTGAGAAAATTCCCATTGAAATTGGGAAAAACCCCTTGGAATTTATAAATGAAAATTTCTTAATTTTCTCAATATAAAATGAAAAATCTGAATTTCAATTGGAATTTACTCAATTTGAAATGGAAAGTATAAATTGGAATTTTCTCATTGCAAATGGAAATTCTTAATGACAGTTGGAATTTTTTATTTTGAAATGGAAAATCTTAATTTCAAATGGAATATTTTTCAATATAAAATATAAAATCTGAAATGGAGCGTGACAAATCTTAAATACGTTGGACTCATTTCGACCATGGGTATGGTATTTATATTGGTTATCTTTTAACATAGGATCCAGTATATTTGTGGGGAAGGTACCAGCAGGGGCGCATCAATATATCCCTTGTCCGAATTTAAACTAAGCTAAGGCTTTCGAAAGTAAGTAAGCCAGAAAGACGGACAAGCGGACAAACAACTTGGAATGTCATGAAACGTATTTGGTCCAAACAAGTTTAGGATCCCAGCAAAAACTCTCATTACCAAGTAATGTAGGGAATAAGGCAAAACCTTCACTACTTATTTTTCGGATCCGTTTCTAATTATTTTTATAAAGTTGGAGGAATCATTGGACCTTTTTTTATGAAAATGAGGCAGGTCAAGCGCAAACAGTCAATGGTGTTCGGTATCGTGAAATGATAACCAGTTTTTTTCTTGCCTAGAATTGAAGAAATGAATGTGGAGGGCATGTGGTTCCAACAAGACGGCGCCACATGTCATACAGCCAGAGAAACAATTCAATTGCTGCATCAGTCATTTCCCGGTCGTGTTATTTCGCGTTTCGGAGATCAGAATTGGCCGCCTAGATCGTGCGATTTAACACCATTAGATTTTTTTCTTTGGGGTTTTTTGAAGTCGATGGTTTACGCGAATAAGCCGACGACGACTCAAGCCTTAAAAGACGAAATTGGACGCTGCATTAATGAAATACCGCAGCATTCATGCAAAACGGTCATTGAAACTTTCATTAAAAGATCGCGTGCATGCCAGCAAAGCCGCGGCGGCCATCTGCACGATATATTGTTCCATACATAACCTCATTCTGTCTACTTTACGATATAATAAAGTTTCACGATTTTTTCTTAAATATCTGTGTTTTATTTAAAATTAAAAAATTGCGCTCTTCTTGGGACACCCTTTAGAAGGAACGTAACAGGCCACTGGCCAACCGTAAATCATGTGCGGAGGCGAATAAAGCTATAACCCACTACTCATGCACAGTGGAGACTTTGAGAAAAAACTGGTAATAATTATGACACTCATAAACGGCTTGACCAATTTTGATGGAATTTCATACAGACATATTAGAAGTGTTGAGCGGTAGGGCCCTCTATTTCTCATGTGCCCTAACCTAATGGATCCCAAAACTGGGGTGCCTCGGAAATTTTTTGTGTTGCTGTAAAATTATATTTGTACAGTGTTACAAACATTCAGACATTGTAGATTATATCTCATAGCTTGGGCGATAAACGCTTCAGAACCATGCATTTTTCCCCGACTTGTTCTTGCCTTTACACTATAGAAAAGCTAAATTGTGGCAGCTTTAGACCAAAAGTTATGTTTTGTAAAGCTAATAGACTAATGCATGAACTGGATAAAAATTGTTAAAAACTCTGCTACATTAAAAATGGCATAGGAGTCGTTCCATGTCAAGTGGTACGATTTTTGACGTCGATAGCTGCGATTGTTTTGAAAGTATGTCTATGTATTCCTCTCATAAAAATATTGTATACGTATTTGTGGACAAAAATAGAAATACTACTTTTAATACCCTACACCACTTCGTGGACTAGGGTATTATAAGTTAGTTTCGCGCCAAATGTTTGTAACACCAAGAAATAATCGAGCTAGACCCACCTCTAAGTATACCGATCGGCTTAGAATCACCAGCTGAGTAGATTTAACGATGTATGTCTGTCCGTCCGTCTGCTGTACATCTAAGCTTGTTCGCACTCTACAGGTCGCAATTGTTGTCCGATTGTCATGAAACTTGGCAAAAGCTATTTTTTCTGGCCAAGGACCATCGGGAAAGATGGATCGGTTCAGATTTAGATATAGCCCCCAAACAAATGTCGCTCCCGATTTGACTTTTTCCGCTTTAGAAACCACATATTTTACCCGATTTTCTTAAAATTTGGTACAACGTTTTATAATCCAACTAGAAAAACCTATGCAGAAATTGGGTAAGATCGGTTCAGATTTATATATAGCCCCCATACAAATGTTGCTCACGGTTTGACTTTTGCCCCTCTAGAAATCACATATTGCACCCGATTTTCTTCAAATTTAGCTTAACACATTATAATCTAACAAGAAATGCCTATGCAGAAAGTGGGTAAGATCGGTTCATGTTTAGATATAGCTCCCATACAAATTTCGCTCCCGTTTTGCCTTTTCCGCTCCAGAAACAACATATTTTAACAGATCTTCTTCAAATCTTGCAAACATCTTATATTTAAACTAGGAATATCTGTGGTAAAAATAGGTCAGATCGATTCAGATTTGTATATAGCTCCCATACGAATTTCACTCCCGATTTGACTCTTTTCACTCTAGATACCTCATATTACAATAGATTTTCTTCAAAATTGGCAAAACATCTTATATTTAAACTGGGAACACCTGTCGTGAAAATAGTTCATATTTTTATATAGCTCCCATACAGATTTCGCTCCCGATTTGACTTTTTCCGCTCCAGAAACCACATATTGTGTCAGATTGTCTTCAAATTAGGCGAAATATCTTAAATTTTTACTAGAAACAGCCATGGTGCAAACGGGTCAGATCGGTTCAGATTTGTATATAGCTCCCATTCACATTTCGCTCCCTGTTTGACCTTTCCAGCTCTAGAAACCACATATTTTAACAGATATTCTTCAAATCTTGCAAAATATCTGCGTATTTTCACCGAATTTCTTCAAATTGAGCATAACACGTTATACTTGAACTGGAAGAACTTATTGTGAAAGTTGGTCACTTCATTCCATGCTTGGATATAGTCCCGATACAAATATTCTTCTCGATTTGCCAAATTGGACCAGGTCATATTAGCCTGTGATTAGGAAACATACAAAAATTCTTCCCGTTTTCACTTTTTTACTGAATTGAATTGTATTCGGATAGAAAGTGGAGTGTATCATATAGTCGGCCCCGCCTTTAGCCTTTCCTTACTTGTTTAATATTACTAAAAGATTTTTTATTAAATTTCCAAAATTTTATTGTTGTACACAATTAAAAGTTCATAAGATATTGCTCTAGTCAAATGTCAAGAAGTGGCGAAATTGGCATTACACAATCTTGAAATTGGCACCATTCTTTTAGTTGATTTGTATTTTTGTATAACCTTTGTCCGAAATTCAAGAAAGTGTCCCCGATTTTTTATGTAATTTTCGTGCAGTAAGCAAAATTACCATTTCAGACGAGTTATTTTAAAAACAACTTAAAAATTCTATATTTTATTTTTTCAGAAGGTCTAGAAGGTTTTAAAAAAGTATATGTTCGAAACCTCTCTAGGGGGGGGGGGTTTGAACCCCAAACCACCCCCCTAGAGCACGGCCCTGTCGGCCCCGCCCGACTTTAACCTTTATGTCACATCCAAGTAATGTCACATCTATGATATTTGTGTGGAAGGTACCAGCAGTGGCCTCATATCAATATCGCCCATCTCCGAACTTCAACAACAAAGTTTAGGCTTTCGAAATCTATCCTGCATTCCCAAAAGCCAGACTAGTTCGACGAACTAGATAGACAACTTGGAAAGTCATAACATTGATTTGGCCCAAACAAACTGAGGAACTTAATGCCACACTAGAAGGGACGTTACAGGTCACTGGCCAATCCATGAACCCCTTGCTGCTACAACAAAGGAGAAAAGCGATGGTCGAGTACTTCTTCTGCGGCAACTGCCCGAGCAGCTTTTATAAATCCAGGCTAAAGGGTATTCGGGAAACACTTGCCGTATGACATTACCGGGATATCGCGAAACGATTACAAAAACGATCTATGAAATATCTTCATCTGCTTGCTGGGATTTTTTCGAGGCAATATTTTCCGTGGAAACGGAGTTACATTCTATTTAATTTTGGGTATTTTTAAACGCTGAAAACCTGACCGGATGGATTTTGGAATTAATTGGATTTTTTTCGAGGCAATATTTTCCGTGGAACCGGAATTTATTTATTTAATTTTTGGTATTTTGAAACGCCTGTTGGAAAATATTTTTCTACAAGACCTCCTTTTGAAATCTCAATCGATCTCCATCATCCATCTAGATCGCCTACGAATTGTAAGGCTATCCGGGCACTATAGATCAATCTAGGACGTGACTTGTTGGAAAATATTTTTCTACAAGACCTCCTTTTGAAATCTCAATCGATCTCCAACTGGCAGACTGGCTAGGCACTATAGATCAATCAACGTACATTCTTCTGTTTTCGTGATGGGAAAATCCAAATGTCAGCAACGCCTATATCTGCTGCTATTTTCTTCGAAGACTTGGAGATCCTTGGACAGAATCATATAATCCTCGAGATTATCAGCTAATCTGCTTGCATATGTGTAAAAAATTCTTACATCTACGGAATATCATGAATACAACATTGAATTTTCTCCAGCAAATTTTCTTTACATGGTTTTCTTTTAGCAAAATATGAGAAAATTTCAAACAAATGAGATCAAAAAAATCAAACACATATTCTTATTGGTTTTGAAAAAAATAAAATGGTAGCTTGAAATGGAAATAGTGTGAGACAGACAAAGAGAGAGAGAGAGCGAGAAGGAGAGAGATAGTGTCAATATTAAAAAACACAATTCTTTACGAGTCATATATGTGACAGCATAAATAGTTAGGAATGATATTTGATAGTGTATGCATTTAGCCAGGTAGATATACATATATATGTATGTACTATAGAGCATATATAGTAAATAGTAGATATGTGGAAAGTTTTTAATTGAACACAGACAAAGACAGACACAAGGGCACTCTTATTATACACAACAACACGCACACACACACTGATGATGGAGATTTTCTTTGGGCACACAACAACATCAAAAACACCAACAACAATAAAAAGAAAAGAGTTTTATTTGGTTTTTTTTCGGAGGGTGGGGGTTGGAAAATGAGAAATACAAAAATTCTGTTGTCGAAAGCAAAGGCGAAACGAAAGAACGAAATGAATATTTTTGGGAAATCTTACTGGTGTGTGGCTAAACTACTTTCGAGATTTCCGTAGTAGTCCTTGGCAAGGCGCTTTTGTTTTTGCTCGCAAATGGTCTCTTGAGAGGTCGGCGGAGGCATATCGCCGCGATAAATACTTTCACTACTGATGTTTTCGAGGTGATTAATTGTTTTGTTTGTTCATTTGTTTGTTTGATTGATTAAATTAAAAATGTTGTACGATTTAATTGAATTGAGGCGACAAAATGCGGTGATGGAAATCAAAAAACAAATGTTTGTTAATAAAACTCAAAATCAAAATCCAAAAAAATCAATACAAATATTTTAAAAAAATTATAAGAAAATAATTGAAAAAATAAAAACAAACAACCAATCTCATTATGTCAATCCATAAAAAAGCATTATTTATGACTTTCAGAATTAGTTCGAGATCATTATCATTATCATCGTTGAGATGGTTGTGCCAGTTCTTGGCCCTTGGCTCACCTGAATGGTATCTCACTGAGATTGCTCTGCGAGTGAGAGTGTGGCACCTTGGAGTTGCTGTCTTTGTTCACGCCTATCACGGCCAGTTCGTGGGCCGAACCGCTCAGACTGCGATCGCTGCCGCGTCGCCTGGTCAGGCTGCCCGGCGGCGGGGCCGTGGACATGATAAAGGAATTCCCAGCGGAGCCGCCCATGTTGCTCTTGCTGCTCGAGTCGTTGCCGCCCAGGTTCGGCTGGCTGGACAGGGCGGCCGTCATCTTCTTTTTGGCACCACTAACGCCGCCAAAGTTGAAGAAGCGCTTCTTGTGGGCCGGCTGTATGCCCGTCTCCACCAGACGCTTATAGTGCTCGGAGCGCACGAAACGCGGATAGCAATCCTTCTTCAGCAACAGCATGTAAATGTGATCGGAGGCGGAGTCGAAGGTAAAGCGCGAGGGATTCTTGAGGCCCTTCAACACACTCTCCATGGTCTTGCCGTCAATGTTGATTTCGCAAGGGGCGCCGGGCTTAAGGAATTCCCTGGAAACAAAACAAACAAATCATTAAACCCTTCGTTGTCCTCTAAAACCAAGTCCACTCACTCATAGATCTCTTGGACCTTGCGCGACACCTGCGAATGGGCCGACCTCCGCAGCCGGTTCACCGCTATCCAGAAACGTATATTTTCATGGGAGTATTCTTTTTCCAAAAACGTCGTAAACTCCTGCAGGCCCGTGGGATCGGTCACCAGCTCTTCAATGGAAATGGCCCAGCGTTTGACGCGCTTCTCCGTGGGTATATCCACAAAGGTGTTGTTCAGCTGCCAGAAAGTAATGTCTTCGGTTACCCAAGGATTCGAGGGCAGCACGGGCTGCAAAAAGAAATCATAGTCGGAAAAGGTCTCCGAGTAGGTGACCAGCGATTCGCAGGCCTGTGACATCTTCATGCGTGTGCGATTCAACGACTTCTTCAGATACTCCAAGTCCCTTTGCATATCCTCGAGTGTCTTCTTTTTGTTCTGCTTTGTACCCTGACGATCGCGCGAGGGCACCGGGCAGGGCTCCAGCGGCGTAAATTGGCCCGGCGGCGGACGATGTACACGCCAGTAGGCGCGCTCCTGTGAATCGCCCACTATCTTGTCGCCCTTCTTGCGTTCCTTGGCCAAACGCACCTGCTCCTCGGCCTGCATCGAGATGATCTCCCACTTGCCCTTGAGATTCTTGTGCAGCGAAGCCAGAGCTTCCACCTCATAGTCTTCGAGAGCGTGGCGCTGTTTGTTGCGCAACGAGCGTTTCACCAGATAAATGGCATATTCGACATTGTCGGGGGCCTTGTGTTGCCAGGGCCAATAGTAGGGTGTCTGAAAGCGATAGAGCGAAGAGTCATCTTTGACGGTCAGAGTTTTGGAATCGTTGACGGGAAAAAAGTAACCGTGCAGACACAGTTGATTGGCAATGTTCAAAGCTTCGGATTCTTCGATTTGCAGGCGATCCATAAGCCATTCGATGAGATCGTAGCCTAGGCGGAGGGGGTGGATGAAAAGAAAAGGAGGAAAGAAATTAATAGAAAAGATTTGATTGAACTTTTCTTGGATTCCAGTTGGCGAATACTAACGAAAAGTTAAGCAAAAGAAATGATTTTCAGGAATTCGTTTGTCGCAAACAATTTATGTTTATCCCAAAGCCCATGAAGCTTTTGTGACAAACGGTTAGTTTGCTTAACGCAAACGATTTATGTTTATCAGAAACCCTGTGAGAACCTTATAAAATCCAATTCAGTTGACGAATTTTAACGAAAAGTTAGACAAAAGAAATTCATTTCCGGAATTCGTTTGTGGCAAACGATTTATGTTTATCCCAAACATGGGACGGATTTATGTTTATCAGAAAACCTGTGAGAACCTTATAAAATCCAATACAGTTGACGAATTCTAACGAAAAGTTATAAAAAGAAATTCATTTCCGGAATTTGTTTGTGGCAAACGATTTATGGTTATCAGAAACCCTGTTAAAAATTTATAAAATCCAATCCAGTTGGCGAATGCTAACGAAAAGTTAGACAATATAAATTCATTTCCGGACTTCGTTTGCCGCAAACGATTTATGTTTATCAGAAACCACATGAAACGTTTGCGACAAACGTTTAGTTTGTTTACCGCAAACGATTTGTGTTTATCAGAAACCCTGTAAAAAACCTTATAAAATCCAAGATAATCTGTACTTACCCATAAAAGCATAAGGTATGGAAGTAAGAAACATCTTCTGCTGCCTGACAGGCACTCCATGCTCAGGATCTTGCATTTCACGTACCAGGGCTTCCATCTGCAAAGACAGCGAATAAAATCATATAATTAATTATAAAAAAATACTGCAAAGGGCTTCCAACTAGATGATAGATGAAGGAAATTGTAAAGTTATCGACAAATCTTTGGTCTCCATAACACTTATCCAACAGCAGAATATTTTATGAGATTTTCAGAAAAATAATAGTCATCCGAGAAATCGTTTAAAGGAAACAAAATTCCGACAATTTCTAATTGATTAAATTCTATTCAATTCAATTCCCGAATGTATGGTGTAATCGCCACCACCAGCAGCACCACAAAAAAATCATTACCCGAACTTTCCATTATTCATTATTCAATTTAAATTGTAATTAAAAATTCAAGTCGTCATTTAGGTCGTGTGACCTTCTCTGCCAACCAACCACCCAACCAACATTTGAAGATGCAAATGGCGGTTACGATGGAGACTCTTGTCTGCTTATGCTGAGTTTTTCTTCAATCAAAATTCACAAGTACACCCACACAGCCACATATACATGCATATATTACTCAATTTATCGCCACTAAGCTTTTGTATGAAGGAAATTGAAAAGCACTTAATAACACACGGGCAAAGGAAATATAACAAACGACCGACCATAGCAAATGTCAAAATAAACGTCAACGGAACGGCATATGAAGGACATCATCATGGTGATAATCACGACACAACGCCATTAAGTCTGAACAAAGCCAAAGCAATTTTTCACATTTTCTATAGATATTCAGCTATTAATTCGTCCAGTGAGTGATCCAATCATTTCAAATGGAAATGCTTGTATTAGAAGCACTTCCTGCACATATAGCTCCTCAGCAGCATCATCATATTATTATTTAAAAAAAATGTGAATGCAATACAATCATCGTCATTGTCATTCAGAAGGATCTAGATTTAAACCTGTTCATCAGAAATAACTGAGAAGTTCCATTCTTATGGTACTTACTAATAGCTCTAAGTAGCTGAAAGTGTGACTATTCATACTCTAAACCAATATGTGGAACATGAACACTATTTCGACCCAACTTATCAACTTTATTATATAAATTGGATAAATATCACCAGCTTAGTCCTTCCAGCCAATCATCTGAATGTTCTTCCTGTTTGAGTGTTTATAATCCATAATTAGTTCTTTTTAAACACTGAGCAAGAGGAGGCAAATCATTCTTACAGAAATCCTCACATTAAACGATAGATGTTACCATTATAGAAGTCTTTCAATCTTCTTCTTTTTTCATGGAACCCTAGGGAATATCTCCTGAGTTTTCCCCTGCAGTGCATTGCATTGACTGAAGATAGAGAGTTGGATGGAGGAAGGCCACTATTCCGATTCCACATACGAATCACGCGAACAATAAACGAATTCATTCTTTAATATGTAGTTCGATCGGCTATCCAATCAAAAACAAATAGGTGAGAGTTCCTTGAAAGTTGTGTGTCTCCACCGAACATCCTCTGGGATAAAATCACGAATATGCGAGAAAAAACACCAAACTAGTGTCGATAGAACAGCAACACACATCCCACATTACCACGGTGATCAAGAGAGGCAATATAATTGGATATCTTACCGACACCTGTCAACATCACCGCCCTCTTTTGGACACAACCAAGTAGCTCTAAGGAAGCATCAGACCATATATGGGAGTTGTATTTCTTTCTTAGGTCTTATGTAGGTAGTTTATATTGAGAGGAGCAGGTTTGTAAAGACTAGCACTTGAATGCTTATTTCACATCAAATATATCGAGGGCTTATATTCAAGAGTGGCTATGGCTATTTTGATGCCAAACTATTCTCAGATTTGGATGTCTTCTGTCATATAAATTTGGAGAAGATTTTCTAAAGCCATTATTTTCAAATTTTTCTGATTTGACTATCTACTCACAAGTTATTTTCTTTTCTGACTGTTATGAACATAAAAATAATATAAATAATATAGTTCAAAAATGGAGCAGCATATAACCGAAGGTTGTAATTCGCTACAACGATTTTGTTTAAAGCATTTTTCTACATTTAGGGCATCGCATTATCAAATTCCATCATTCGCGGATAGTAACTTTTTATCATATTGAGAATACCAAAATATTTGTATGGCATATGATTGCTGACTTCATTCGGAATATTTGTGTCAGAAAATTTTCAGAATCCTGAACAGAGAAAGTTTAAATAAAAGCAATTGCAACCGCGAATTTTGAATTTTTCAACAATTCAGCGATTTTCGCCACTGACTACATACATGGTTCTTAATACTCAAACAAAAATTCTGTCGGATCCGTTTTCTACATCGCGAGATAATCAAAAAACAAAAATCTCATGGATATATTTAAATCATTTTAGCCATATATCAATTTTTATACTCTCACCTCCAGGATGGGGGTATACTAACTTTGTCATTCCGTTTGTAACACCTTGAAATATCGATCTGAGACCCTATAATATATATATACTTGATCGTCATAAAATTCTAAGACGATCTAGCCATGTCCGTCCGTCCGTTGAAAGCACGCTAGCATCTAATCGAAAAGAGCTAGAACATCCAAATTTTGCATAAATACGTCTTATAGTCGTAGATCGGTTGGGATTGAAACTGGGCGAAATCGGCCAAAAGGGACAATTTTTCCCCTCACAAGGAATGAAACCCCCATAATAACCCATAATATTTAAGCATATTTTTTCAATATGTCTGCTTGTACTTACTTGATATTGGGTATGCATGCGCATTCCCCCGATAACAGAAACGGACACCATAAAACGATTTTTATTCGTAGGGGGTGAAATGGGGCAAAAAGGGATAAAAATGGTACCTATTAAACGACAACAGCTAAAACACGAAATTCGCTGCGTACATTCCTCTAATTGAGTAGATACATAAAATGAATGTTCTTTTTTCCAAATTCGTACTTTTAGGGGATAAAATGGGAATAGAGGGATAACTAGTAAATCAAATTTTTTTTTTTTTCAAATCCATGCTTTATGCAAGCAGAATTCTATTGGGCCTAGAAATTCTTTTTTAGTTATCTTTTGTAGAAGGAAAAATTACTGCAAAATTTCAGTTTTTTATCTGCCATAGAACGGCATATATTCGAAAATGGGTTTTAACTTCGTATGGGAGGTGCCACGCCCACATTTCCATTACCGCCCATTTTTGTCACAACTACGCACATTAATGCTAGATGCACTTACACAAAATTACAGTAGGTGTAATTTTGGTTTTAACTTCATATGGGAGGTGCCACGCCCACTTTTGCATTACCGCCCATTTTAGGCGCAACTACGCACATTGATGCTAGATGCACTTACACAAAATTTGAGCACTATACGTGTCATAGAACTGACACTATTCGATAATATGTTTTAACTTCGTATGGGAGGTGGTACGCCCACTATTCCAATACCGCCCATTTTTGGCAGAACTACGCACATTGATGGTAGATGCACTTACACAAAATTTCAGCACTCTAGGTGTCATAGAACTGACAATATTCGATAATAGGTTTTAACTTCGTATGGGAGGTGCCACGCCCACTTTTCCAATACCGCCCATTTTTGGCACAACTATGCGAATTGATGCTAGATGCACTTACACAAAATTTCAGCACTCTAGGTGTCATAGAACTGACAATATTCAATAATAGGTTTTAACTTCGTATGGGAGATGCCACGCCCACTTTTCCAATACCGCCCATTTTTGGCACAACTATGCGAATTGATGCTAGATGCACTTACACAAAATTTCAGCACTCTAGGTGTCATAGAACTGACAATATTCAATAATAGGTTTTAACTTCGTATGGGAGGTGCCACGCCCACTTTTCCAATACCGCCCCTTTTTGGCACAACTATGCGAATTGATGCTAGATGCACTTACACAAAATTTCAGCACTCCAGGTGTCATAGAACTGACAATATTCAATAATAGGGTTTAACTTCGTATGGGAGGTGCCACGCCCCTTTGTCCAATTGGTCAAATTTTTCCATTTCCTTGTATTGTCATCGAAAATGATTAAGTGTGCAAAATTTGAGCAAAATTGGTTGAGAAAAAAGCTTTCAAAAATTGATTTCAAATTTTGTGGCACACAAACATATATAGAAAGTAACCTTATATAAAGCATGGAATAAAAATGGTACCAACCAAACGGCTGCACCTAGAATAATGAAATTCAGTGTATAAATTCCTCTGATTGCGTACACTCGTAAAATAGAAGGATTTTTTGTAATTCGTACTTTTTGGGGTTCAAATGGAAAAAGGGGATAAAAGTAGTACCAACAAAATGACCGCAGCTGGGGTCCTGAAATTCGGAGTATACATTCCTCTGACTGCGTACCCACAAAAAATAAAAAGGTTTTTTCCAAATTCATACTTTCAAGGGATACAATGGGAATAGGTCTAGTCTCAACTAAACGACTAGAGCTAGAATGATGAAATTCGGTGCGTACATCCCTCTAGATAGTAGATAGTCGTACTTTTTATGGGGTAAAATTTGAAAAAGGGAATAAAAAGGGTACCAACCAAATGGACGCAGCTAGAATCATGCAATTCGAATTTTCCAAATTCATACTTTTAAGGCAAAAATTGGTTGAATCATGAAGTTAAGTTATTTTACACTATGTACATGAGATAATAGATTTTCAAAATTTGTATTAAAATAGAATGGAAATACAACCAACTGTGGCAACCACTACCTATCAATATTTATGATATTTAAGCTTTTTTGAAAATATAAATAAACGTATTGGTTGCATTGACTTATAAGCATGGTTTGAAATAATAAAAATACTATATTTATTTATATAATTAGTTTTTCAATATTTGTATTTGTTTCGGTTTAGCTATATTAAAAAAATTATATTTTCCTGTAATATTTCTGCACTTCTACGAAAATCGACAGTCTCTGTGGAATGCAATACATGGTGGAGGGTATATAAAGTTCGGCCCGGCCGAACTTAACGCCATTTTTACTTGTTTTGTTTTTCCTGTCCTACCGCAATTTTGTAAAAAATAGAATTAGAAAAATCCAAACCTAATCCATAATATCAAATCGTTTAGCTGAATTTTAAAGCAGTGGATTATTATATATATACATTGGAAACTGGTTTCAAGTGCTTTTGAAGTGTTCTTTTTACGTTAAAAGTGCAATTTACGTTTCCTTATCAGGCAGCGATTTATTATCGCATATTAATAAAAATGGAAGCCAATTTAGGAAAGTGTGTGCCAATCTCTTCAAATATCTAACATATTCGATAGACTTGTCTATACAAAAAGCATCGGACTTGTCTCTTGAGGTGCGGTCCAAGTCTTGACATTTGAAACCGATTCCAGGTCATATCCTTTGAGACCTTTTCCACGTCATGTCTTTTGAGGTATGGTCTAATGCATGTCCTGTGAGACCTGTTTTAAGCGGGTATTTTACAACAGACAGCGGGCATATCCAAGACATACCACAGGGGTTCAGTTGACCTCCTCCAATGACAAACCCATATAAAAGGGACAGGTCCCCTTCATATATTTGGGTTAGAACCAGGACAGGTGCACACCCACCAGGGACAGTCTAAGGACTCGTTTTCCGGTAGGAAAATTTAATTATTTCATTAAAAGAAAGGTAAAACCAAATGGAAAAGCCAAATCGAAATTATTCATGTTTGCTGCAACGACAACAACAGTTGAAACATTTTTTCTACAGCATACCTTTAGGGGCATTATTTTTTCTGGCAATCAAATATGTGTGTTCATTTTTACCTTAAGGCCAAAAGCACGATGTATCAATAGTAAATTTAATATGACCCTAAAAGTATTCATTGTAAAATACAAATATTTCAATCAGTCGATTAGTTTATAGAATCGTTCCTAGGATATTTGGAATGATTTCCTTTTCATGAAATTTTCCATAACCCAAACGCAAAGTGGCTGCCCTAAGCCCTCGATAGCCTCACGAATTCTATATTTGAGGTCTTGAATCGACGCTGGGCTATTGGCGTAGGCCTTATCTTTCACGTGGCCCCAAAGAAAGAAGTCGCAAGGTGTTAAATCTCTAGATTTCGGTGGCCAATTGTGATCACCTCTTCGAGAGATAACAAGGTTGTGTGGCACGTAGCGCCGTCTTGTTGAAAGTAAACGTTGCCCAGATCAATACCATCCAACTCCGACCATAAAAAATCATTAATCATCTCTCGATAGCGCAATCCATTCACCGTAACTGTTGATCCAACCTCATTTTCGAAAAAGTAAGGTCCAATACCCCGCCGGACAATAAACCGCACCAAACAGTCACACGATGAGGATGGAGAGGCTTCTCAACAATTACTCTTGGTTTTTCCGAGCCCCAGATGCGACTATTTTGCTTGTTGACGTAGCCACCGAGGTGGAAATGGGCCTCATCAGTCAAGATGATTTATCGATGGAATTCCGGATCATTTTCATTCATGAATTTTAATAATTTCGATGCGTTGTTGATGAGTGTATCGTTCCATTTTTATTAGTAATGGCGTAGTTTCTACTTGTCAAATGTCAAAGAATAAAAGCTTCAAAAGTGACAGCTACCGAAATACCGGGTGATTCAAAATAACACCTCTTGTTGGAAACCCCTGTTTATTAAGCTTGAGTTATTTATTAAGTTATAAGAGGTGGTTATCATCAATTAAAGGATACTGATTTCCAAAAAGGATTTGGAATTTAAATTAAATTAAAATTTGCATATTTGCAGTGGTAATTTTTATTTAACACTATTCTAACACTATTCTTTCTTGTAGCATGCATGAAATTATTCCACTGTGCTATTTGCTATAGTTTAGCAATTATTCCGATTGACTTAGAATCTGATTTTGAATCGATGTAGCATAGTTTGTCGGTCTATCCATTTTTATACCCTACACCACTTCGTGGATTAGGGTCTTATAAGTTAGTTTTCTGCCAAATGTTTGTAACACCAATAAATAATCGAGCTAGACCCACCTTTATGTATACGGATCGGCTTTGAATCACCAGCTGAATCGATTTAACGATGTATGTCTGTCCGTCCGTCCGTCTGCTGTCCATCTAAGCTTGTTCGCACTCTACAGGTCACAACTGTGGTCCGATTGTCATGAAATTTGGCAGAAGTTACCAAGGATAGATAGGTATTGAATTTGGAGAAATCGGTTCAGATTTAGATATAGTCTCCATACAAATTTCCTTATAATTTACACTAATACTGCTCTAGAATACATATTTTACATGGGATCATGACAAAATTTTCAGGATCGTTTTATATTTGGCATAAATCTAGTTTAAGTGCGATTCTCAGAATTGTTTCAATTTTTCACTATAGATAGAACTTTTTGATATGAACACAACAAAAAAAATTGTTGGCGCTACGGTCCACTTTCCGAGATTGGGGCCTTGAAAGTTCGGATATATAATTTGAGCTATAGTCATCATAATATTATTATTATTGAATTTACTACAAGATAGCGGAGCAAAAAATTTGAAATCATTAACCCAACGGGAGCCAGCGTTAAAAAAAAGTGAATATTGAACTAGATTAAAAAAAAAATCGACATTATCTGGAAATAGGTCCTATATTGAGGTACGCCATCGTATATATAGGTATAATCAAGACGTCCAGCTTTCTTTTAAGGTAGTTCGCAGCTCTTTAACCCTATTGGAACCGAAGATGTTCAATTTCAAAGTTGTCTTATGATTTCGATATCGATTTCTTAATCAATTACGAGCCAACCATATTCTGGCTTTGTTTTACAAACTTCCGAGTGTTTTTTTTTTTTAATTTTTTCAAAATAAAAATTTAGTCTGTGTAGCCGGTTTTGGACATACCCCAGAGCAGAAAATTTTTAACCCCGGCCGAAGGCCGTCTACGCAGGAGAACTTTAGGCTGCGTAGCCGGTTTTGGACATACCTCAGAAGAGAAAATCTTTAACCCCGGCCGAAGGCCGGCTGCATTAGAAAATTTTGTCTGCGTAGCCAGTTTTGGATATACACCAGCGGAGAAAATCTTAAACCCCGGCCGAAGGCCGCATACTCCAAAAAACTTCGTGTTTCTGTCTGCGTGTTTACATATAAACTACTTTTAGGATGTACAATACATCCTCATGTGTAAACACGTCTACAGAAAACAAAATTTTTACAATTATTGCAGACTTTCCCCAAAAACATTATTTTGAAGTTGAATATATCCGGTTCCAGGTGGGTTAAGATTCTGTAACCCACATTGAAAGAAAGCTTAAAGTGTAGGCTATAAACTGATATTAATCATCTCTTACCTCAATATCGATCACATTTGAAGATAATATCGATTTTACCAAAAAAAGGGGGTTCAAAATTCACTTTTTTAACGCTGGTTCCCGATGGGTTAATGATTTTAAATTTTGTGTTCAAGAAGCTTCCAACGATATATATATCGACCCGATCGGATCAGGAATGACGACTATAGCTCAAATTATATATCCGAACTTTCAAGGCCCCGATCTCGGAAAGTCGACCATAGCTCCATTTTTTTTCTTTTCAAGGCTGTATTTTTTTTTGGACCATCGCCATTAAACTAGATTTGTTCCTTATATTTGAACTAGAAATAGTTAACGGAAAAGTGGACCACATGTTTTGATATAGCCCCCCTACAAATGTACCTCCGATTTACAATATTACTGCTCTAAAATTCACATTTTACATCGGATCTTGATCAAATTTTCCACACAATAATACATTTAGACTAGAAACACCTATTTTGAATGCCAGCTACATAGGTCAATGTTTTGGTATAGCCCCCATACAAATGGGCCTCCAGTTTACACTATTATCGCTCTAGAACCCACATCTTACCTTGGATCTTGCTAAAATTTGGCAGATCATGTTATATTTCAATAAAGAATACCTACTTTGAAAGTGATCTATAAGGGCCCACTTTTTAATGTAGCGCCCTAACAAATGGGCCCCGTTTTAATTATTACCTCTCAAAATTTGCATTTTGTATTATATTTCACCTAAGAAGACAGTCTGGCTTGCACTGTTTTTTTCGATTCCAACAAAATATTGCACAAGAGTCTTTCGTAGATCCTATTTAATTTGAAGCAAATCTCTTTAGGTTTAGCTATAGCTTTCATACAAACGTTGTTGAATTTCTGATTTGAATTTGAATATAAAACCTACAAACTCATGTCACATCAATCCTCATTTTAATGTAGTCCCCATATAAATGTACTTCACGATTTGATTAATCGATTTTACATATTTGCAATCCCTCCTAGACTACAATCATCGCTTATGGAAAATTAAAATCCTTGAAATTGAATCACTTGCCATCCCAATGATTTATATAGTCAACTTACAAAACATATCATTCCAAGGTTCTACACCTTTTCCTCTTGCCGTGCTGCTCAATGTGCACACAATTATGGCATAAAATGGAATCAATTAAAATTCAAGAGAGGCATACGTTCCTGGCTGCCTCTCCTATGCCAGCATTTAGGTATGTTTTCTAGAGCCTTTTCCATAACTTGATTATCAACATCGATTGCATCCAAGTCCGTCCTTTTGCTCATCTCCATCTGCATCTCCATCATCATCTACATGAGCATCAGCATCACTCTGGTCATGCTATTCCACATCGATATTCACATTATTGTCAATCAATAAAAGTGCATCAAATAATTTGCCTTTTCTTCTTTAATTCATTTTCCTCCGGCCATTCTCTTTATCCTTGTCATCAACTCGAAAAAGTAATTGAGGCTTGAGCATAGACGAGGCCTAATTAATGGTAATTGATGAGAAATGGCCGTACGTCCGCAATCCTTGGACTCATTTGATGTTCATGTCGACGACGTCAATAAAGATGATGAGGATGTGGATGGGGATGGGGATGACGATGTGACGGTGTAATGGCACGAAGCTATGCTGCTGCATGTTGCATGCATCGCATTGTTAATGCCTTAGACCGGCTGACACGTGAAGATGTGAACGAGTACGTGAGATTTAATTACCATTGATATTATGAAAGCACCGGATGTGTTTGTGAGCGTGTGTCTGTTAGCGTGTTTATGTGTGTGAGTCCGTGCATAAATGCAAATGTAAGAAATAGCCGTTGATTATTAATTGGAATAACTGAAAATGGATTATTTTCAAGAAGCACTTATTCTAAGTTCGTTTCGTGCCTGCCATTTTAATGGGCGAACAATTAGTAGCTGCACTCTGGGCTAAGAGCAAAAAAAGGGAGGTGGTCTGTGGAAATGCCAAGAAGACGAGAGCAATATAGGAAAAAAAATAAGAGGAAATTGTTGTAATTATTGGACTTTTTAATGAGGATGTGCCAGAATTCATGCAAAATTTTAATTCACCGCCATTAAAGCCTTGCTAACATAAAAAAGGAGGAATAAATATAGCACCATGAGAAAATTTTACATTTTTTATTGGATCTGAACTAGGCCATATACATATGGAACTAGATATTGAATGTAGAGAAACTGTGTACACAGTTTTTGTTTTGATGATTAATTTTCTTAGGATATAGGTGTTTTGACAATTTATTTTCGTACTATTGTGAGCCATACAATTGTCATACAGGTATCAAAGGATATTGAAGAAAATACTTTAAATGTCAAGCGTCTATATATATTAGTTTAGCATTAACAGATATTTGATGTTTTCCCACTTAAAAAGAAAATCAGTAATTAATTAAATAACCAAGGGGAATACCGGTTGGTGCTTAGCATTTTAAGTATTTTTAACAACTATTCTTCTCTTTCATTTGATACCCATTTCTTTATTGTACGTTTCGCAAAAGTATGAAAAGAAATTATTAAATCATTTACATCGTACCTAGTTTTTCGATATACAATCGCTATACCATTTCCAATAGAAAATGGGAAAATTACAATAGAAATTGGGAAAATTCCAATAGAAATTGGGAAAATTCCAATTGAAATTGAGAAATTCCATTTGAAATTGCGATTTTTCATTTAAATTTGAGACATTTCTCAATTTCAATTGGAATTTTCTCTATTGGAAATGGAAATTCTAAATTTTAATTGGAATTATCTCATAATGAACTGAAAATTCTTAATTTCAATTGGACATTTTTCTAAATTTGAAATATAAATTCCCATTTTAAATTTTAATTGGAATTATCGCATTATGATATAGAAATTCCCAATTTCAATTGGAATTTTCTCACTATGAAATGGAAAATCTTAATTTCAAACGGAATTTTCTCAATATGAAACGAAAATTCTCAATTACAAGTGCAATTTTCTCAATTTCAATTGGAAATGGTTATATTTTGACCTTTTTACAGGGCTTTTAATTTTCTAAGGATATAGATTTTTTGATAATTTATTTTCTTATTTGTGCGAACCATACAAATGTCATATGGATATCAAAAGAAAGAGAAGCATATTTGTTAAAAATACTTTAGTTTAGCATTAATAGCCAGTTGTAATAGTAAAAATGAAGCATTACACGTAAGGACAATCATTTTTGAGCAATATTTTATATTTTAATATTTTACGTTTTAAATAAGTTTGAAAAATTAATTAATCATTGAAAATTAAGCTGGTCAGATGCAGTTCAGTACTGAAACAACAACAATACACACGAGGTACAGTGAAGACGGAACATACCGTACAACAACAACATTTGCATTGTTGCGAGCGATGCGAGCACATGTATAACATTGAATTGGCAAAGTGAGACTTTTAGTGTGTCGACTTAGTTCGGTGGAATATTTTCTTAATCAGCGCTTCTCATTTGTCATACGTGAGCGCTGGTACTAATATGAACCCTGATTTAAGTTCTGACGAGATGTGGTAGCGCCCATCGAAACTGCCTTTTTGCTAATTTTGGGTTCTGCCGAAGACTTCAGCACAACCTTTGGTATTAAACCAACAAAAAAATAATACAAATACAAAGGAAGGCTTAAAACTGTACCTAGACAAAAATAATAGCAAAAATTTGCTTTTTTTATATTTTTTATGAAAGAAAGGCCCAAAACTGCCCCGCAGTAGGCACTAGAGGGAGAAGTGTAAGACTGACCCCAATTAATTTTGCCTCCTCAACATTGTCCCTAAACATATCTCCACGTCTCCCCTCTACTGCGGGACAGTTTTGGGGCCGCTTTAAGGGTTGCAGATGGAGGGTAGGTGTGTTCTGAAAAATCATTGTGGCTGAAAAAATATAGGGGGTGGGTCTTACATTTGACCACACTAGCGGTCTCCTGGGGCCAGTAAAAGCGGTGGAAACAAATTTTATAAAAAACAAGTAAGGAAAGGCTAAAGTAGGGCGGGCCGACTATATGATACACTCCACTTTCTATCCGAATACAATTCAATTCGGTAAAAAAGTGAAAACGGGAAGAATTTTTGTATGTTTCCTAATCATAGTCTAATATGACCTGCTGCAATTTGCCAAATCGATAAGAATATTTGTATCGGGGCATGTCATATCTCCAAACATGGAATAAAATGACTAACTTTCACAATAAGTTCTTCCAGTTCACATTTAACGTGTTATCTCACTTTGGGGCGAAAAAGTCTACCCGGGAGCTATATGTAAATCTGAACCGATCTGACCTATTTTCACCATAGGTGTTCCTAGTTTAAATATAAGATGTTTTGCCAAATCTGAAGACAATCTGATACAATATGTGGTTAGTAGAGTGGAAAAAGTGAAATCGGGAGTGAAATTTGTGTGGGAGCTATATATAAATCTGAACCGACCTGACACATTTGCATCATGGCTGTTTATAGGACAAATAAAAGATATTTTTCCTAATATGTGGAGGATCTTTTAAAATATATGGTTTCTTGAGCAGAAAAAGTCAAATCGGGAGCGAAATTGTAATGTGAGCTATATAAATCTGAACCGATCTGACCCATTTTCACCATTGGTGTTCCTAGTTTATATATAAGATGTTTTGCGAAATCTGAATACAATCTGATACACTTTGTGGTTTCTAGAGCGGAAAAAGTTAAATCGGGAGCGAAATTTGTATGCGAGATATATATAAATCTGAACCGATCTAACACATTTTTACCACACGTGTTTCTAGTTGAAACATAAGATGTTTTGCCAAATCTGAAGACAATCTGATACAATTTGTGGTTTCTAGAGCGGAAAAAATCAAATCGGGATCGAAATGTGTATGGGAACTATATATAAATCCGAACCGATCTAACACATTTTTACCGCTGGTGTTTCTAGTTTAAATATAAGATGTTTTGCCAAATCTGAAGACAATCTGATAAAATTTGTGGTCGTTGTACCGAAAAACTTCGTTGTGCAATGTTTAATTTATTTCTGTCTACAATTGCGACCTGTATCGTGATTACAAGAATAGATGGACAGACGGACGGACGGGCGGACGGACATTGCTAAATCAATTCAAAAAGTGATTCTAAGTCGATCGGTATAATTAACAATGAGTCTATCTCCCTTTCTTTTGTGTGTTACAAACAAATGCACAAAGACATAATACTCTCGTGGAGTGTATAAAAATATTTTTTGTATGGGAGCCCCCTTAACGAGTAGGGATAGATGGTATCCGTGTGTTCGAAATAAATGTTGGGGGTCGGTCTTACATTTAACCCCTCTGGGGGCGACTCCGAGGCAGTTTTGGGACTTTTCGTGGATTTTTAGCACTTACCTTTGACCCCGATGAGCGCCCACTTACACAAACCCCACCACCCACATTTTTTTGGCTCATGAATTTTATTTCCGAACCTCACAAAATAGGGGGTTCTAGCATATCAAAATCCAAAAGTAGTGCCTTATCCCACCCCTACCGAACAATAACTAAATTAACCCTTAATGGGCAATCTTGAATTTGATTGATTTTTGGCGTTTGTGTTAAGTTTTGGGTTTTGGTGTAGTCTGACATATTTAGTAAAATTTTATGGCCAAAATTTTTGTAGAACATTTCATCTCCGCCCTTCCCCCTTTTCCGGGTGTTTTTTACAATTTGTTAAAATAAAGCCAAAAATGCCGTTATGAGGGGTAGTTCTACAAAAATATTCGCCATATCATTATCTACAAAGAACCCTATGCCTCAGATGTAAAGAAAACAAAGTTTTATACACCGATATGCTGCAAGGAGAGGCCAGAGTTGGGAAACTTTAGTCGTCTATAAAATGAAATTCCGATGTGATCTAAAAAACGCCGACACACGTATATTTTTTTGGTCTCCTCTTTCAGAATACATTGTCAGAACCCCGTAATGTTTCTTCGTGTTGTACTGTGTTATTTTTTTCGAATTTCTCGTTTTATTGGAATGGTGGAACTTTGTAATTTTATAATGGAAAACAATATCATTCATATGACTACCACGACTGGCACTCGGCAGTACCTCATCCGATTAACCCAATTTGTCAGCAACTGTGACTGGTTGTAAAAAGATCTGGGAAGTGATATTTTTTCTTGTAGGTATTGTCGAGTAGAATATGAATATATATTTGAAATTTCCCAGGCACCACCAACAAGTAGGCTACCTGAGTGTAAGTGGTAGCTTTCTTTCAAAAAAAACTTGTAGAAGGTGGACACAGATGTATCGTTTTATCCGCAGTTAATACTATGATATCGTCTGTCTTTTAATTGAAGCTCACTTTTAACTGAGAAATCTACCAAAACCTTTCAAAAAGGTTTTGGTGAACAAAAAATAGTATTAATTGAATTGTCTTGTCTTTGCTATGAATATTAATTCAAAACTCAGTTGTCAATAAAGAAGTCTGAGAATAAATATTTTCTTCAACTCCATTCGTTTGTGCATTTTCAATTGACGTCATTATAAATATATTTTTTAACCAATGAATAATCTTTACCTCATCCTGTTGTGCTTCTGTGGTAAGTCCTAATTGACACTCTCAAAATAAACCCTCTTTAATTTTGAACCATTTTCCAGCCTTTTGCAATTTTTCGGATGTCATGGCCTTGAAGCGTATTAAACGTAATGCTGAGACTGATAGCAGTCTCACCAAGATTTCGCAAGATTTTGTAGCAGTTCAGAGCAAGGACGATAAACCCTTAAATCAAAATAATAAAACTACAAATGCAAATTCCAAGGGAGAAAGAGGTAGAAATCTAGAGAAAATCCAGTACAAACATTTTGAAAATTGTAATGGCAACTCAAAACCTTTTTCAGAAACGAATTCCTTGTATGACACGGTCTTAGAATCCTTAAGCAATGGCAAGGAAGTTCACTCTGTTGATAATGGTGATCACCATGCTTTCGATGCTATGCAGAAACGTGGTCTTGGTTCTCCTTTGCCATATGTTTTAAGAAATCCTGAACGTAACCAAACGGAAAATCATCACAACATCACTCATGTTTCATTGGAGCGTGAGGGTTCAGGAAAATGGAATACAAACCAGAAAACTTCAAAAGTTTCTATGCCAGAAAAATCTAGTGAAACTAATGTTGATGGCCTGAGGGATTTGTCCGATTTACTGCCTTTCGAAAGGGGTACTGCCAATATAGTGGGTGCTCATGTCATTCTACCTTCACAAGTGTTGACAACGACAGCCTCGCTGAATCCATTCGTTGCCATCGGTCAAATGATGCGTTATGCCAATATGCTGTTGTACAAAGTTGGAATGGGTAAGTAAACGCTCCGAATTTGACATTTTTAATTGGAATGCTTATTATGTCGTAGGAGGAATGAGATGCAGTGCGAATTATTGGGAATTATTATTATAGATACATAGTTCTATATTTAGCAATAAATGGTTCAAACAACAGTTTGAAACTATTTTTGATGTGGATATATTATCCACAATCGGAAGTGATGGGCAACTAATTATCTAGAAACGCTAATATGAACCAATATATCAATAGATAGAGTATTTCCAAAACCTCTCATTCCATTCTTGTTAAGTTATCACCACAGAAACGTTGTCCTAACTAACAAAATTTGTCCTCGTGAAATTTGTGGAGTATTCAAGTAAATGTCCGTTGCTCATGATACATATATTTCATTAATAATACCAAAATAAAAAAGATAAACAAAAATGATATGGAAAATTAGGGCGGCTATCCATGAGTAGAGTATATAGGTTGGTGGATCTCAGAAAGTAAGGATAACTTAGACCAGACTCACGAAAAAACAACTTTATTTTGTCGATGTTTATATTGAGCAAGTCGACCAAAAATCTGTATCTACAGTCGTTCAACGTTTTCTAGCCATAGCCGTACAGATAAAGATATGGTCTTCGACCCACTCAAACTTCTTCTCGTCGTCACAGTTTCTTCAAAATCATTCTCTCTGGCCATATGTGCCTTAGGATGGTTCAAGAAAATAAATTGCCGCGGTCATCTCCGATAAATGAAGATTTGATTGTTTAATGATGATCTGCAAAATATTTCGACGCTGGCTCAAGATGCCTGTGAGCTAAACGCTTCTGAAAACACCTCTAAAATTCATGTTTTTCCGTGTATTTTTTTAATGTTGCCTTTTTGACCGATTTTCCAAATTAATAGATCCTCCGAAGCACTTTATTGTTGTATTATAATAATTCATTAGATTGGTTTTTCAAAGTGACAGCTACAAATTCATATTTCTTGAAAAAGTTTATGTAAAAGGCTTACGAAAACTAAATAGAAGAAATAAATACCTTTCGAATAATGCCAAAATGATGAATACCGGACGAAAAATGGCGTCATTGAATCCATTTTTGTGAAATAATTATATGCAGGAGAGCTAAAACTCTTTTTATAAAAATGAGCGCTATGGCGTCAATTTCCTTCCGATGTTCATCATTTAGGCATCACTCGAAATGTATTGACTGCAGCTATTTATTTATATGATAAAATCCTAACCAAATACGAAAATATTTGCAAGTTCGACCAATATGTTACTCTAAGACGAGAATAAAAATTGCTATTTAAAATGTTGTCAACAAATTTTGGACAAAAATGAAAAATAAAAAAAATTACATGGGAAAAACAAGTAAGGAAGGAACACTCCCTGAGTATATACCTCGCTTTTATTACTAAACCCAGGTGTTTCATGGGAGCAATTTTATGTAGTTCATATAAATTATACAGTACTATAAATTCATCTTTAGTCATATTTAACAAATATGATAAATAATTGATCCAATTTTCCGGCAGACAAATACAAATTATACAGTAGTAATAGGATGAATCGGACCGACATTTGAAAGGAGACATATAACAACATTTTGGGCCTAGTCCAAAACAAGGGCCTATATATTTCTCATTCACGGTAGGTATTCATAGTTGAAATATAAAATATTCAAAAAATACGCTAAATATTTAATAATTTATACGCTAAAATATTAGGGATTATTATGGGTATTTTTAGTCCTTGTGAGGGAAAATTTTTTCCCTTTGGGCCGCTTTCGCCCCATTTCAATCCCAACCGATCTACGACTATAAGACGCATTTATGGAAAATTTGAACGTTCTAGCTCCTTTCGTTTAGATGCTAGCGTGCTTTAAACAGACGGACGGGCATGGCTAGATCTTCTTAGAATTATGACGATCAAGAATATATATATTATTTATAGGGTATCAGGTCGATATATCAAGGTATTACAAATGGAATGACAAAGTTAGTATACCCCCATCCTGGAGGTGGAGGGTATAAAAAGGACATCTGCACCATTTCCAAGTGTACTTCAGAATAGTGACAGCTACTGATTCAAAATAACACCTCTTACACCATGTATATGCATTTCATTTGATATCTTCCGAATTCCAAATTAAAAGTTCTGAATTTTAAATTGATGAGCTCTGAATTTTAAATGTAATTTCTGAAAATTCAAAATTAGTTCTGAATTTCAACTGATGAGTTGTGAATATGAATTAGAACTTCTGAAAATCAATTGGTAACTTCTGAATTTCAAATGGAATTTCTTACTATCAATTGACAAAATCTGAATTTTAATTGATGTTTTCTGAATTCCAATTGATGTTTCCTGAATTTCAATTGATGTTTTCTGAATTTCAATTGATGTTTTCTGAATTTCAACTGATCTTTACTGAATTTCAATTGATGTTTTCTGAATTTCAATTAATGTTTTCTGATTTGCAATTGATGTTTTCAGAATTTCAATTGATGTTTTCAGAATTTCAATTGATGTTTTCTCAATATCAATTGATGTTTTCTGAATTTCAATTGATGTTTTCTGAATTTCAATTGATGTTTTCTGAATTTCAATTGATGTTTTTTGAATTTCAATTGATGTTTTCTGAATTTCAATTGATGTTCTCTGAATTTCAATTGATGTTTTGTGAATTTCAATTGATCTTTACTGAAGTTCAATTGATGTTTTCTGAATTTCAATTGATGTTCTCTGAATTTCAATTGATGTTTTCTGAATTTCAATTAATGTTTTCTGAATTTCAATTGATGTTTTCTGAATTTCAATTGATGTTTTCTGAATTTCAATTGATGCTTTCTGAATTTCAATTGATGCTTTCTGAATTTCAATTGATGTTTTCTGAATTTTAATTGATGTTTTCTGAATTTCAATTGATGTTTTCTGAATTTCAATTGATGTTTTCTGACTTTTAATTGATGTTTTCTGAATTTCAATTGATCTTTACTGAATTTCAATTGATGTTTTCTGACTTTTAATTGATGTTTTCTGAATTTCAATTGATCTTTACTGAATTTCAATTGATGTTTTCTGAATTTCAATTGATGTTTTCTGAATTTCAATTGATGTTTTCTGAATTTCAATTGATGTTTTCTGAATTTCAATTGATGTTTTCTGACTTTTAATTGATGGTTTCTGAATTTCAATTGATGGTTTCTGAATTTCAATTGATGTTTTCTGAATTTCAATTGATGTTTTCTGGATTTCAATAATTGTTTTCTGAATTTCAATTGATGTTTTCTGAATTGCAATTGATGTTTTCTGAATTTCAATTGATGTTTTCTGAATTTCAGTTGATGTTTTCTGAATTTCAATTGATGTTTTCTGAATTTCAGTTGATGTTTTCTGAATTTTAATTGATGTTTTCTGAATTTCAATGGATGGTTTCTGAATTTCAGTCGATGTTTTCTCAATTTCAATTGATGTTTTCTGAATTTCAATTGATGTTTTCTGAATATCAATTGAATTGAATTTAGAAAATGTGAAGTAGTATATATATGTGGTATTTATATGTGGTTATTATCACAAATATTTTATCTCCCTCTTTCTCTTTAGATTCTCTGCCCTCTCACTCACAATACAACCTGAGGATGCCTTTAAGTAATTCCCAGGATGTTGCCCATGATAATGCAGATATACTCAAGAATCTCGAGAGGGCGCAACATCGCCCCCAATTCCTGACTTCAGCCATTACATTTCCTCACAAATCTGGCCAAACTGGAGCCACAATTTATGCGCGACCCTGGATTTACAAAAGTCCTTTAACCACCAGCAATGAATCGGACGAACTGATGGAAGTCATTGGCAATGCTTTGGATAATGAATTAATTGATCATAAAACTCGACATCATCATGATTGTCCCATGCACCAAAACAATTCAGAAGACAATGATGACATGAGCGACGAAGGAGTCATACAAGTGTGCTCCTGTCATTTTATCAAACCACAAAAGGATGGCTTTAATAAAGAGCATAAATAGACAACAAGGCAACATTGTCTAAGAGATGTTAGTTTTAATTTTTTCTCGTATATTTAAAATTATATTTTTAAATATTTATTTTCTTAATAAATTTAAAAAATATCTATATATATTTCACACTACTTACCTTATCGAAGGCCATGGGCCTCGAGAGTTTCTCTAACGCCTGCTGTTGAGCCGAGCCACTGCCAGTCGATGTCGATGACTGGAAAGTTGTCGAACTGCTGCCGCTGCCGCCATGTTGCGATGGCGAGGAACCCGATGAATTGGACTGGGTCGTCGGCGGCGGCGGCTGATGCTGTTGTGAGGTATGATGTTGGGCCCCACCATGATGCTTGATCAGGGCATGGCCGATGGAGCTGCCACTGAAAGCCGTGGCTGCTTGTGTGGTGGCCGAGTAGGCGGTGGCCGTCGAGGCGAATGCTGGATTGGGCGTTACTGCGGTTGTGGCGATCGCAGTGCTGGCTTTGCCGCAGAGGCTGGCATCGGGACGTTCGTGAAATGTCACCATGTGTTTTAGCACCAATTGACGATCTCTATCTGGCGGTACACCGCCCGGCGGCTCCATGGCCCCAGCACGTGTATGGGTGAGCGCCGTTGCCTTCGCCGCCCTGAGTGACCCAATGTGGCACTCGTTTTGTTAGTTTTTTTGTGGTGGCACGAGCAATGCAATAAACTAGTTGCGTTTCCGGGGGGTGGAGGAGTGGGTCTGGTTAAAGATTTCCTTTTTCACTTTCTCTTGGTTTTTGCTTCCTTTTGTTCTTCTTCTTCTTCTTTGGGGGAGTGGGAAATCAAATAGCTCTGAAATGTTGTTTTGTCAAGGATTTTGCTTTGTTTTTTTTTTCGTTGAGAGGTTTAGTTGGGTTTTTCTTTTGGAGTAGTTGATTCCGTTTGTGTTTCTCGTTTTTTTTTCTTTTTTTTTTGGTGTTGTGCGGGGGACTAAAGTTTTGTTTATGAAGAAATAGTTGAGTTTTGTATTAAGTTTGTGTTTTCCTCTTGCTTCTCTACTTCAAATTTGTTATAACCTTTTTGCTGTATTTCGTTTTTGAAGCCAAACAAAATTCATACTTATTAACCAAATTCCATCATGTCTTTGTGTATAAAAATATTTGCTGCAACGAGAGAAGATGTACATCTACATATTATGCCAATGCAAAAATATATGTTTTTATTTTGTTTGAAAGTAAATGTAGCTTGAAATTAAATTGTACTTGGAAAGAAAAAGTTTCCGGGAATGTAAAAATATTGTAGAGCAACTGAATAAATAATGGTAATACTTGGAAGGAGTATTCTTTCAGAGTAGTTCAACCGAAAGAAAATGTTGCTAAATCTGATTCAATAATGGGTAAGTAGCGAATGAGAAATATATTGCGAAGGAGTCGAGGAGTTTTTGCTATGACTGTTTTCTGATCTCACTACACATAGTGAAAAGTGTGGCGCCTCAAAGAGGATTTAGGTATGTCTCCTTGAGGCACTACACCTTTCACTTCCTTAATTGAGGACTTTTGAACAAGCCAATTGACAAACTGGGAGCAAAAATGGTTTATACTTTGGATTTTTTTTGGAAATTGCAACGAGCTGCTGGTAAAAATTGTATACGTTTTGTCAGAGTAAAATGGGATATAAAACCAGTGGGTGTAAAAATAAGACAGAAGTTTATATAAATAATAGCAACTTCGTATCGCTTACTAACTTTAAGATTGAAATAAGTGGGTGATTCCAAAAAATTTCGACATATGTCCTTCGATCTGTATGAAATTTGGCACGTTTTCCCCCCTCGTTGCTGCGAATGGCTTTACTCAATGTTGTTTGTATCTTAGAATTATATATGCCAATATTGTATTATTGTCCGCATACATCACTGAATTATAAAAGCTAAAGGTATCAGAGGAAAGCTCTTTTTGTAAAAAATTGTTAGAAAACAGCCCACTAAACCCGTCTGAATTTCAGGATGCTATCATCATGCGTCCTAATCGATCCCTTGAGGACCAAATATTAAAAAAAAAGAATAAGAAAAATGCTTTAGGAAATTCCAAAAATCACTATTAGCGATCCTGACCTCTCCAGCGAGCCAATTCGAAAACAAATCGGACCAAAAAGTGTGCGGAAGTAGAGCGGATCTTATAAAAAATTTATGAAAAATAAGACTAAAATCTTAAAAATCAAACAACTTACCATGTTGTTTTCAAGATGAACGACGTAGACGTCGACTAAGAAAGGGTTTTACGAAATTCGTACTTTTAAGGGGTAAAATGGGACAAAAAGGGATAAACAGCGAATCTTCGTCCTGACTAAACGGCAGTAGCTATGAACATGAAAGTCGGTGAGTTCCTTGCACTGACCATGCAGACGAGCTACAAATAGGGATTTTTCGAAATTTGTACTTTTAAGGGAGGAAACAGACAAAAAGGGATAAAAATGGTACCAATTTAAGAATTGCAGCTATAATCGTGAAAATCGGTATTTACAATTCTCTGACAACGTAGACTTGCAATATAAATTGATTTTTCACAATTTGTACTTATAAGGGGTGAGCGGAAAAAAAGGATAATAATGGTACCAACTTAAGTATTGCTGCTATAGTCGAGAAATTTGGCTTGTGAATTCCTCTCACCATATAGAATCGGAATATAAAAGCATTTTGTAGGGTTGCTCGGGACAAAAAGGGATACAAATGGTACCAATTAAAGTATTGCAGCTAGAATCTTGAAATTTGATATGTAAGTTCTTCTGACCATGTAGAAGCGCAGTAAAATTGAATTTTTCGAAATCTGTACTTATAAGAGGTGAGCAGGACAAAAAGGGATAAAAATAGTACCAACTATATTATTATAGCAAGACTCGTGAAATTTGGTATGTTAATTCCTCTGATTCTCAGTATAAATAAACGCATTAAAATTGGATATTTCAAAATTTGTACTTTTAAGGGTTACGAGGGACAAAAAGGAATAATAATGGTACTAATTTAAGTATAGCAGCTATAGTCGTGAAATTTGACGTGTCAATTCCTCTGACAACGTAGAAGAACAAATCCAAATTGATTTTTCGAAATTTGTACTTTTAAGGGGAGAGCGGGACAAAAATGGTACCAACTTTAGGATTCCAGCTAGAACCATGAAATTTAGTATGTAAATTCCTCTGACCATGTAGAAACGCCATCAAAATGTATTATTTTTCGAATAAATGGCTCTGCGGTTGTAATTTTTTGTTAAAAATTGGGTAGAAAATGATAGAAATATATATACGAAGGGAGTTCAGCTAAAACAGTGCACATCGACAAGCACATTCCTTTGACTGTATATGAGTGCTATGTTTCCAATTTACTATTTTAGAAAAGAAAATCAAATAAATACTATCCTAAAACAGAGACGGACGAAACTTTTCGAGTGCGAAGCAGCGGGTACTGCTAGTTAGTAATATTCTCAAACATTTTTGGAACAAAGCTAGTTGTTATACTCTTTTTTCGAGTTTTAGTGTGCCTTGATGTCTGCTTTAAGATGGTATAGAAAATTATGCATATCCTTGAAAAACGTCATCTGGATATTTTGGAAAATATTTTCCAAAAAAGCCCATCATTTTCTATACAACCTGCCAAAATTTCAGGATGAGATGAGAAGATATAAATATTTTTGTGAGGGGTTGACTATTTTATTGTTTTTGCTTTGACGTCAAAAAATACGCAGAAACGAGAAGAACAAACGTTCCAAATTTTATACAAATCGGGTGACCTCGGTTCCACGACTGTGTCGAAAATTTTTGGAATTACCCTATAAGTAAATTAGATAACCAGAAAATTATTTTAAAATATTATGTATATTTTTACGATTCTTCAAAATTCTTACGTTTGGTAGCTTATTTTTTTGTCCTATAAGTTTGACATTGATTTTAAAAAGTCTATATCTTCTAAACGATAAACTTCCAACAAAAATACAAATTGTTCCCATCATCAGAGTACCGATGTTACTTTATATGCAAACTTTCATGTATTTAGCTTTCCCTAAAACTAATTCGGCACGGAAAGGGTTAAGTAATAAGACATGAAGAGGTATCTTATAAGAAGTCGAATTTCTAAAAAATCGTTAAGGTTGAACGTAGCTCAACACTGTATGCAGCTGATATAACATTCTGTGCCATGTTTCACCAATATTGGCTTAAGTGTATTTCTAGAGCAGAAAAGGTCAAATTGGGAAGAAATTAAAACATGGATCGATGTTACATAGATTTTTATACACTCCACGAGATTAATATGTCTTTGTGCATATGTTTGTAACACCCAAAAGGAAGGGAGATATACCCATTGTTAATTATACCGATCGACTTAGAATCACTTTCTGAGTCGATTTAGCAATATCCGTCTGTCTGTCTGTCTATCCGTCTGTCCATCTATTGTTTTAATCACGATACAGGTCACAATTAGAGCCAGAACCAAACGAAACTTTGCACAACGAAGTTTTTCCGGACAAGGACGAACGCTATTTAATTTGAAGAAAATCGGTTTAGATTTAGATATAGCCCCCATACGAATTTCACACCCGATAATTCATACCAATAATATCATCTGAAAAGTTTTCACCTCTTCTTTTCGAAAAGAAGAATACATTTGTTGTTCAAGGACTTCGGAAATAAAAAATAATCTTATTCGTCGAATATCCTGAAAAACATATCTTTATTTTTGCATTTTAGTCTATTTTATTCTCTACAATCTATCAAAAATTCAGAGTGGGCTGACTATAGGTTCATAACTTAAAATTGAAATTATTTTATTTTTCAGCCAGGCAGGAAGTTTTTACGGAATTTTTGGAAAATGTAGGAAGTAAAGTAATATTGGGTTTGATATATCGACCATTCCATGCCAAAGCGAACACTTTTTTACAACACCATTTCCGATTTCGTTGAAACTTTGTACGATAACTAAACTTTATAAAATATTTGATTCGTAGAAGACAAAAAAAACCAAAATTTTTTTTGAAAATATAAGAGCAATTGAAAATTGCGAAAATTACAAGTTATATTGATGTCTTGAAGAAATAAAAACACTGGTGTGAACCAAAATGTAAAACTTATGATTGACGGGTCATCTCTTTCAAGACTAACATCTAATAACTTCCAACTGTGTTGCGTAACAACTTCGTAAACCTTTAACAGGCCTTCTTTTAAGCCATTTTTAAGGCCTGTTTTTTTCTGCCATGCATTATGTATTAATTTTGGAAGGCCTTCTAATGTGCCTGTGGCTTCAGACCTTAAACAGGCCTTCAACTTAAGCCTTTCTGGAAGGCCTGATTTTTTCGGACATAATGTCTGCCTTCTTCATGAAGGCCTTATAGGAGACCTGTGCCTCAAAGGTTCATCAGATCTTCTTTTCGAGATCTTCTGGAAGGCCTGCTTTTTCCGGCATGCATTATGCCTTATCTATGAAGGCCTGCTAGAAGGCCTTCCTGTAGGAAGCGAGCGTGGAAGGCCTTACCTCTCAATCTCACTCAATGTTATTCCCGCCGCTAGGTAGCTAAGCATACACAAACTACGTAGCTGTCAATGGACAAGAACGCCGGCGAAAAGTACTTGTAATTACCTTTAAAATAAGCCATCATTCTTTGAATTGTGCCCCCGCGTTTTCTCATTACACCACTTTTAATGCTCATACCTCGGCACGTTTTTCTTGATTTTCGCAATTTTCAATTGGTCATACATTTTGAAAAAAAAAATCGGTTTTTTCGTCTTCTACGAATCAAATATTTTATAAAGTTTAGTTATCGTACAAAGTTTCAACGAAATCGGAAATGGTGATGTACAAAAGTGTTCGGTTTGACATGGAATGATCGATATATAGAGATATAAACTCGAATATTAAAACAATCGTTAATGAATCTGTTTGCGTTGGACCAAATTATTCCAATTGCCAGACAGAAAATGTTGGATTTTATTTCGGTGCGCTGAAACCGAATATGAGATCAAAATTGTCCCAATAATTCACGTTTTTAAGATTTTTCGTAATGGTAGGAGAGTAATGATCTCTATTAGCATATAAGATATCATAATTTAAAATTTAATTTAATTTAATAATTTAAAAAGCCTATAATATGTCGGAGGTAGAGGGTATATAAGAAATGTTAAGCTCCTGTTTAATTATTGATTGACCTCGAATGACGTGCAAAGTATTTCGAAGAAAATGAATCAAAATTTCCGGGATAGGAAAGGATTGAATACCGGGATGCGAAATTCTGGAGTCCTGAAAAAATCGGAGTTTTCGACATGGGGAAAGATACTGTCCATTATACATCCCTTATATACATCATAATTGCCAAATTCAATCATTATTACAATTCCCCCTTTTGCGAGTCGAGGTTTTCTTGAGTGAAAACAGTGGTTGACAAACTGGGTTAGTGATTAACTCGTTTATTCTTAGAATGTGTGTGTTTATCCCATTTTTGCTACCAACTTAATTTTAAACCGTTTCATCCGCACTTTAACTTGAAACTTATAATCCATTTTTGCTCTCAATGCCTTAATTTGTCTTATCTGAGAAAAGCTGTGGCACCCTGAAAGTATGCTACGTGTTCTGATTTCAAAGCATACCCTTCTCGGATAACAAACAGACAAAATTGTAGCATACTCTAGGGAGTCTGAACAAAGACAGTATATTATATCACAAAAGTACTTACAATGTTTCATTTTCCTTTTGTTGTTGTTGTTGCTGCTGCTGTTGTTGTTGTATATGTTGTGTTTGTTTGTTGTCGCTATTTTGGCTCTATATAATCGAAAATTCTATATGATGATCTTCTCGAGTAAAGTAAATCTTTTTGTTGTTGTTGTTGTTTTTGTATATATACGAGTTGTTGTAAATAAATCTGTGGTAAAACAGCTTTGATCGTTGTACTTGTTCACATAATAATAATGGCCTTCACTCTGGCATTCTGCGGCGCCCGTGACTTGCAACTCCTCGAGCATTTGGACATGTGGCGGTCGTGCTCTGATGGTGTTGGTGGTGGTGGTGTTTGAGGTGTTGCCTTACTTTTTCTACTTCTTCTCTTCTCTTGTTTTTATTGAATTGATTTTGGTAATACGCAAAATGACAATTGGCTGTGATTCACCAGCCGAGTTGTGTCGTCATCGTCAATGGGACGCGATTTGAACGTTTGAGAGAAGGAGGAGATTTGCAAGTTTGATTGAAGGACATATTCTGTTGAAGTTGTTGTTGTAGTGTAACCTTTAATCCGTGGAATGCAACCATTAGACAGTTTTCGAAAAGTTTGGAAATGTTTCAGTTGCTTCCGTTTCCGTTGCTGTTGTAGCAGTTTTTTACGGTTCTGCTGGTTGTGGTGCGAATGGTGAAGATGGTGTTGTTGCTGGCAGCACGGCCGGCGGTGGTGGTTGCTGTGGCTGTTGTTGCTGCTGTGATGGTGCTTCGAGTGGTGGTAGTTGTGGTTGCGCTGCAAGTCCAATAAGTCCTTTCGATAGTTTCTTGTCGATTTACGTATGCAATATGAAGGAGTTTTGAAGGGCGGCCTCTGAAGGCTACCAGCCATTATGCGTCATTACAAAAAGTTTCGCCAATAAACACAGTTGCTGGTTGCTGTTGCCGTTCCGGGGGAAAACAAATGAACGATGAACAATGAGAACGTCTAAAAATAAACAAGACACAGAGACAAGACAAGTTGAGAAGGGGCAAATTAGTTTTGTGTGTTTGTCTATTTGTTCAAGCCTTAAAGTAGGCAATAAATAGATTGTGTCTGTGAAATGGCCGGCAATAAAAACTGATTGGCATTTGTTGTGTAAGAAATTCTCGTACTTTTCAACTGGGAGCAATCAAAGCGAAAACAGTTCCCTGGAAAAGTATAATTCAAAGAGAAACCAGTTAAAAGTTATACTATGATAACGCCGTAAATAGCAAATATTCAAGGTAATATGCCAAATATATATTTTCAAAATAGAAAATAATCGCGGACATAGTTTTGACTAATTATAAATCATTCGACTAAGTCTCAAAAATTGCAAAAAAGTACATTGATCAAAAACGAAAAAGATGATTTTAAACGGAAATCGTTTTTTTTTATATAGAACCGACCGTCGCACAGCGGCGAGGACATTTAAATTTTGCACACATCCTTTACATTGTCAAATTAGAACAAAAACAAGTTTTTGGCTTAAATCCGACCAGAACCACGCCTACCTCCCATGTAACATAAAATTTTAAAAAAATATATATTTTTACAAATCATTGCCAGTGATTTCATTTGTTTCCACAATTAAATGAAAATTGCAAGTGCCATGGCCAACGACCATATACAAATTTTAGTTTTTTACGATTGTCCAAATTTTATATATTTTATTTTTATTCGATGGTAAACTGCTATTACACCTTGTTAAGTAACCTAAGATTAATATATCTGCTAAATATTTACATGCCATAAAACCTAACATCCCTAAGGTATGCTTTAAATAATTTTTCCAAAATACATTAACGAACGAAGGAAGTATTACTTCATTATACCCTCCACCTCCAGGATGGGGTTATACTAACTTGTCCTTGAAATATCGACCTGAGACCTATAAAGTATATATATTCCTGATCGTCATAAAATTCTAAGACGATCTAGCCATGCCCGTCCGTCTGTTGAAAGCTCGCTACCATCTAAACGAAAGGAGCTAGAAAGTTCAAATTTTCCATAAATGCGTCTTATAGTCGTAGATCGTTTGGGAGTGAAACGGGGCGAAATCGGCCCAAAGGGAAACATTTTTCCCTCACAAGGGCTAAAAATACCCATAATAATCCCTAATATTTTATCGTATTTAAGCATGTTTTTTGAATATGTCTGTTTATATTTGCTTGATATTTGGTATGCGCATTCCCCTTATAGCAAAAACGTGCACCATAATGATTGATTCTTATTTGTAGGGGGTGAAATGGGGCAAAAAAGGGATAAAAATGGTACATATTAAACGACAACAGCTAAAAACACGAAATTCTAAATCTAATTGAGTAGATACATAATATAAAAGTATTTTTTCCAAATTCGTACTTTTAAGGGGTAAAATGGGAATAGAGGGATAAAAATGGTACCAACCAAACGGTTGTACCTAGAATAATGAAATTCGGTGTATACATTCCTCTGATTGCATAGACAAGTAAAATACACGGATTTTTCAAAATTCGTACTTTTTGGGGTTACAATGAAAAAAGGGGATAAAAAAAGTACCAATCAAATGACCGCAGCTAGAGTCATGAAATTCGGAGTATACATTCTACACAGTTAGAGGTGTAGACACGGAAAATAAACCGATTTTTCGAAATTCGTACTTTTGGGGGTCAAAATAGAAAAAGGGGATAAATAGTACCAACCAAATGACCTCAGCTAGAGTCATGAAATTCGGAGTATACGTTCCGTTGACTACGTAGACATGAAAAATAAAAGGTTTTTTCCAAATTCGTACTTTCACAGTGGGTACGGAGGGATAAAAATGGTACCTACCAAACGGCTGCAACTAGAATAATGAAATTCGGTGTATACATTCCTCTCATTGCATAGACAAGTAAAATACACGGATTTTTCAAAATTCGTAAGTTTTGGGGTTAACATGAAAAAAAGGGGATAAAAATAGTACCAATCAAATGACCGCAGCTAGAGTCATGAAATTCGGAGTATACATTCCTCTGACTACGTAGACATGAAAAATAAAAGGTTTTTTCCAAATTCGTACTTTCAAGGGATACAGTGGGTACGGAGGGATAAAAATGGTACCAACCAAACGGCTGCACCTGGAATAATGAAATTCGTTGTATACATTCCTCTGTTTGCGTAGACACGTAAACTAAAGAGATTTTAGAAAGTCGTATTTTTAAGGGGGTAAAATGGGAAAAAGGGGATAAAAATTGTACCAACTAAATGGCCGATGGTAGAATCATGGAATTCGGTGTACACATTCCTCTGACTGCATAGACAAGCAAAATAAAAATATTTTTTCCAAATTCGTATTTTTTAATTTTTTGTGAATCATGAATTTGTACTTTTGGAATTAAAATAGAATGGAAATACAACCAACTGTAGCACCCACTATCTATCAATGTTTATGGTATTTAAGCTTTTTGAAAATATAAATATAAGAATATTTATTTTTTGATTTGAAATAAATAATGGTTTGAAATAATTAAAATATTATATTTATTTATACAATTATTTTTGCAATATTTGTATTTGTTTTGGTTTGGCTATATTAAAAAAATAATATTTTCCTGTTTTTTTTTCACTGAACCAACACTCAGGGGATATCCCCTATAAATGCAGTGCATTGCGTTGGCAAAAGGAAGATAAGGGTTAGGGAGGGGGAAAAAGGGAGAAGTATTTGTTGACATCTTTTTTGAATATTGTGATTATTTTAAAACAAATTTAAAATTTTCGTGATTTCGTAATTTTGAATCGAAATATTGATTGACTAGCTCAAAAACTTATGCTTTACTAGCAGTGCCCTCTACTTCGCACGCGAAAAATCTGTTATTTGTTATCAGTTCTTAGATAGTATTTATTTAATTTCGTTTTGATCAATATAGATATTTCTAAAATAGTAATTTTGAAACATTTCGAACAGAAAATTACACCCACAAATCCCTCCACATTCTCCATCTCATGTTTCTACATGCAGCCGGCCGTTTTATCACTTTTTTTCCATTTTCCTAAAAAGTACACATGTGTTCTTGCTTCTTCCCTAAAAGTAAGCATTTTTAAAAATTACTTTATGCCATCCCATAATGTTCATCCCATCATGTTCATCCCTTTTTGTTCCTGTTTGAGGAATTTACAAATCTAATTTTGTAATTCTATCTGAAAATTACAAATTTCGAAAAAATAATTAATTAATATAGCGAATTTCAGGATTGTACCTGCCATACTTTGGGTGGTACCCTTTTGTCCCGCTTCGAAAAAATGTATGTAGATTTGATCTACGTTGTCAGAGGAATTTACACACCAAATTTCACTACTATAGCTGCAATATTTTGCAGCTATATCCCTTTTGGTCCAGTGCACCCCTTAATGTGGCATTTTGCGCTATAGAGACCATATATTGAGGCCGATAATCTTTAAATTTGACAAAACATCCTATAATCGAACTATAAACACCTATGCAGATAGTGGGTAAAATCGGTTCAGATTTAGATATAGCCCCCATACAAAAGTCGCTGCCGATTTGACATTTTCCGCTCTAGAGACCATATATTGAGCCCGATAATCTTTAAATTTGGCAAACCATCCTATAATCCAACTATAAACAACTATGCAGAAAGTGGGTAAGATCGGTTCAGATTTAGATATAGCCCTCATACAAAAGTCGCTCCCGATTTGACGTTTTCCGCTCTAGAAACCACATATTGAGCCCGATATTCTTTAAATTTGGCAAAACATCCTATAATCCAACTATAAACACCTATGCAGAATAAACACCGGTTCAGATTTAGATATAGCCCCCATACAAATGTCGCTCCCGATTTGACATTATCCGCTCTAGAACTCACATATTGTACCCAATTTTCTTTAATTTTGGCACAACATCTTATAATCCAGCTAGAAACACCTATGCAGAAAGTGGGTAAGATCGGTTCAGATTTAGATATAGCTCCCATACAAATGTCGGTCCTAATTTGACATTTTTCGCTCTATATACCACATATTGAACCCGATTTTCTTTAAATTTGGCACAACATCTTATAATCCAACCAGAAAAACCTATGCAAAAATTGGGTAAGATCGGTTCAGATTTAGATATAGCCTCAATACAAATGTTGCTCCCAAATGTTTAACCGATTTTGGCATATTATATTTCACCTATTTCGTTCCAGATTTCAATATACACCCATACAAATGTCCTTTCCGATTTAACATTTTTTGTCACTTTATTACCGAATTGTATTTTATTCGAATAGAAAGTAGGGTGTATCATATAGTCGGCCCCGCCCGACTTTAGCCTTCCTTACTTGTTTTATTATCATAATTTCAAATTAAAATTAATTAATTAATTTAAAGATTACGTCCACAATGTTTTTAAGGCGCCATAGTCCTTGTGTATATATCAAAAGTGCAAAAATTCAAAAAAGTATGCTTAAATACCGTAAATATTAGAGATTATTGACGATATTTTCATTCCTTGTTAGGGAAGAAATTGAAATTTCGTTTCAATTCCAACCTTTCGCACACAATTATATGAATATGCATATCGAATTTCGTGCCAGGTAAATACAAGACAGAAATCTTCAAAAAATGTTCGAAATTTTAGGGATTATTGGAGATATTTCTTGTCATTGTTAGGGGCAAATAATTTTCCCTCGGTACCCATTTTCAATCCCAATTCAATGCACATCAAATATTTACATTTATTTAAATTTACAGCTTTCGCACTCATAATTAAATTTTGTTAAAGGATGAAAAAAATCTTCACCTCGGCATATGGAGTGAACGCCATCTACACGATCTATTATTATGTGAATATACCTTCTACAAAGGATGACATAAAAATCCATGTTAATAACACAGCATTCCCTTCATAAATTCCGGCAAACAATTTCAATGAATTCAATTTTCGGCCTGTGACAAAAAATGTCAAAAAATGAAAGGTAACATTTGCCAGATTCAAAAGGACATTAGGCCCATAATCAAAGGTACTCCACTCAGACAGACAGACAGACATACAGACAGACATTGACAACACTTGACATTTCACAAAAAACACATAAAAGTAATTGCCCACACCGGTGTACGGAGTAATCAATTTCAGGAAAACATTGACAACAATTTCAATGTCCTTGTTGAGAAGAAAATTCAAACAGAATGTTTCTCTCCGGTTTTGCATAACGCCTAAAAGGCGACAGGCAACCTTTTGAAAGGCCAATAAATTTGGGGAATACATAGCTGTTAATCCACCCCCCCCCCCCTTTCGACCCCCTTCAATTTTAACATAATAAGAATGCCAGTGAATTTGTTTCGCAGTAACAAAAATTTTAAACAGTAAAAAATTAATTTTCCGACTTTTCCCTTTTTCTTCATAAGCAAGCAAGCACTCCTCGAAATGGGCCATCATTTTTATTGGGCCAAATTACGTTGCATACTTTTAGGAAATATTAAAAATTCAATACTACAGCCGAGTTTTATGGGCTTATTGTGAAATACTAAACCAGCAGCAGCAGACTTTATGGAGTCATTCTACGTAAAAGTAACATTTAACTTAAGTGTTTGAGTTTGTTTCGTTTTTCGTGGAAATTATTTTATATGACCGCCCCACATGTTGGCGGTCACTGTTGACAGACAGCAGTTGCGTTTACTCTTTCCTGCTTGCCTCTCGCCGCACCCTTCGCTTTGCCACGACCTTTGGAAGATTAAAGAAAATCCATAAAGAAAGGAGAAGATCTCCAAGAGAAGAAAAAAAACCAGGAGATATATTGAACATAACAATCATAAAATCAAAATTTTATTTTATTGTTTTCGTCGGTGAGCTGCTCGCACTCGCCGTTGTTCATGGCTCATAAATTTCTGGAACAGAAAACAGATAAAAAACTTAATAACGAGAATTAAATAATAAGAACGAAAAACGATTTATGATGCCACCCCCGGTGTCTGACCAGCACAGGATGGTTGTTGTCCCCCGAGTGGTACTAAAAAGTGAATTAAATGATCCGTGCATTTTGATATGACTTTAAGTGTGTCGAAATGAATAATAGCTGATAATACGATGATTGCACAATGGGAAGTAGAAAAGTCAGAAATTTGTATATTTTGGAAATAAATTATTGCTAAATTCTCGTGAAATGGGAAATTTAAGAAATTATTATTTTTTTAATGAATACTTAATTTAATTTTATTCTACGAATGAAAAATAGTAAAACACATTTGAAATTTATAGTTATAAATGAAATGGAGAATTATGAAATTTAAGGAATTCATTTCCCTGCTGCTTAGTTTGTATGGGGGCTATATCTAAATCTGAACCGATCTTACCTAATTTCTGCATATATGTTTCTAGTTCAATCATAAAATGTTGTGCCAAATTTAAGGAAAATCGGGCTCAATATGTGGTTTCTAGAGCGGAAAATGTCAAATCGGGAGCGACTTTTGTATGGGGGCTATATTTAAATCTGAACCGATCTTACCTAATTTCTGCATATATGTTTCTAGTTGGATTATAAGATGTTTTGCCAAATTCAAAGAAAATCGGGCTCAATATGTGGTTTCTAGAGCGGAAAATGTCAAATCGGGAGTTACTTTTGTATAGGGGCTATATCTAAATCTGACCCGATATGCCTCAAATTAAATAGCGTTCGTCCTTGATCCAAAAAACTTACTTGTGCCTATTTCTGTTAAGATCATACTATAATTGCGACCTGTAATTTGATTACAACAATAGATGGACAGACGGACAGACAGGCGGACAGAGAGACGGACATTGCTAAATTGATTCAAAAAGTGATTCTAAGTTGATCGGTATAATTAACAATGAGTCTTGTTCCTGTTGGGTGTTACAAACAAATGCACAAAGATATACTACTCTTGTGGAGTGTATAAAAAACTAGTTTTGCTTGCAGGAAAAATTATTTTGTTTTATTTTTAAGTAGCTAACACACTAACTCAAAAAAAGCAAAGGTCATATGTAAAAATCTATAGATAAATATAGACGTTATGATACTCCCTGCAGACGCAAACGATTTTTTAAAGTCATAATTTATAAATTTTTGTTTAACTTGCAAATTGCTGTTTAAATACAAATTAGATAACAGAAGAAAACAAGACGTAGCTATAGAAAATCTAAGGATACATGTGAAAATTACACTTGTTGAAATACAAGTCGTTTTCATGTATGACTAAATCAATTTAATGAAAAAATCTTAAAAACACATACAAGAATTTTTAAAAATCTTTCATTTCTACATAAGGGTCATAACTTTTACACTTATTCATAGATTTTCTTCAAAAATGTCTTCGTTAAGATGGCAGCTATTACAACTATATATTATTCTATAAAATTTGAAATTTTAAGCAAACATTAAGCTTTTGTAAATTATATTCCGTCTACAAAGAGTACATAACATTTACATTTATCTATAGATTTTTACATACAATCATTTTTCTTTGCAAGAAGCAAGCTAATAAAAAATCTAACAAAATATTTTTTCCATCTTTCGTTTTATGATTTTTTTCGTGTCAACGAAAATAGTTTTTTTAATAAAGTTTTCCCTAATATTTGGAGGCTGTTCCAACACCACTGTTTCTATGTGAATGTGTAATTTGTAACATTTGCAATAATTATCTTTAACTGAACATATTAGCGGGTACAATAGAAGCAATATCCAATCGATCTAATATGGCAGTACAAATATTAAAGGTACCTAGGACGAATATTTTAAAAAAATTAGTAAAAATTAAAAAAAAGATAACCCATAGACAATTTTTATTGTTGATTTTATGAATCAACATGCAATACACACCAAAAGATGTTTTTCGGCTTGGGTACAATTTTTATACCATCCACCTCCAGGATGGGGGTATACTAACTTTGTCATTCCGTTTGTAACACCTTGAAATATCGACCTCAGATCCTATAAAGTATATATATTCTTGATCGTCATAAAATTCTAAGACGATCTAGCCATGTCCGTCCGCCTCTTGAAAGCACTCTAGCATCTAAACGAAAGGAGCTAGAATGTTCAATTTTTCCATGAATCCGTCTTAGAGTCGTAGATCGGTTGGGATTGAAACGGGGCGAAAACGGCCCGAACGGGAGGGAGGACTAAAAATACCCATAATAATCCCTAATATTTTAGCGTCTTTAAGCATGTTTTTTGAATATGTTTGTTTTTATTTGCTTGAGATTTGGTTCGCGCATTCCCCTTATAGCAAAAATGTGTACCATAAAATGATTGCAGGGGGTAAATGGGGCAAAAAAGGGATAAAAATGGTACATATTAAACGACAACAGCTAAAAACACGATTTTGGGTGTGTACATTCCTCTAATTGAGTAGATACATAATATAAAAGTATTTTTTTCCAAATTCGTACTTTTAAGGGGTAAAATGGGTATAGAGGGATACAAATGGTACCAATCAAACGGCTGTACCTAGAATAATGAAATTCGGTGTATACATTCCTCTAATTGCATAGACAAGTAAAATACACGGATTTTTCAAAATTCCTACTTTTTGGGGTTAAAATAAAAAAGGGATAAAAATAGTACCAAAAAAATTACTGCATCTAGAGTCATGAAATTCGGAGTATACATTCCTTTGACTACGTGAACATGAAAAATAAAAGGTTTTCTTCCAAAGTCGTACTTTCAAGGGATACAATGGGTACGGAGGGATAAAAATGGTACCAACCAAACGGCTACACCTGGAATAATGAAATTCGGCGTATACATTCATTTCTCTGATTGAGTAGATAGTTAAAATAAACAGATTTTTTAAACAGGGGTTAAAATGAAAAAAGGGGATAAAAATAGTACTAATCAAATGACCGCAGCTAGATTCATGCAAATCGGAGTATACATTCCTCTGACTGCGTAGACGCGGAAAATAAACGAGTTTTTCGAAATTCGTACTTTCAAGGGATACAATGGTACAGAGGGATAAAAATAGTACCAACTAAACGACTACAGCTAGAATGATGAAATTCTAATAGCGTAGAAACATCAAGGGGGTAATAATGGTACCAACCAAATGGGCGCAGCTGGAATCATGGAATTCGGTGTATACATTCCTCTGACTGCATAGACAAGCAAAATAAAAAGTTTTTTCCAAATTCGTACATTTTCTTTTACGGCAAAAATTGTTTGAATCATGAAGTTATGTTATTTTGCACTTTGCACATGTACGTATGATAATGGATTTTCAAAATTTGTACTTTTGGAATTAAAATAGAATGGAAATACAACCAACTGTAGCACCAACTATCTTCCAATATTTGTGGTATTAAAGCTTTTTGAAAATATAAATATAAGAATATTTATTTTTTGATTTGAAATAAATAATGGTTTGAAACAATTAAAATATTATATTTATTTATAAAATTATGTTTTTAATATTTGTATGTGTTTTGGTTTGGCTATATTAAAAAATTTATATTTTCCTTTAATATTACTGCACTTCTAGGAAAACCGACAACCTCTGTGCAATGCAATCAATGGTGGAGGGTATATAAAGTACGGCCCGGCCGAACTTAACGCCGTTTTTACTTGTTTTCATCTCGGTGGCTATGTCAATAAGCAAAATTGGTGTTCAGAGAACCCACACGTGACTATTGAGAAGCCAATGCATCCACAACGAATCACTTTTTGGTGTGGATTTTGGGCTGTTCTAAAAAATTGAGTTCATCGGATGAGATACTGCCGAGCCAGTCGTGGTACATTGTGTTCTTTTATTAAATGACAAAGTTCAACCTTTCCCATGAAACCTGGAATTTGAAAAAATAATCAGCCAATTCTAATTTAGAATTGTAAATGGCCTATAGGGTCATCCGTTTCAAGTGCAACATAGACCGTATAGTCTATTGTAACTAGAATGGCTTTCATACTATTAAGTTTTTTGCTCATCCTGTAAAATTTTTCATTTGACCTTTATCCTCCGATCGATATTTCATGGTGAATTGTGATTTCCCATACAAGAAAAAAACTTTTTACAAAGAAATCTTCACATACCTACTCTATATAATAATTAATTTTATTTAAAGCGATACTGTCGATACTATTCTTATCGTTGTTTTGATTTCTTTTCTTTTTCGAAGAGCTGACTTGTGTCACTTAAAAAATAAACAAATCCAGATAAACTTGTTTATTTGAGACACGCGTGCACACACACACTGACTCACAATGTAAAGGGTGATTTTTTAACTATTATCTTTTTGGCAACACTGGTTTAAACAGCTGACACACGTTTCGTGTTTTGTTTCACTGTCAAACACCTTCAGTTTGGGCTATAATTTAACCATGAATCATCTTACAAACGAACAACGCTTGCAAATTATTGAATTTTATTATCAAAATGCGTGCTCTGTTAAGAAAGTTCATCGCGCGCTTCCATTTTATGGTCAGTTTAATCGACCCACTGAAGCGGCTATCTGGGTTATTGTGACTAAATTTCGCACCAAATTTACATTGTTGGACATTAAACCACCAACTCGCTTACGTTGAGGGCGAACTGAAGAAAATATCGCAGCTGTATCGGCCAGTGTTAATGATGGCCATCAATTATCGATTCGTTGCCGTTCGCACCAATTGGGCCTCTGTTACTCAACAACGTGGACAATTTTGCGGAAGGATTTAGGTGTGATGCCTTTCAGCTGGTGCAAGAATTGAAGCCGAACGACTTACCGCAACGTACAATTTTTGGTGAATGGGTTCTTGGAAAGTTGACCGAAAATCCACTTTTTTACCGAAAAATTGTGTTCAGCGACGTAGCTCATTTTTGGCTCAATGGGTACGTAAATAGGCAGAATTGTCGATTTTGGAGTGAATATCAGCCAGAAGCATTGCAAGAGCTACCAATGCATCCAGAAAAAGTCACAGTTTGGTGCGGTTTATGGGCTGGGCTGGTGGCATCATTGGACCGTACTTCTTCAACGATGATGCGAATCGTAACGTAACTGTGAATGGTGAGCGCTACCGTGAGATGATATCCAACTTTTTTTGCTCAAAATGCAAGAGCTTGACTTGCATGACATGTGGTTTCAACAAGACGGTGCCACATGCCACACAGCACGCGCAACAATGGACTTATTGAGAGGCGAGTTCGGTGAACATTTTATTTCACGTTCGGGACCGGTCAATTGGCCGCCTAGATCGTGCGATTTAACGCCTTTAGACTATTTTTTGTGGGGCTATGTTAAAGCTCATGTCTATACAGACAAGCCCGCTTCATTTGACGCATTGGAAGACAACATTGAAGCATTTATTCCTGAGATACCGACCGAAATGTTGGAAAGAGTATGCCAAAATTGGACTAAGCGGATGGACCATTTGAGGCGCAGTCAAGGTCAACATTTCCATGAAATAATCTCCAAACATTATGTGTTTTTTTGAAAAACTTTCCTATAGCTTTTAAAAAATCACCCTACAAATACACAATTAAGAAGAAATACTTAAGCCAAAAAACAAAGACATAATCCAAAAAATGGTTACGAAACTTTAGTCTGTCCGCACGTGGAACATGTTTTGTTGTTGGCAATGTCGCGGCTTTGGGAGGGCCATGTGACACAGCTCATCCAAAACATGTTTATCCCCAAATCTATAATTCCTAGTATTAAAAGGAGACACACACATATACATTCATATGTATGGCTACAAGTATTTATCTTTATATCCTTACGTATACAAATGTATCCCAACATATCCGTCACCTCCCGCAAAGTATCTGCATATGTAGCTGTATATGTGTGAATATGTGTGTGTGTGTGTATCTGTTTGTCTGTATTTATTCATGTAAATTGTGAAATTGTGCCGATGACAATCAGATTAATAACTTTTGTCAATAAAGGATGCTTTCCCGACCCGACCCGACCCGACCATCCATCTGCGTTAAATAAGTACACCGCCTGTGTGTGCTGCGTGTGTGTGTGTAGATGGAATGGGTGGCGGTTTTGAGAACACAAAGCCGCCATAAATCCTTAAAATACATAAACAGAAAAACACAACAACAGGCTCACTGATATACGAGTATGTATGTCTGCGGACATACGAGTACTGTTTGTGTCTCTGAGTTTGCATTTCTTACTTTAACCGCTTCCTTTAAGTTGTGAAATGTTTGTTGAATAAAAAAGGACGTCGGCGCAGGATATCAATAGCATTCAATATGATAGTATTGACATTGTTGCTGTCACTGCACAGTGTTTCCCACTAATGCGAACTAATCGGTTTAGATTTAGATATAGCCCCCATACAAATTTCACTCCCGATTTGAGTCTTTTCACTCTAGCTAAAATATATTACAACAGATTTTCTTCAAAATTGGCAAAACACCTTATATTTCAACTGCAAACACCTGTGGTGAAAATGTGTTAGATCGGTTCAGATTTATATATAGCTCCTATGCAAATTTCGCTCCCGTTTAGACTTTTTCCGCCCCAGAAACCGCCTATTTTCACCGAATTTCTTCAAATTGAGCATAACACGCTATACTTGAACTGGAAGAACTTATTGTGAAAGTTAGTCACTTCATTCCATGTTTGAATATAGACCCGATACAAATATTCTTCTCGTTTTGGCAAATTGAACCAGGTCAAATTAGTCTGTAATTGGGAAACATACACAAATTCTTCCCGTTTTCACTTTTTTACCGAATTGAATTGTGTTCGGATAGAAAGTGGAGGGTATTATATAGTCGGCTTCGCCAGTCTTTAGCCTTTCCTTACTTGTTTTTTCTGAATTAATAGACCCTTGGAAGTTTTCTAAATATTTTTTTTATTCTTATCTTAGAATATTTGGTCGTACTATTGTACGTTTTTATACCCTCCACCTCCAGGATGGGGTTATACTAACTTTGTCATTCCGTTTGTAACATCTTGAAATATCGACCTGAGACCCTATAAAGTATATATATTCTTGATCGTCATAAAATTCTAAGACGATCTAGCCATGTCCGTCCGTCTGTTGAAAGCACGCTAGCATCTAAACGAAAGGAGCTAGAACGTTCAAATTTTCCATAAATGCGTCTTATAGTCGTAGATCGGTTGGGATTGAAACGGGGCGAAATCGGCCCAAAGGGAAAATTTGTTCCCTCACAAGGACTAAAAATACCCATAATAATCCCTAATATTTTAGCGTATTTAAGCATGTTTTTTGAAAATGACTGTTTATACTTGCTTGATATTTGGTACGAGCATTCCCCTTATAGCAAAAACGTGCACCATAAAGTGACTCTTATTTGTAGGGGGTGAAATGGGGCAAAAAAGGGATAAAAATGGTACATATTGAACGACAACAGCTAGAAACATGAAATTCGGTGTGTACATTCCTCTAAATGAGTAGATACGAAATATGAAAGTATTTTTTCCAAATTCGTACTTTCAAGTGATACAATGGGTACGGAGGGATAAAAATGGTACCAACCAAACGGCTGCACCTGGAATAATGAAATTCGGTGTATACATTCCTCTGATTGCGTAGACGCTTAAAATAAAAAGATTTTTCGAAATTCGTACTTTTTGGGGTTACAATGAAAAAAGGGGATAAAAACGTACCAATCAAATGACTGCAGCTATAGTCAAGTAATTCGGAGTATACATTCCTCTGACTGTGTGGACACGGAAAATAAACTGATTTTTCGAAATTCCTACTTTTTGGGGTCAAAATAGAAAAAGGGGATAAAAATAGTACCAACCAAATGACCGCAGCTAGAGTCATGAAATTCGGAGTATACATTCCTCCTTTGACTACGTTTAAATGAAAAATAAAAGGTTTTTTTTTCCAAATTCGTACTTTCAAGGGATACAGTGGGTACGGAGGGATAAAAATGGTACCAACCAAACGGCTACACGTGGAATAATGAAATTCGGTGTATACATTCCTCTGATTGCGTAGACACGTAAAATAAAGAGATTTTAGAAAGTCGTAGTTTTAAGGGGGTACAATGGGAAAAGGGGATAACAATTGTACCAACTAAATGGCCGAAGGTAGAATCTTGGAATTCGGTGTACACATTCAAAATGTACACAAGCAAAATAAAAATATTTTTCCAAATTCTTAGATTTTAATTTTTTGAATCATGAAGATAGGTTATCTAGCACTGTGTACGTGAGAGATAATGGATTTTCAAAATTTGTACTTTTGGAATTAAAATAGAATGGAAATATTTTTAATTTTCTTTATTTTGTTTTGTATTTTAGCTTAAGTTATTCTCCATAGGCCATAGGTTAAAAAATTACGACTGTTTTCCAAAGTGTTGCGTTATTTCAGCAAGCCCAAATGCCCAAATATTTTCATTTTCCACGTTTTTTTCCACGTTTTTAGTTCGATTTATGTTTTCGGTCGTTGGAGAGGTATTGATCGCCATTTCGTTACCAAATTATAAAAAATACTCAACTAACATTTTTTGCAAATCGATATTTTTGGTTATTTTAACAATACACAACAACTTCGGTTATAATAAACAAAATATCGATTTGCAAAAAAATTGTTAGTGAGTCTTTTTTATATTTTGGTAACGATTTGCAATTTTAAATACTTCTTAACCCATTAAGGGACGCACATTTTTTCAAACGGTTCGTCCTTAATGGGTTAAATGTGAAATAACAGCAGACATATGAAGTCCTTTGCATCGTAAACACATACTAGTCTTATGCAAAGCTAATTTTTGAAAAAACTGAAATTTAGTATTTCAATGGATAAATTGGAAGGAAAATTGCACATAAGCTGTTACAATACCTCCGTGCAACACAATTTCCCTCCTAAGAACGAGACTATATGGAACTGAAACTATAGGTCACTAATAGCAAAACTGCATACTCAATTTTTTATTTCACGGTCCTTTGTCCTTTTTAGAGGACTTTTATTTTCCAAAGGATATAGTTGTTTTAATAATTTAGTTTGGCACTTGGACGTGTCATAGAATGCCGACATGGGCACCAAATGAAAAAGAATAATATTTTTTAAAAATATATACTTCAAACTTTATGTTTTTATCTGTATTATTATAGCATTAACAGCCATTTAAAGTGGTCCCTTCGTCTATCCATTGAAAGAACAAAATTTCAAATTTTTTAAAAAGTAGAATATGTTTACGATGCAAATGACTTCATATGTCACTTGTTATTTCACATTTAAAGAATTGAAAAAAAAAAGAGCGACCCTCAATCGGTTCTTAAAACCTAAAAAACACAAGTCGAACTAAAAATTGTAAATTTAGCGTATTTTTTAAAAAAATGCAATAAAATCGTAAATATCGATTCTTTATGCTGGGTCACATTGCAAGTTTTTGATAATGAACGGGCCAGATTTTAATTTGTAATGGATTTTTTTGTCAATACCATTCTCATAGTGAATTATTTTCAAGAAAAACATGTATTATAGAGGTTTTGTCCGAACGCGTCTAGGTCACGAACGAATAATGATAAAAGCGAAATATTTTGGGAGAACCCGTAAAACAAGCGAATCTTTTAGTCGGGAACATCGTCATCAACATTTGAATCGGCATCGGAACATCGACAACTTTTATTTTGAAGCGACTCTTATGTATATAGATATGAATGAACAATTTTGGCCTTGTTGAAATACTGGAAACACAGGCGTAATTCTTTATCCTATGGCCACCCCATTTTTGATATTTTGGAGAGAATAATATAAGCTAAAATACAAAACAAAAAAAAGAAAATTAAAGATATGTTTTTCAGGATATTGAAGGATTAAAATTATTTTCACTTTTTGAAGTCCTTGGATAATAAGGACATTAAAATTCGGAATTCATGCAGATTCGGAAAGAGTTGGTGTAAGTCTTTCAGATGGGATCAATATCGTTAAAATCTGATGACGCGACCCAAAGTTATGATATCGATAAGGAAGCCAAAAAAATATAGGCTGTTCCTATACAATTGTTTCTATGTGAAAGTGTTATATGTAGTCGTCATGAGTGCCTTTAATTTAACATATATATTTTCTGACTTATATTTCCAAAATGAGAGTACAAATTTTAAGGTACATTCGACGAAATTTGAATTTTAGTAAAAAAATAAGAATCCAATAAGCGACGGAACGAGACGTAGATTTAATACGTGTAGTGTTGTTTTTTGATTTGTTACTTTAAACCCTGATGATGTTCTTCAAAGAAGGACGAAATATTGGTTATAAATAAAGAACACAACAAAAAACCAAAATTGGCCTCGAGCTTGAATTTTCAATATTTAAATAATAAAGTAAAAAAATACCTTTATTAATATCGTTTTCAAGTTTACAAAGCCAGAATACATCAGAAAATGTTATACAAGATCCTTCGGCAAAAATGTTGTGGCATTGTTTTGTTGTCACAATATTGAACATTTGGACCTACTGTGCTGTGGTTATATTTCAGTACTTTTCGTTTCTTCTTTTCGTGTGCATGAGTGAGAGAGGGTGTGCATGAGTGAGTGTGTGTGTGTTTTTTTTGGTATCGCTTATTCCGTGAAAAAATGGAAAAACCATAAACCGGTTTTATTACTAACCAACCTCTATTGATCCTTTTTTACTCGTTGCCTTTCTTAGGGAATTTGGTTTCTCAAATAAATTGAATGCTACACAGACATATATATCTAAATGTGTTTGTGTGGGTGTGTGTGTGTATGTGTGGAAGTATTCATTTTTATCGCCATTTGTACTCTGACAGAAGAAATTATAATAAATTTATTATCGCTTCTATTAGTAAGAAATGGAAGACAAAACAACACAAATAATTGAACAAGATTCTAATTAAAAGGAATATCGTTATTGTTTTTATGACTCTTGCTTGTTGTGGCAGCAGATAAACGTCTTTTATGAGCCGATCCGATTACGACGGCGACCGGTCAGGGTAAGTTGCCACAGTCACCTGGTGCTGGGAGCCGTTTGGAAGTCTTATGCCTTGGATGCCATGATTTGCATGTGGAACGATTTTATTGGGTTGATTACCATTTATTGGCAAATCAATTAAATCCGTTCTCAGAAGTTTTAACAATCTAACAATTGACGTAAGTCATACGACGGAATTGTTTAGAAGAGATTTAGAAAATGTTTTATTTTTTTAATTGTTTTAGTTTTTTTTTTTGGTTTTTTAAACTACAAATAGTGAGTCAGTTTTTAATTTTTTTCTAACCTTCCCCCTCTATTTTTCGGAGGTTACAAAAATGATTATGTTTTTTTTTGTTTGATTCACTGGCTAACCAATTAATTCCCAAGAGCTTCCTTTATCTCAAATCGATTTTCAATTGGTTCAAATGATTTATTACCCACCGGCCGGGACAGGGGTGTAACTCCATTGCTGATGATGCAGTTGATAGAGTTTGGATCCGAAAGAAAATCAAAAGAAAGGAAGAACAAAATGACAGCTAAATATCATTGGCAATCAAACCAAAGGACGAGAGGACAATGGGAATGCCAGCTATACAGCAAGAGATGAATTGTTTTACGCGCTCTCTGCTTTGCTTCACCCTCTACCATTATTGGCAGCAGAAGATGAGAAAAACAAAAAAATAATATCGCTGCACAAGTGTAATTAATTCGCTTTGAATTCCAACATAAATTTAACGGTATTTAATGATTAATGGTCTCCGGACTAAGTACAGCCAAATTAATCATTACACCCGAGGAAAGTGGTCATTCCTTGTCATACTTTTCGGGAAATCAATTAAAACAATTTTGAGAAGCAGGGGTCCCCCATAACTTACACTTTTGAAGCCCTCTCTAATATCTCTAACTGCCCCATATTATGGTAGCTGGTTTCTGGGATTGTTTCAACAAACTTTCCCACAGTCTGTCTGTCTGTCTCACTCTCAAGTGCGAATAGCTGGTTCATTGATTTTCTTGCACGCTTCCCTGGCAAATTAATTTCATGCTAATGGCGTTCACATTCATTTCAAGCGTTCCACATGCTGGTTTTGTATCTGGTATGTGTGTGTGTGTTTACGTTTGTGTCTGCGTTAGTTTCTGTTTACGCTCAGCGGAAGTCTAATTATTTCTGCAGGAAAGGCATTTAATGTTACAATTTCCGCCTCACATACACACAGGCGGCACGTGATTTTTGTTGTTTTGTCGAATGTAGTCAAGAAATAGTCGAGAAATGAAAAAATAGAAATAAAAAAACCCACATAAATATGGCACTGCCCACAATCGGGAAGAAAGGCAACGGCAAAAGTTTCAGTTTTTATCCATTTGCAGTTTTTGTGTATTTCTTCCAAAGAATAACTGAATATGAAGGAGTACATGAACTGGAATTCTATGTTTAACCCGCCTTGCTAGTTCTCAGAAACAGTACCCAATTAACTATCTTTCAGGGAAAAGAAAACTAAAAATATGAAATAACTGTAAAAGGGAAGATTTAAGTTCAGCGATGTAAACTTAACAAAATAAGAGGGATGAAAAATGAGTCGATCTCAAATCTTGTCTTTATGCGTGTCCAATAAAATCGCCTAAAGCAAAAATTGACAAAAATTCAAAACGGAATATGAAATTACGCACAAAAATGTATGAAAATTACCAAAATCAAAAATAAAAAATCGCTTAAAAATTGGGTAATTTTTCATATGGAAAATCGTCAAAAAAATGGTAGTAATTTTTAATATGAAACATCGATCAAATATGTCCAATTCCGGCCACATTGGCAAGCAACTGATAATTATAATGATGTAAAATGTCGGTAATTTCATATATAGTTTATAACCTTCACCAGCTCACAGAGCATCTGCATATAATTTATAATGACTTGCATTTTACTTAGGGTCGGATTATTTGTGTGGGAGGTACAACAAATCATAACTATTTTTCAGGTATAAAGTGATTGTAAAATCATTTCCAATATTAAATTGTTACTGATCAGTTTTATTTTAACCAAAGCTTATGCCAATTTGTGTGAGAGGTCTTGCCATATCGCTCATATTAAAGATGTATATAACGTCTATGAAAACATTACCAAAGATCAAATTTCAGAGTATCCCGATCGTCCGTATAGAAGTTATAAAATCTTTAAATTTTAATAGGTTTAAATAGGTACGCTCAAAGTAATTATAGAAACTATATCAAATATCCAAATATAACTGATTCGGAATATCCGTATGGAAGACACGAATTAATCACTTATTGTTTGTAATCATAATTATTTCCATTGGTTCTTGTTATAAAATAAACTAATTAAAGAAAATTATGAATCTTTTAATTTAAAGTCATCTCTGTAACATCACTTTTTGTGGGTGTGTATTCTAAAATGGAAACAAATTTCTCAATGACTTTCTATGCTATTTGCGCCATGTCCGTCTATCTATCAATCTAAATGTTTTCTAAACATCAGATTATTAAAATTTACAGAAACAAAAAAAATGCTACCCAACCTAATGTATATTTTGCTTAAATAATTTTGTTTACCCTTTTTGAATTGCAAATGGAATAATTTTTGAATTACAAATGGAATAATTTTTTAATTTCAAATGAAAACTTTTGAATTTCAAATAGTGTATTTTGAATTACAAGTGGCGAGTTTTGAATTTCAAATGTTGTCTTTTGAATTACAAATGACGAGTTTGGATTTCAATTGATATTTTTTGAATTTCAAATGGGATTTTTGAATTTCAATTGATATTTTTTGAATTTCAAGTGATGTCTTTTGAATTACTTATGACGAGTTTTGAATTTCAAATGATGAGTTTTGAATTACAAATGATGGCTTTTGAATTACAAATGAAGAGTTTTGAATTACAAATGAAGTGTTTTGAATTTTAAATGATGTCTTTTGAATTAAAAACGACGACTTTTGAATTACAAATGGAATTTTTGAATTCCAATTGATATTTTTTGAATTTCAAGTGATGTCTTTTGAATTACAATTGAAAATGGTGTTACTAATTCCGCGTGAAACGAAAGCGAAATTTTCTTTGGGATCTCCGAAGAATGTTTGTAAATTTGTACTGCTAAATAAGATGAGTGAAATTGCATTTCCCGATTTTCAAAAAATATGAATCTGTGGAATTTTGTAATTAAAAAAGCATAACCCAATATTAAACAAATGTTTTTTTTTAATTTTATCCTAATGCAGCGAACTTTTTAATAAACAAAAAAGTATCCATTCGATTTTTTATTAATAGCTAATAGTGTCAGTAAGATCTTCCGTAAGTTTCATTAGCCGGAGTTGCCGGTACTAATTCTACAACAATTGTAAATTTGATAACAGTTGGAAATAAAAATATTTAATAGGCATAATTAAAAGAACTTACTTTATAAGCTGGATTTAAAAAATTTGGATAAAAATGGAGGCGTCTTAAAAATTCGTATATGAGCCTTTTTTGAGTTTATTAAAAATTACAGGGAATTAAAAAAAATATTTAAGATTTGACAATTTTTTTTATAAAACTATAGGGTCCACCAAATAACTTTTTTTTTGAAAATGCTATAAAAAAACTACTGAATATTTTCTCAAGTTTCTTTTTTTATTTGAAAGTACAATCCTTCCGGTTAATAATGGCAAATAATTTCATTCAAATGGCTGCTGAGGGCACCCCACAAATAATAGTCCAACGTTTGAATATTTGAAAGAAAAAACGTTAGATGGCGGACCCTATAGAAGCAATTGCTGGATATTCGACAAAAAAAAAACATAATAGTAAATCCTACCACAACAAATTACAAGTTATTTTAAATTATCAGTTTCCAGTTTCATATTTTTTGAAAATTTGTTTATTCAGAGTAATTTGTTCTATTCAGAAGTAAAAATTTGCAAATTTTTATTAAAATCGGAGAACCCATTAACAAAATTCTGCTTCATTTCACATGGACATAGCCATATACTCAATGGTTTTTAAATATAATAGCATTTAAATTACTTCCACGCTCAGTGACGCAGGCATTACTGCCTGGAGGCGGGAAGTGCATCAAACGCTGATTGCTATAATCTGCGCCATCATATGAAAAAAATAGTTGCAATAAGGTCAGTTGATCTTACGGGGTAACTAAATGGAATCAAATGGCTTCAAAATGTGTTACACAATAGTGTTAAGCGCACAATGCTGAAAGCGTTTCTCCTTCGGCGCAGCTCTTTAATGGAATTTAGTAAATGCCTTTCGCTGCGATAACTAAAATCTAAATAAAATTATAAAATTTCACTGAAAATAAACAAATCTTTTTTTAAAATTGTCGCTAAAAGCAATATCAACGTGTGTGTGAAAACAAATTTTGAAAAAATAATTCTGAGTTAAAAATGTTTGACTTAGCCTTGATAATTATCCAGTGTAAGTCAAAATGATGGTTATCGAGGCTAAGCCCAATAAAGTCAACACAAAATATTTTTCTTAATTTCTTTTGATACATATATTTATATTGTAGTTGGCGACAATGTGAAAAAAAAAGAATTTTTTATTTTGAGCAAAAAAATAATTTTTTATTAAGGTTTCGCAGCTTGTTATCCCGGCTTAAAGAAAAAATGCCTATTGTCAATAGTCCCTTATTGAAAAGACTTCTAGGATTAATCCTGTGCTAATTAAAAATAAATACAAAGTTTTGTTCGTCGTGCGTTGCAACCTATATTATCGATAAAAGTGTCAAATTGAAGAGAAAGCAAGTAAGAAGGCGTTAAGTTCGGTCGGGTCGAATCTTATATACCCTCCACCACGGAGTGCATTCCACAGTATTACCTGCACCATATTACGAAAATTGTGATATGTTTATGCACATTACTATATTTGATTACTATTTCAAGCTACAATGTATACTTAAGCGCACTGTTAAAAATCGAATACTATATATAAATCAAATGCTGAAATTGTGAAAGTGAACATGCCGAAAATATTAGGCGATTGTCAGTCGCCATTAGGGAGAAGCATTTTCAGATACAGACAAAGTGACTGTATTATTTTTATAAGAAAAGTACAAATTTAAAGATATCCCCATTCGCCCCATTCTCCGCCCACATGTACAAATTTCGAAAAAAAAAAAAAACTTTTTGTTTCGAGTCTTCGTAGTCAGAACACAATTTCATAATATCAACTTCAGCGGTTTGGAAGGTCCCATTTTTATCCCTCTTTTTCAATTATACCCTTAACACATTGAGTGTTACGTCGTACGTTTCCGTACGACAGTGATTGCTTTTACTTATACCCAAAAAATGTTAGGCCTCCTGGGAAGGTTTGCGTCAAAACCACTTGACACTCAATGTGTTAAAAGTACGAATTTCAAAAAAATCCCTCTATTTTACGTGTCTATGCAATTAGAGGGATGTACACACCGAATTTCATGTTTCTAGCTGTTGTCGTATCATTTTATCCCTTTTTGTCCCATTTCGCCCGCTAAAACTTTTATTATCTTTGTGGTGCTTCCAAGCAACAAATTGTAACTGTATGAAAATCAGAAATTTAATTAATAAGGCAAGGCTACCTATATTTTTATACTATGTAAAGAGTGATTTTTTTGAGGTTAGGATTTTCATGCATTAGTATTTGACAGATCACGTGGGATTTCAGACATGGTGTCAAAGAGAAAGATGCTCAGTATGCTTTGACATTTCATCATGAATCGTCTTACAAACGAACAACGCTTGCAAATTATTGAATTTTATTATCAAAATGCGTGCTCTGTTAAGAAAGTTCATTGCGCGCTTCCATTTTATGGTCAGTTTAATCGACCCACTGAAGCGGCTATTCGGGCTATTGTGACTAAATTTCGCACCAAATGTACATTGTTGGACATTAAACCACCAACACGCTTACGTAGAGTGCGAACTGAAGAAAATATCGCAGCTGTATCGGCCAGTGTTAATGATGACCACCAATTTTCGATTCGTCGCCGTTCGCACCAATTGGGTCTCTGTTACTCAAAAACGTGGAAATGCCAAAATTGGACTAAGCGGATGGACCACCTAAGACGCAGCCGCGGTCAACATTTAAATGAAATTATCTTCAAAAAGTAAATGTCATGGACCAATCTAACGTTTCAAATAAAGAACCGATGAGATTTTGCAAATTTTATGCGTTTTTTTAAAAAAAAAAAGTTATCAAGCTCTTAAAAAATCACCCTTTATATATATAATGGAAATAACACTTGAATTAATAAAGTAAATATAAGGCAGCAATCATAAATACCCTAAATATTGGGGAATAGAGAGTGTATTTTCAGCTACAGTCGTTTGGATGGTTGTATTTCCATCCTATTTTAAATTCAAAAGTATACATTTTGAAAATACCTTATCTCTCACGTACGCAGTATAAGACAACTTCATGATTCTACCATTTTTGTTTGTCGTAAAAGCAACAAAATAAAGTACGAATTTGGAAAAAAAATATTTTACGTGACTGTGCAGTCAGATGAATTTATACACCGAATTCCATGATTCTATCAGCGGCCATTTTGTTGGTACCATTTTTACCCCTTTTGTGCATTTTACCCCTTAAAAGTACGACTTTCGAAAATCTATGTATTTAACGTGTCTATGCAATTGCAGGGATGTACACACCGAATTTCATTATTCTAGCTGTTGCCTTTTAGTTGGTACCCTCTGCTCCCATTGAACGAATTTGGAAAAACTTTTTTATTCTTCGTGCCTACTGAATCATAGGAATGTATACAGCGAATTTCATGGTTCTAGCTGCATCCATTTGTAAGGTACCATTTGTATCCCCTTTTTCCATTTTACACCCTAAAAGTACGAATTTCGAAAAATTCTTTTATTTTATGTGTCTACGCAATCAGATGAATGCATATACCGAATTTCATTATTCTAGGTGCAGCCGTTAGGTTGGTACTATTCTTATCCCTCTATCCCCATTTAACCCCTAAAAAGTACGAATTTAGAAAAAATACTTTTATATTATATATCAACTCTATTAGAGGAATGTACACGCCAAATTTCGTATTTCTCTCTGTTGTCGTTTGATAGGTACCATTTTTTGTCCCATTTCGCTCCCTGCAAATAAAAATCACTCTATGGTGCCTTTTATGCTATAAAGGGAATGCGCATTGCAAATATCAACTAAATACAAAAATATCAACTAATTCAAAAAACAGGCTGAAATACTCTAAATATTAGGGGTATTTTTAGTCCTTGTGAGGGAAAAATTTTTCCCTCTGGGCCGATTTCGTCCACTTTCAATCCCAACCGATCTGCAACCATAAGACACATATAGGACAAATTTAAACCTCCTAGTTCATTTCGTTCGGCCGCTATCGTGCTTTCAACAGACAGACAGACGGACATGGCTATATCGTCTTAGAATTTCCCCGATGAATATTTCAAGGCGTTACAAGCGGAATGACAAAGTGAAATAACAATTATCCTGGAGGTGGAGGGTATAAAAATGTAAACGAAATTATTTATGAAAAATATACATTAGTTGGGGTAGCATTTATTTTTGGAAATTTGGATATTCTGCAGTTTAAAAAAACATTTAATAAAATAATACGCAACTAATAATTAAAATGATGTAAAATGTCGGTAATCTCATATATAGTTTATAACCTTCACCAGCTCAGAGAGCATCTGCATATAATTTATAAGGACTTGCAATTTACGTAAGGTCGGATTATTTGTGTGGGAGGTACAACAGGTATAAAGTGATTGTAAAACCATTTCCAATATTAAATTGTTACTGATCAGTTTTATTTTAACCAAAGCTTATGCCAATTTGTGTGAGTGGTCTTGCAATATCGCTCATATTGAAGGTGTATATAACGTCTATGAAAACATTACAAAAGATCAAATTTCAGAGTATCCCGATCGTCCGTATAGAAGTTATAAAATCTTTAAATTTTAATAGGTTTAAATAGGTACGCTCAAAGTAATTATAGAAACTATATCAAATATCCAAATATAACTGATTCGGAATATCCGTATGGAAGACACGAATTAATCACTTATTGTTTGTAATCATAATTATTTCCATTGGTTCGTGTTATTAAATAAACTAATTAAAGAAAATTATGAATCTTTTAATTTGAAGTCATCTCTGTAACATCACTATTTCTGGGTGTGTATTCTAAAATCGAAACAAAGTTTTCAATGACTTTCTATGCTATTTGTGCCATGTCCGTCTATCTATCAATCTAAATGGGGTTAAATCTGTTTTCTAAACATCAGATTATTAAAATTTACAGAAATAAATAAATTCTACCCAACCTAATGTATATTTTGCATAAATAATTTTGTTTACCCTTTTTGAATTGCAAATGGAATCATTTTTGAATTTCAAATGAAAACTTTTTAAAACTTTTTAAATTTCAAATGGTGTCTTTTGAACTACTTATGACGAGTTTTGAATTGCAAATGATGCGTTTTGAATTACAAATGATGGCTTTTGAATTACAAATGAAGAGTTTTGAATTTCAATTGACATTTTTTGAATTTCAAATGGAATCTTTGAATTCCAATTGATATTTTTTGAATTTCAAGCGATGTCTTTTGAATTACAATTGAAAATGGTGTATGTAGTGTGCTACTAATTCCACGTGAAACGAAAGAGAAATTTTCTTTGGGATCTGCGATGAAAGTTTCTAAATTTGTACTGCTAAATAAGATGAGTGAAATTGCATTTCCCGATTTTCAAAAAATATGAAACTGTGGAATATGAAATCTGGAATTTTGTAACTAAAAAAGCATAACTCAACTTTTTAAAAAATTGCTTTTATTTTAAAATAAAATTATTAAATATTAAACAAATGTTTTTTTTTATTTTATCCTAATTCGCTGTAACTTTTTAATAAACACAAAATTAGCCCTTCAATTTTTTATTAATAGCTAATAGTGTCAGTAAGACCTTCCGTAAGTTTCATTAGCCGGAGTTGCCAGTACTAATTCTACAAGAATTGTAAATTTGATTACAGTTGGAAATAAAAATATTTAATAAAAAAAATATAAAAATTCGAGTTTATTAAAAAATTTGAGTTTATTAAAAAATACAGTGAATTAAGAAAAAATAAAAATAATATTTATAAAACTAGAAGCAATTGCTTGATATTAGACAAAAAAACATATTTGTAAATCCTACCACAAAAAATTACTAGTTATTTTAAATTACCATATGATGTCTGATTTTGATACACCCTACTGTTTCCTGTTTTATATTTTGTGAAAATTGCGAAATGCAACTTTATTTGTTCTATTTAGAAGTAAAAATTTGCAAAATTTTATTAAAATAGGAGATCCCATGAGCAAACTTCTGTTTCATTTCACATGGACATAGTCACATACTCAACGCTTTTTAAATATAATAGCATTTAAATAATCTCAGTCGGAATTTAAACAGCAGTTGATGCGAGATGTTTGAGGATGTATAGGCGAGTTTTATTATTTTGCTTCCTCTATTGCATCCATAGCCTGCAGAGATTCGGCCTTTGTATGGATCTATTACATCCAAAGGGCTAAGCAGGATACACCACTTACAAAAACTAGATAATTTTGTTCGGATGCTAAATAGTGGGTGGAAATTCAAATCAAAACTTTCAACTATTCAACAATTCCCTCAAGTAAGAATACCCTACTTCTACTACTGTGATTTTTGCTTTAATCAAATGCAATCCAATTTATGCCAAACTTTCGCACAAACATCATAAAATAGCTAAACGAAAACTTAAAAACTTTCTGGTATTTTGCTGCGGCAATACTTTCGTATCATTCATTGTGTTTGGTCTCTCTCTTTCTTACACTCACTTTGATGTTGTGTGGGAAAAGTTTGGCCAACCCCTTGAGGCTATACTTCCCCACAAATGGCCAGCCGGCCGGAGAAAGTAGGTGCCTTTTTGTGCTATTCGTATTCATAAGCATACGCATAAATCGTTTATTAATAATTAATATTGTGGCATTGGGTTTTAATGGCTTATTAAGAACAATTACGAGCAAACGAGAAACTTTCCAATGCCTCAAACAAACAAACGACAGCAGATATGGAAGCCCAGTATTACCCGGCTGCCAATATGCATGCACATACATACATACATACATAGATATACATACTTGTATGAATATAAATAGAAAATGTTTCGAAAGAAATTATCAAAATGATGTCCTGACCACCTTCCCCCCACATTCGACATCTGTCGACCGACATCGTTAAAGAAAAACCCAATAATTTTTCATCATTTTCGTATTTAACCTTTTCTTGAATAACGTCGAGAATTGATGGCATAGACGGAGAGACGGACAGACAGAGAAACCCCGGATCCGCATAGTCTACATGCCGGATGACGATGAGGATGATGATGTTTATGATGCTGTTGTTGTTGCCGTTGCTTTTTCTTTAACACAGAATTGTAGATCCTTAAATCTTGGCAAAACCCACATAGACAAATATGTACATGCCCACACAAACATGTTTTTCTGTGTGTGTGAGAGAGTCATGTAAAAAATAAAACATTTAATACTTTTGTTAATCCCTCTGTATAATCAGTCATACAACGAATGCGAATAGAATACAACCCACAGACCCAGACACGAACACGAATAAAACGAAAAATGTAAAGACGGAAGGATACTCACTCACACTGATACTTTTGTTATGCCAGCGAGAGCTTTGTAGTTGTATTTGTGTGGAATTTTTTAGGCCGGCCATAACAGAGCTGTGCTACATGATAGCAGGGTTTAGGATTTGATTAAAGTTGTAAAGTCAAATGAAATGGAACTACTGCCAGATTGACCAGTGGATTCAGGGAACTCTGCTTGTAGCTCCAACTCCGTTTACACATTTTTCGAAAATAATAAAGTTGTCGAGAAGCAATGAAACTCCCAACTACTCTCAAAAAAGGGTTTAAGAGAAGGGTTTTAGTAATTAATTTGGATATTTTAAAATGTCAGCTTAAGCGACGCAACACTTTTATGGATCATAAACCATAGGACAATCCATTGTTATCCATTCAGCATTAGGGCAAATCTAGGCCACTATAAAGAGTAAGCCAAAAATTAAAATTAATCCAGTGGCTTCCACAGCCAGTAGGAGATGGAATATTGAATTGAACAAGTTTATGTGAGAACCAAGCACTAGCCTACATCGGATAAATTCATTCCATATCACTAGCTTGAGTTTTCAAGAACAATAGAATTTTTTATGTAGACAATGCACAGTGGATCAGTATGAAAATCCATTGGCCAAAATTCAATAAGGAATTCAGGGAAACATATTCCAGACGATTTTTCCGATAACGCGGCTGAATTTAGCTGTGGATGCATTTAAAGTTCATAAATGCTAAAATAGTTGAAAATTTCATCACAATAGAGGTTATTTTATTGGGATGTATCTCGGAAACCAAGTATCGTATTGGAATTTCGTTTAGTTCGTAGAAAACATAGTTGACAACTTCATCACACTAGAGGTTATTTTCTTGGGATGTATCTCGGAAACCATGTATTGTATTGGAATTTTGTCTAGCTCATAAAAAACAGTATCTCTTTAAGTGTTCTTTTGCTTTTGAAAAAAGTGTAATTGCATTTCAGCTTTCCTTTTCAGACAGTGGTTTACCTGAAAGTTGTTTTTATTTAGTATTCTTAATTTTCTACAGTATAAAACTAAATTCGCGAGACCCAACGATGCCTCGACATTTACAAATATTGTTAAACATTTATCTTATTTATTCATTTTAAAAAGAATATTCTGCTTATAGCTGCCAACAACGATTATATTACTGAAATGGTAAAACCTTCTAAGCCAAACATGAATCAATACTTTCTTCGTTGTTCACTGTTAATGTATTTTGGAAAATTTATTTAAAGCATACTTTAGGGATGTAAGGTTTTAGGGCATGTGAGCGCATGTAAAAATTGGTCCGATATTAATCTTAAGTTATTTATAAAGCTATATAATATAATATGCAACTCATTGAGATGCTTGTAAGATGGCAATTACTTAGTGCGATTTTTTAAACGCAAATTCGGCAAGTAAGTTGTGCTTATCGTTCGTTTGTGAGAATCATCTCCTTATAGAGGCCGGGTCCGATGTTGAAAAGTCGCTGCGAAGCCACTTGAAAAAACTTTTGACATGGTCGAAAAAATGATCGTGGTAATCTGCAGTCAAGTAATAAATGTCACCATGCCATTTGTAAATAAATTTGCATTCTATTAAATATAGATGCAACATGGTCTTGAGCCAGGACAATATCCCAGTTCAAATCGAAAATTAAAATTTTTATTTTTTGTTTTTATATTTCTTTAACATATTTTTAAGTATTTGTTCATAATGCGAAGAAAAAATTTTATTTTTTTTGTATTACAGACTTTCGAGTTTTTAGATTTTGAAAATTAAGAAAAAAAAGAAATTTCTTTTTTTTGAATTTGTCGAACTGTTTCTCACACTTTTTAATTTTTTTGCACCTAATTTTCTTTTATTAAAAATGTTGGTTTCTTAGCTTTACCAAACGCCAACGTAATGAAAATTAAAAAAAATATCCTTTTTGAACAAATGTCTGACTTTGAACCAACACAACTTTTTTCTTTCGAAAGCCTTTAACGAAATATATACATATTTGGAAAAGTTGAAGGGTTCCCCGTTCTTTATACCCTCCACCACCAGGATGGGGGTATACTAACTTTGTCATTCTGTTTGTATCACCTTGAAATATCGACCTGAGACCCTATAAAGTATATATTCTAGATAGTCATAAAATTCTAAGACGATCTAGCCATGTCCGTCCGTCCGCCCATCTGTCTGTCCGTCTGTTGAGAGCACGCTAGCATTTAAACGAAAAAAGCTAGAACGTTCAAATTTTCCATTAATACGTCTTATAGTCGTAGATTGGTTAGGATTTAAACATGGCGAAATCGGCCCAAAGGGAAAAATTTTTCCCTCACAAGGACTAAAAATACCCATAATAATCCCTAATATTTTAGCGTATTTAAGCATGTTTTTTGAATATGTCTGTTTATATTTGCTTGATATTTTGTATGCTTATTCCCCTTATAGCAAAAAACGTGCACCATAAAGTGATTCTTATTTGTAGGGGGTGAAATGGGGCAAAAAGGGATAAAATTGGTACCTATTAAATGAAAACAGCTAGAAACATGAAATTCGATGTGTACATTCCTCTAATTGAGTAGATACATAATATGAAAGTATTTTGTCCAAATTCGTACTTTTAAGGGATAAAATGGGAATAGAGGGATAAAAATGGTACCAACCAAACGGCTTCACCTAGAATATTGAAAGTCGGTGTATACATTCCTCAGATTGCATAGACAAGTAAAATACACGGATTTTTCAAAATTCGTACTTTTTGGGGTAAAAAGGAAAAAGGGGATAAAAATAGTACCACTTAAATGACTGCAGCTGGAGTCATGAAATTTATTTATTTATTATGAATAACAATACAAAGTAAATTTATATTCTAATTTTGGGTCCAGGGATTGAGCCGGAGTGACTAAGACCATAGTAGCTAGTTATTTGCAGCGACAGACCAGAGCCTCTGGTGGGAATCGAACCCACGACCCTCACGCTGATAGCCGAGCACGCTACCAACTCGACTACCGGGGCGCTAGAGAGTCGTGAAGTTCGGAGTATACATTCCTCTGACTGTGTAGACACGGAAAATAAACTGATTTTTCGAAATTCGTACTTTTTGGGGTCAAAATAGAAAAATGGGATAAAAATAGTACCAACCACATGACCGCTGCTAGAGTCATGAAATTCGGAGTATACATTCCTTTGACTACGTAGACATGAAAAATAAAAGTTTTTCTTTTCAAATTCGTACTTTCAAGGGATACAATGGGTACGGATGTATAAAAATGGTACCAACCAAACGGCTACACCTGGAATAATGAAATTCGGTGTATACATTCCTCTGATTGCGTAGACACTTAAAATAAACAGATTTTTCGAAATTCGTACTTTTTGGGGTCAAAATAGAAAAATGGGATAAAAATAGTACCAACCAAATGACCGCAGCTAGAGTCAAGCAATTCAGAGTATACATTCCTCTGACTGCGTAGACACGGAAAATAAACGGATTTTTCGAAATTCGTACTTTCAAGGGATATAATGGTACAGAGGGATAAAAATAGTACCAACTAAACAACTACAGCTAGAATGATGAAATTCTAATTGCGTAGTAACGTCAAGGGGATAAAAATGGGACCAATCAAATGGCCGCAGTTAGAATCATGTAATTCGTAGTATACATTCCTCTGACTGCATAGACACGCAAAATAAAGTTTTTTTTCCAAATTCGTACTTTTACGGCAAAAATTGGTCGAATCATGAAGTTAGGCTATTTTGCACTATGTACGTCTGATAATGGATTTTCAAAAATTTTACTTTTGGAATTAAAATAGAATGGAAATACAACCAACTGTAGCAACCACTATCTACCAATATTTGTGGTATTTATGCCTTTTGAAAATATTAATATAAGAATATTTATTTTTTGATTTGAAATAAATAATGGTTTGAAATAATTAAAATATTATATTTATTTATAAAATTATTTTTTCAATATTTGTATTTGTTTTGGTTTGACTATGTTAAAAAAAATATATTTTCCTGTAATATTACTGCACTTCTACGAAAACCGACAACAATACGGCTGAAATCATGAAATTCGTCCGTATACATTCCTCTGACCTAGTAGTTGGGCAAAATAAAAATATTTGATATTTGTACATTGTGGAAAAAAGGGGATAAAAGTGCACGGATTAAACTATAATAATGAAACTGGGAGATATTTCGATTTTCGTATTTGTATCGGAAAACGGGGCGAAGGATGATAAAACAGGTACCAACCAAACGGCTGCAGACAATATTATGAAATTAATTACACACACTTCTTCGACTGCTGCTTCGAAACTGATGAAACTCATTTCCATCGCGGTGCATATGTCGACTGACACATATGAGGTTCAGAGTGTGGGTTACACGTGACTATTGAGAAGCCAATGCAACCACAATGAGTCACTGTTTGGTGTGGATTTTGGGCTGGCGACATCATTGGGTTGATTGGATAAGGTACTGCCGAGCCAGTCATACATATAAGTGATGTTCCATTATTAACTGACAAAATGCAACCTTTCAATAAAACCAGAAATTTGAAAAAATAATCAGTACTTTTTTATAGTCGATTCTAATATAAGGTTTTAAATAACCCAACCTATAAATTCAAATTTGTCGAAGTTAAATTCTTTTAGTTCATCATGGTATTTCCATTGGCATTTATGTATGGAAAACTACATCCATTAAATTACCACCAAATGCTCCCCTGGCAATAGTCGATGGTTGTTGTATCAATCACTGCATATCGTTAAGATAATAAAATCTACTATAGTTCAAATTTTTTGTACAAAATATTATATTTTGTTCTCGCAGTTCGCACCATTTAAAAATTATGTGTTATTCCTGCTCTATTTGGCCGTTTCACTTAAATTAAATACAAGCGCTTCCACATCCAGATGGTTGTTTGTATCATTAGATTCATCACATTTATTTGTCCACTCTCTCACTATGGCGTATGAGTGATATTAATACAATCCATTAACATAAGTTATACGTGCCGGAGTGCGCGCGAAACATAAGTAATTTACGCATGAACACTTTTCACATACTCTCATATATCAAAGCAATTCATTTAAGTCGTATGTCTTATGGAATTCACTTTGCCTTTTTGGATTTCCCACACAAAAGCAATGTAATTTTAGACACTGCGCCGCTAAGTGGGGCAAAGGTTGCAGCATCCGGTGATGAGCCAACAAACATTTATGCGTCTTTGGATTGTTATGGACAGCTAAGAGTGGGGTCAACATGTGAGCCGAAATCATGCATACAGAGCTAATTAGGTTACATGTTTTCCGAGGGTACAAATGTATGTATGTTAACTATCTTAGATACAGTGGGACAAAGTAGGGACACAATTAAATGAATAGATTAAAGTTTTGTGATTGGAAGAAATGGATGAGATTTTCTTCAACTAGCTCTTGTTTTCTTCGTTAGGTTATTAGTTATTAAATATAAAATAAAACTAAATATTATGTTATTTAGATACAGTGGGGCAAAGTATTGGGGTGGATTTCAGACATATGAATGGATAGATTTTCTTGAAATTGGTTTAGCATTATTCGTTAAGATCCCTGCTATCATAAAATAAAGCTAAATATTCAGCTTTTTAACCACACATTTAAGAAATCATATTTATTTAAATTTCTATTGCGTCTGCAAAGAGGGCTATAACTTATACATTTAACCGTAGATTTTCACATTTAGACCCTGTTTTCTTCGTTAGCTTTTAAAAACTAATACAAAATATTTTTTCCGATTTTATTTTTATGGTTTTTTTTTTTCCAGCAAAAAAAAAATATTTTTGGGAAAAAAATATTTTTTTCTCATTTATTTTGGAGGCTGGATAGGGTCATACCTTCAACATTTATCCATATATAATTCACATGTAGACTCTGTTTTCTTCGCTAGAATGTTAGCTTTTAAAAAATACAATTTTTTTTATTTTTAATGGGTTTTTCGTGTCAAAAAAAGATTTTTTTGATAAAACCATTTTTTCACTTTTGGAGAATGGAGAGTGTCATAACTTCTACATTTATCCATAGATCTTTCACATGTAGACTCGGGTTTCTTCGTTAGAATGCTGGCTTTAAAAAATAATACAAAATATTTTTTCCGATTTTTTTCGTATATAAAATAGTTTTTTTTTTTTGACTGGAGACTTCATTGGAATTTTTAGATTTTTTCTATTTTTTATGTTTTTTTTTGTGAATAAATATTATTTTTTGAAAAAAAAAATTGTGACTTCTACATTTATACACAGATCTTTGACATGTAGACTCCGTTTTCTTCGTTAGAATGTCAGTTTTTAAAAAAATATTACAAACTATTTTTTCCGATTTTTTTATGGTTTTTCGTCCCATAAAAAATATTTTTTGGAAAAAATATTTTTCTCACAATGTTTGTCAAAGATCTTTCACAAGTAGACTGTGTCTTCTTCGTTAGAATGTTAGCTTTTCAAGAAATAATACAAAATATTTTTTTCTATTTTTACGGGTTTTTTCGTAAAAAGATTATTTTTTGTAAAATATATATATTTTTTTCCAATTTTGTGGAGAGAGTCATAAATTCTATATTTAACAATAGATCTTTCGCATGCAGACTATGTTTTCTTCGTTAGAATATTAACTTTTAAAAAATAATACAAAATATTTTTTCCAATTTTTTTCTATTTTTTTATGATTTTTACGTGTCAAAAAAAAAATTGTTTGGGAAAAATATTTTTCTGACAATGTTTGCCAAAGTTCTTTCACAAGTAGACTGTGTCTTCTAATATTTTTTCCGATTTTTTTTTTCAATTTTTTATAATTGTCTTTAATTCGGGGAAAATGTGAATTTTATTACAAAAAGGATCCAATTAAAAATCTTTTTTTCCTCAATTTTTAGGAGCCTGTCCCTAAAGTACTGTTTCTATTGTGAAAGTGATACTAAAAACATTTGTATCCATTATAATTACCTTTAATTATACATATAAGAGGATGTCATCGTTAGAATGTTAGCTCTTTAAGAAATAATACAAAATATTTGTTTCTATTTTTACGGGTTTTTTTTGTAAAAAGATTATTTTTTGAAAAATATATATATTTTTTTTTCAATTTTGTGGAGAGAGTCATAACTTCTATATTTATCAATAGATCTTCCGCATGCAGACTATGTTTTCTTCGTTAGAATATTAACTTTTAAAAAATAATACAAAATATTTTTTCCGATTTTTTTCTTCAATTTTTTATAACTGCCTTTAATTCGGGGAAAATGGGAATTTTATTACAAAAAGGATCCAATAAAAAATCAATGTTTTCTCAATTTTTAGGAGCCTGTCCCTAAAGCACTGTTTCTATGTGATAGTGATACTATAAACATCTGTACCCATTATAATTACCTTTAATTAGGCATATAAGAGGATGTCATCGGACTTATATTTCACAAATTGAAGAACAACGATTAAAGGTACTTTCGGCGAAAATTGGAGTTTTATTAAAAAGTGGATCCATTAGTAAAATTTTTATTATATTTTTCGAGTTTACAAAGCCAAGATACATTAGAAACTGTTATACAATGCCCTCCCGCAAAATATTTGCAGCAATTGTCATTTTGACATACGCCCAGTGGTCCAGAAACGATATCAATCGGTCAATATTCCACAACTTTTGTACGTGTAAATATTTGTGAGTTCTGTAAAAAATTGAAATTAGGGAAAGACCAAAGGATTATTTTGAGATAAAACCATTGAAAATTGGATAATCGATGATATTTTAAAAATTAGTCCAAAGTTGACTACTTAAAAATTAAAAAAATACTTTTCTTTAAAATCGATAAATAAGAAGATTTTAAAGAAAAGTATTTTTTAATGTTTCTTTGAGTTCTTTAAAAAAACTAAAATAATATATTTGAGAAATTAGTCCTAGTTGACTACTTTCGAGGACTTAAGACCTCGAGTCTGAAAAAAAAACATGTAAAAAATTTAATTTTTTTTTATTTAATGTTTTTTAACAATATTTTACGTATTTACGTTTATAAGGAGCAGACAAAAATTTTAAATTTGTCGTATCACTTTTTTCAGATTTCGAAAATTTAACAAAAAAATTGTTGACGTTTTTCCCACAATTTAAGAGACTAAGAACTGGATCCTTAGTTTTTTTATGGCGCCAAAACTGTATTTGTGTCAAAGGAAGTGTGCATGTCTAGGGTGGGCCATTTAACATTTTAAATTACTTTGACTTTAAATGGTGGAATAACGTTCATTTTTATTTTTATTGTCAGGTTTATGTTTGACATTTGCAAAATGTGATGCTAAACGCTCGAACAAAATTGGGAAATATTAAAAACTTACTTCCAAAGTAGTGAGTCGTTAACGCAAATATGATTTTCTATCAACATAACTTTGTTCATTGAATATTAATATTTCAAAATATTCATTGGCTCCTTGTTTAATTTCAATTTTTTACACAACTCCAAAATGTTTACTAGAACAAAAGTTATTGAATTTTGGCCGCTGAATTTTGATTCTGAGCCACTGTTCGACAGAACACTAACATCTGACAGGCTGATAATATTGAGAATATATGTATGTGTGTATTTGCCCTCTGCACGAGAGTATGTGCCACTGTCGAATTCCATGCATCCATTCTTCCTTCGTTCGATTCATGCATACATTATGAGGCGATGCTTTCAAAGATAACCTTCAAGTTGCCTCGTGAGCTCATTAGCCTTTGTTATCGTTGGTTGGGTGGGTGGTTGGTTGGTTGGTTGTCCGCATGGAAAACAAAGCAACGGCGGTTGGGTGGCGGTAGCAAAAACAAGTTAAATGTTCCTTTCGGTTGTTGTTGTCGCTGCCTGCTACTGCTGTCGTGTTATTATCACGATTGTATAATCAAAAGAACCCCATAAATACACACATACATACAACATAACTGACAACATTTACAACTCAAGCCAACGCAGCACACACACACAGTCTTTCATACATGTCTGAATGTATGCATTTGCAATCTTCAAAAAGATACAGCGGCCGATACAACGCGAACCAAAACAAAAGGTTTCATTTGAACAATGGGCATGATGATGTCGATAAACACACAGGGAGAGAGAGCGAGAGAGAGTGAATGAATCACACACTCATACACATTTATTTACTTCTCCATAAAAATAACGAAATTGTCTTGAACATAGAAGACGAGCCGTAGCAGAGCGAAATGAATGAATATTTATGTTGGTCAACAATTGTCGGAGTTGTGTGTGTTGCGCTTCGGCACAAATCTCGCCTAAGGATTCATTTATTAAAATGTTCGGATATTATTGTCGAAACCCATTAAGATTGATTCATTATGGACGGGGGCAGTTGGTTTTGGTATATTCTGTTTGAGAGAGATTTTTGTGGGGGGGAGATTTAAAATCATGTTCTTAAGGGATCACATAACATTCTTTTTTCTGTTGGATTTGATGTGATTAAAATACTTCTGTATGTGTAGATTAGAGTTCCTCATGGCAGATGGGCAGGAAATACATCAAAACAGACGCTCTGCTGTCATTAAGCCTTCAATATCGTTACACTAAACAAAACTTTTGTACTTGCTTAAATGACCAAATTGGTACAGATATTTTAATCTATATATATATAAAAGAGTTGCGTTACTGACTGACTGACTTAGCACTGACCAGCGTCCAGACAAGAATTTTGTTCGAGCGTTTAGCATCAAATTTTGCTAATGTCAAACACAAACCTGATAATAAAAATAAAAATGAATTCTATTCCACCTTTTAAAGTCAAAGTAATTTAAAATGTTAAATGGGTCATTAATTTTTCAGGGTAGTTCCCAAATATAACTCCGACAAAGAAACGTTTTACGCAATTCGTACTTTTGGGGGTAAAATGGGACAAAAAGGGATAAACTTCGAACCTTCGTTCTGATTAAACGGCAGTAGATAGAAACATGAAATTCAGTGTGTGCCCTGCACTGACCATGCAGACGAGCTACAAATAGGGTTTTTTTCGAAATTTGTACTTTTAAGGGAGAAAAAGAGGCAAAAAGGGATAAAAATGGTACAAATTTAAGTTTTGCAGCTAAATGCATGAAAATCGGTATCTACATTTTTCTGACAACATAGACTTGCAACATGAATGGATTTTTGGAAATATGTACTTTAATGAGGCGAGCGGGACAAAAAGGGATAAAAATGGTACCAACTAAAATATTACAGCTAGAAGCATGAAATTTGTAATGTAAATTCCTCTGACCATGTATAAGCGCATTACAATTGGATTTTTCAAAGTCTGTACTTTTAAAGGTTGCGAGCAACAAAAAGGGATAAAAATGGTACCAACTAAAGTATTACAGCTAGAATTGTGAAATTTGGTATGTAAATTCCTCTGACCATATTAAAATTACATTTTTCGAAATTTGTTCTTTCAAGGGGCGAGAGGGACAAAAAGAGATAAAATTGTTACCATATAAATATTGCATATTGCAGCTAAAGTCGTGAAATTTTATATATAAATTCCTCTGACCATGTCGAAGCGTAATAAAATTGGATTTTTCGAAATTTGTACTTTATACGCGGGACAAAAAGGGCTAAAAATGGTACCAATTTAAGTATTGCATTTATAGTTCTGATATTTGGCGCCTCTAACAACGTAGAGGCGCAATCTAAATGGATTTTTCGAAATTTGTACTTATAAGGGATGGCCGGGACAAAAAGGGATAAAAATGGTACCAACTAAAGTACTGTAGCTAGGATCATGAAATTCAGCGTGTACATTCCTCCGACCACGTGGACGCGCTATAGTCTTGAAATTTGGTGTGTAAATTCCTTTGACCACGTAGAAGTGCAAACAAAATATGTTGGGTATAATATTATGGGGTGCGCTGGACAAAGGGATAAAAATGGTGTGCATCACTTTAATTAAGTAAACGTGGACCATAAATGGATATGTCAAAATTTATAGTTATAAGGGGATGTGGGGCGAAAAGGGATAAACCAGCGTACTTTTGGGAAAACAGGTGCAAAAAGTTATAAAATGACCGACTGCATCTACAATCATGAGATCTAGGATATAAAAGTTTACGATTGACTTTAGTGAAATTTGACGCAGAACATTTTTTCGTTCACACCACACCCCTTAAAATTCAGTTTTGTGGTACTATTTAGCAACAATTCGTACGAAATTATTTTTAGGTTTTCACTTATTTCTTTGAAATTTCATTTAATTTTAGGTTTTTGTTGTACTCTTCCACTGGAATTTTATGGCACATATTTTTCTAGAACATTTTGACTCGATAAATCGCTGTTTTAGGGGCGTTTTTTATCCTTTTGCACCAAAAATACCTCCAATATTGATAAGCTGGCGAGTTAAAATGTCCCTCGTATACGGCGGGTTTTGCCACGCCTCTTCCAGTATATTCCACACAAATCACAATAAAATATGTCAAATTAAATCTATTATAATTTCTATACGGATGATCGGAATACTGTGAAATTTTGATATTTGGCAATGACCCCTTCCGGTACCTCTCACACAAAGTAGCATAAACATTGGTTACAATAAAACCGACATAACATTCATACGGTTAGTCAAAATTTTTTCATAATCACTTTTAAGCAAAATGATATTTACGCTTTAGCCAAGCCCCTTCTGGTACCTCCCACTCAATTGTCTCTATCCCAGGTATAATTAAATGATTTATAACCTCTCAGCAACATACTCCGGCGCTAAGCTAAATTTAGGTCCTTCCATACACATGTTATCTTATAGGGAGGGGTTTATCTTTAAGTCGGTTTATCTGACTGGCGTATTCTTACTTGTCCTTTGGTTTGGCTATATTAAAAAAATTAACATTTTCCTGCGAAAACCTACAGCCTTTGTGGAATGCAATCCATGGTGGAGGGTATATAAATTATTGTGTTCGCTGACTTTTAGTGAAATTTAATGTAGACTATTTTGTTCATCACATCATCCTCTAAAGTTTAGTTTTGTGGGACAGTTTAGTACCAATTCGAAATTATCCCTAAATATGTATGTATATATTATTATATGTATTATTAGATTAGTTTTGGTGTATTAGGCGACTTATAGTGGAATTTTATGGCCAATAATTTTGTAGAATATTTTAACCCGTTAAATCGCTGTTTTAAGTGTGTTTTTTAGACTTCTAGACAAAAGGGACCAATCAGACCACTATATTGAAGAGCTAGAGGATTAAACTATGGCACAAAAATGTTCCTCGTATTGTTTTAAGTAAAATTACTGAACACAACATATACTTCAAATGTAAAGATCACAAGGATTTCTATGTCAACTCATCAGAAAAATTAAAAAGGGAGAAATATTAACCCCACTTCCAAAATGATTTCCATATGTAAATTTTCAAGCCGCCAATACATATACATTTTTAACACCCTCCATCACAATCCATTGTCAGAATCTTGTTATAGTCGAAAAATTTTAATTTTGTTCCAAAGTGTAATTCATCGATTTCAAATATCAATAATATTTTGTATTTATATTGTTGAAAACAATGAGAAATAATTTCCCTATAGAGGAAATTCAGTATTTAGTATAACAAATCCGATTGTAGATAATTGCCCAACGTTTATCAAGTAAACAGCGTGCTATTATCTCGTTTAACTGCGATCATTTCGCAGCAATATATTGGGTAATTTTCCAGACAGTACACACCGTTTAAATGGAATTGCGCTTAAATTTTAAACATGGTTTTATTGGAACATTTAAAAACCTATCATTTCTATTAAAATGTAATTATCAGACCATTCCAAGCATATCATTTTCGTATTGAGGGCCCCACACACGGTTACTGTAGAACAGAATATGGTAATGGGTTTGTCGTATAAAGTTCGCAGAATGCGAAACGAAAGTATTATTTGCCGATAAATGTCAATCATTATTTATAATTAAAAAAATATATGGACATTTATTGTTGAGTTTTAGTTTCACAGATGAAAGTATTATTGATGATTGTATCTATTAATCATCAGTCTTACGCCAAAGATATTATAATTTTTAATTTTCACAATGTTCACAACCGATCAAAACCACAGTTATTCGTCTAATTTAAAAACCCACAAGAAATTGATTATATTTCAGCAACTACAATAATCTTCATATAATCAGATACCGGTGACTATTTCAAACTGCCACACTTGAACTGTTGGTTGTCTCTAAGCACAGGCTTTTGCACGATGGGGCAAAACACCAAAAAAGTCCATTTTTGAAGTAACTTATTTTCAGAAAGTAAAAATGACAGGTTGTTGGCAACAATTTAATATGACAAAATATAAATACATCTATTGCAAAACGAAGAGTCACAAGCTAAATTTTTTTGTAAATTAGAAAATAGTAACACAGATATGTAAATTAATCAAAAATTAATAATGTTACTATAAAACAAGTAAGTAAGTTTCAAGTAAGTTTCTCACTCTCTATGAGAAGTTATAAGGAATAAAATTGTATGTCGGGAGGGTAATTTGTGTGGATGTTTCTAGAAGGTTCGTGTCACATGATCCCAGTTTCCACATTTATAAAACAATTGTAAAAACAAGATCAAATATCAAGTCGTTGTGGATTCCATGCACCAGTATAGAAGTTATAAAGGATTTAATATTACCTAGGATAGAGACAAATGTGTGGGAGGTACAAGAAGCGGCGTGGCTAAAGCGTAATAATTTTTTAGGTTTCATGTGAATATAAAAACTTATTCAAATATCAAATTTCAAAAGATGTTGACTACCCGTTTGGATGTTATATTGGTTTTATTTTAACCAAGGATTATGTCACTTTGTGTGGGATTAGGTACCAGAAGGTGTGTCGATATTACCGACCATATTCCACATGAAAGCAACTTCTATAAAGGCATTACCAAATATAAAATGTCATACTATTCCGGCCATCCTTATAGATGTTATAACTGCTTTAATTTTACGTAGATTCGAGTGATTTGTGTGGGAGGTACTAGAAGGGGTTTGGCAATACCAGACATATTTTGTTACTGCCATAATATGAAGCGGGAGGTTAATAAAATAATAGATAATACCAATCGCTAAACAAACTCGATGCAAAATTTCAAGACATTCGGCACAAAGCAAACAGTTTTGTATGAATAATTTATTTTGAGTTATATGGTGGTCATTTTTAATGAATTTTCCAGAACTTTTTCATGTTGTTATTTGTAAAGTCTGTGCAAAATTACAAGACATTCTTACCAAAACAATTTTTTTGTAATGAAAAATTCATTTTACATTACATGGGCGACTTTAATCAAACTTTCAGGAAATTTTCATTTTGTTACTTGTTTGTGCAAAATTGCAAGACATTCGGAGGGAAACAAATGAAAATTAATTTTAAGTTACATGGGCGGTTTGTTGTGGGCGTGGCCGATTTTGATGACACTTCACATGTTCCATAATTTCATTCTGAAAATGCTCAATTCCAAGTTCCATCGCTCTACGAGTACTCCTTACATTTTTTGCACTCAAATGTATGAATCTATCCCACTGTGCGCCATACAAAATAAATATGTTGACGGTTATCTTAAAAATTTTTACAAATCTCAAATTGCAGCAAATTTGCACTCTCACTAAATAAGTTGCCCATATTAAATGTGCATTGTCAAATCACAAAATTTGCACGTATTTCATTTGATATAGGTTTGGGGTGATTTGTGTAGGAGGTACAATAATGGTGTTGCAAAACATTCCATATTTCATGCTCTAGAAACAATTATTATAACTTAGTCAAATTTCAAAATTTAACTACTTCCGAATATCCATTTCCGTTTTTATTTGAACCTGGGATCGTGTCTTGTACCACAAGAGGTAGGCCAAGTTCGTCCATCTTCGTACTTAAAGTAAGTCTGGTGAAATATTAATATGTGAAATCTACGATTAGATTCCATAAATTCTTTGCATAAATCCTAGACAAATGGACGTCTGAAACAACTCAACATCCATGAAATATTTTGGTCTAAAACTACGGGTGATTATTTAAATACCTCATAAAACTATATCATTAAAAACATATGTTTCTTAATGATTTTTACATCGTGAAGGTAATATCTGACTGGAAATCTGACCATAATGGTCTGAAGTAGTTACACCTTCGATGTGTTACACATTTTATTTCTAACAATTGTTATATACCCTTCCAACTTGTGGGTTGAGGGTATATAAATACTTAGCGCTATATTAAGTTTATTGTTTGCAATTAGTCGTTTATTATAACTTATAATGGGGCTAACTCTGTACCGAGGAAAATATATTTCCATGGAAGAGTGAGCTATACTAATGAAAAGTTTCGCAACTAATTAAAAACATGTTGTATTTATTGTATGTTGTAAGTTCTAAAGTAAAGCCCCCGTAAAAATACCTTAAAAGAATTTAATTGGCCTTGACTTATCCAATAAAAGGTCACACACACCTGGCCTACAGCACCCAACCACACCACAGCTTCTCTTATCTCATCTGTCTTAATAAACATAATTTGAGTAAATAAATCTTGACATGCATATGCTGCCGGCTGGGCTATCACTTTCATGAGTTAAACCAAAGTTGCCTAAATTAAGCTGAATAATTATGTATTTATTTATTTATGCTTATACTCATCAGCAGCATCTTCGCCATCAGCGTGATTTGGGGGGGCGATATCTCTTACACACATGTCAGACGAAATTCTAATCAAAGTTAATTGCGTTTTTAATTTGTTGCGCAAAAACGAATACAATCGCTCAACATTATTCATTTTAATTTCAGTTAAAACTCAAAACGTATGTCAATTTACGGAATGTTATGGAATTTTGCCTTGCCTTGCAGGCCTGGCTTCCGGCCACTTTACCACCTGCTTTGCATTGGCGGTGGATGTTTGTGTGAGTGTGTTGTCGCCCCTCACATGAGTGCGTTTAATTTATATTTATATTAAAAGCATATAAATTTATACAATTAAAAAGTTTCACTAAACAACATTCCAAAACATACCTTTTACACGCATACACACACTCATACATAGTTGTCGTTTTTTTTCTCTTCTTCAGTTACAGTCACTTTTAATATATTCACCAACTCAATCTCCACCCAACCCCCTCGCTTAAGGGAGCCTGGAAAAAACCAACAACACCCCACCAAAAACAAGACATAAGCACATACTTTGAGCACAACACCGGCAACAATAACAACAAGAAACGTGGTGAGAAAAAAACACAGTGATAGAGAGTGAGAGCGGGAGAGATTGTCATCTACGTACATTAATTATCAACACCGCATCGTCAACATCGTGCCAGCTAAGCCAACATCGTGTATCACATGCACACACAAGCAAACGAACACACACTGTCGACAGCATCGCACACCATCGGCATTCCTCAGCCGATGTGTGTGCTGTTTTCGGTAAGCACAGGCACATTTTCACACACGCACACATGTACTCATGTGTGCTTATGCACATGCCATGGCAATGGTAGAGATGCTGTGGCTCTGGCAGTTCCTGTTGTTATTGTTAACGTTGTTGTTGTTGTAGTTGTTACCCTTGAGGTTGCTTGCAGCTGCGAGCAAGGAGAAGACTCGCCATAAATTATTCAAACTGTGAAATTGTAAATTATGAAGCCGTACTTAACCGAATGTATGTAACAAATACAAAAAAAAAAAAACAACGATGACGACAACGACAACAACACGAAGAAGTGTAACAGCAGTAGCAGCAACAGTCGGTGTGTTCTGCCTGCCGGGGTACTTGTAGGCATGCAAAGGGTGTGCTTTTCGGTTGACATATCGTTGATGAGGTTGTCAAGACTCAGCAGTCGTGTGTGTTTTTCTTTTTTGCAAGTAATTCCTGTCATGTTTTACAACAATTCATGGGCTAATTTGGGGTGTAAAGTGTTGTAGAAATCTTATGTCGCCTCAGTTCCATGGAAATATGAACAACGGAAATTTCTTCACGGGTATTGCATGGAAGTGAATTTAAAGAAATCATGATAAAGTTTTTTCTAATGTCTTCATTAGGGGTGGGATAGTGTTTTGAGGATTTTTTTGGAATTCGATTTGGAACGCTGGCGCTAGATGGGTTGAATATATATGTATATTTTAAATTTGAACTACTGCTTACTTTGACTTTGAAATGTAGAATAACATTCATTTTAATTTTCAGGTTTATGTTTGGCGTTTGCAAAATGGGACGCTATAGGGTAATTCTAACAGAAAACGATCCAAAAAGCATATGTTTGGATTTTCATCCTCTACGATTTTGATGAAATTTGGTGCATACATTCTACTAGTGGTTGTGGTTGCAGCCGTTTACCGTAGCTCAAAGTAGTGCGTGGTTTAAGTTTTACAGTGTTCCAAAGTTGGTTATCTCGGGTTTTTTTTTTTGGAAGAGATGGCTTCCTTATCGATATCATAACTTTCGATCGCGTTATCAGATTTTAACGATATTGATCTCATCTGAAAGATTTACACCTCCTCTTTCCGTTTTGATGAAAATATGAATGTTCTTGTGATTCAAGGACTCCAAAAATTAAAAATAATTTTAATCCTTGAATATCCTGAAAAACATATCTTTAATTTTCTTCATTTTGTTTTGTATTTTACCTTATTTTATTCTCTACTAAATATCAAAAATTCAGAGTGGGGTGGCCATAGGATATGAAATTACGACTGTTTTCCAAAGTTGTGCGTTATTTCAGTAAGCCCAAAATTTTTTCGTTTTTTATAAAATCCGCTAAACTTCCAAGTTTTTAGTTCGATTTGTGTTTTTAGGGGCTCGTTGGAGAGGTATTGTTCGTCATTTGCAATTTTAAGAAGTTCTTAACCCATTGAGGGACGCACATTTTTTTCAAACGGTTCGTCCTTAATGGGTTAAATGTGAAATAACAACTGACATATGGAATCATTTGCATCGTATACGCATTCTAGTCTTATACAATGCCAATTTTTGAAAAAAAAAACTGAAATTTCGGTATTTCATGGATAAATTGGGAGGAAAACTGCACATAAGCTCCTCCGTGCGCACGATTATTCTGCTGAAACTATAAATCACTAATAGCAAAACTGCATACTCATTTTTTATTTCGTTGTCGTTTGTCTTTTTAGAGGACCTTTATTTTCCAAAGGTTTTTATAATTTAGTTTCGTACTTGTGCGTGCCATAGAATGGCGATATGGACATCAAATTAAAGAGAAAAATATTTTTAAAAATCAAACTTCAAACTTCATGTTTGTATCTTTATTATTTCAGCATTTACAACCATTTCAAATTTTTCATTATCCATTGAAACAACAAAATATCAGATTTTTTAAAAAAGCTTTGCATAAGAGTAGAATATGTTTACGATGCAAATGACTCCATATGTCAGTTGTTATTTCACATTTAAACAATTGAAAACAATGTGCGACCCTCAATCGGTTCATAAAATTGCAAACACTACCTCTCCAACGAGCCACTAAAACACAAGTCTGACTAAAAAGTGTAAATTTAGAGTATTTTATAAAAATGCAATAAAATTGTAAAAATCGACCCTTTATACTGGGTCAAATTACAAGTCAAATTGATACGCTTTGATAAGGCTTGGGCCAGATTTTAATTTCTAATGAATTTTTTTTCTATACCATTCTCATAGTAAATTCTTTTCAAGAAAAACCTGTTTTATAGAGTTTTTTTGCACGCGTCCAGTTCACGAACTGACAATGATAACAGCGAAATATTTTGGGAATCTTTCATTATAGTCGAGAACATCTACAACTTTATTTTTGAAGCGACTCTAATGTACATAGATATGAATGAAAAATTTTGACCTTGCTGAAATAACGCCATACTTTGGAAAAACAGCCGTAACTTCTTAACCTATGGCCGCCCCACTCTGAAATTTTGATATTTTGTAGAGAATAATATAAGCTAAAATACAAAAAAAATTAAAGATATGTTTTTCAGGATATTCAAGGATTAAAATTATTTTTAATTTTTGGAGTCCTTGAATCACAAGACATTCATATTTTCGTACATATTCGGAGGTGTAAATCTTTCAGACGAGATCAATTTCGTTAAAATCTGATGACGCGATCCAAAGTAATGATATCGATAAGGAAGTCATCTCTCCCAAAAAACCCCTGAGATAGCCATCTTTGGTCCACTGTAAAACTTAAACTAATTGCTATTTTGAGCTACGGTAAACGGTACATTGCCTGCAAACATCAAAATTTATGATGGTCGAAATCCATGTTTGGTCGAAATCTTGTGGAATTACCTATACGCTCGAACAAAATTGGGTAATATTAAAAACTTACTTACAAAGTAGTGAGTATTTAACGCAAACTTTAAACCGGCCTTCAGTTCAACCTACATGAAGCTCCTTTTCATCTCGGTGGCTATGTCAATAAACAAAAACCACATGTTGAAAAGCCAATGCCTCCACATCGAGTCACTGCTTGGTGTAGATTTTGCGCTGGCGGCATCATTGAACCATGTACTGAAAAATTGAGTTGGTCGGATGAGGTACTGCCGAGTGCCAGTCGTGGTAGTCATATGAATGATATTGTGTTCCATTATTAAATAACAAAGTGCAACCTTTCCAATAAAACCAGGAATTTGAAAAAAATAATAATAATAAGAATTTTTTTATAGCCGATTCTAATTTAAAATTTTTAATGACCCCCTATAGACGACTATAATAATGCACAATGTATTTTCTATATACATTTGACTCCTCTAGAGCGGTGAGAGTAAATTGTATAAAATTTTTCCTTTTGTATGGAAGCTCTGGAAGTCTATCCACTTTTCCTCTTAAGGAATGGTGATAGGGGACAGGTATGTTTGGGGAAAATTTTGGGAAGGGATAATTAATGGGGGTAAGCCTTAAATGTCTCCCCTCTACAAGCTACTGCGGAGCTGTTTTGAGCCTTTCTCCCATAAAAAAATTATAAAAAAAGTATGGGGTCCACCTTAAGGGTAAAAGCTAGACGGTAGGTATGTTCTGAGAAAATATTGCGGCTGAAGAAGTATTCGGAGTTGGTTATACATTTGACTCCACTAGGGGACTCCTTGGGGCAGTTAAAGCGTTGATAGTAAATTTTATAAAATTGTGGTGTTTGTGTGGGCCCGTTAAGGAGTAGAGATAGGGAACAGGTATGTTTATGGAAAATATTAGGGAGGGAAAACTAATGGGGATCAGTCTTACATGTCTCCCCTGGGGCCAGTTTTGGGCTTTAAAAAAACTATAAAAAATAAAAATGTATGAGGGCCACCTTAAGGGTTGGAGATATTGGTTAGGTTTGTTCTGACCAAATATTGGGGGGTGAAACAATATTTGGGTCGGTCATACATTTGACTCTACTAAAGTTCTGCTTGGGGCAGTTAGAGCGATGTTTTTATAAATGTGGGTTTTGCATGAGATTTCCCTTAAGCAGAGGATATAGGGGGCAGGTATGTTTTTGGGAAATGTTGGGGAGAAAAAACCAATGATGGCCCGTCTTACAAATCTCCCCTCTAGGGGTGACCTTGGGCCAGTTTTGGGCATTTTTTTCATAAAAATATAAAAACTTTAAAATGTTTGAGGGCCACCTTAAGGATTGAAGATGGAGGGTAGGTATGTTCTGAGAAAATATTGAAGGTGAAAAAATATTTGAGGTTGACTCCGCAAGCGGCTTCCTTTCGTCAGTAAGAGCGGTGGGAGCAAATTTTATAAAAAAATCGATGTTTGTGACGGTACCCCTTAAGGAGTGGGTATAGGGGGAAATTGTATTCGGAAATGGGGGGTCGGTCTTCCATTTAACTCGGCTAGGGACTATTCCTGGGCAGTTTTTGGCCGTGCTGTCACAACAAAAAAAAAAAAAAACAAAAAATCATATGGGGACCTTAAGGGTTGAAGATAGAAAGTAGGTCTCTTCAGAGAAAATGTAAGTGTTGACAAAATATTGGGGGTCGGTCATACATTTGACATCACTAGGTGCCTCCCCATTAAGGAGAGGGGATTAGGGGTAAGTGTATTGGGAAAAAATGTTGGGTAGGGAAAATTAATGGTCTTACAATCAACGCGGCTGGGGGCGATTCCGAGGCAGATCCTTGCTATATATAAAAATAAAAAAATGTATGGGGGCCAAGTTAAGGTTTGAAGATAGGGGGTATATTTGCTCAGAGAAAATATTGAGGATAAAAAAATATTTGTCTTCGGTCATACATTTGACTCCACTAACGGACTCCTGGCGCCAGTAAGAGCGGTGGGAGCGAATTTTATAAAAATGTGGTTTTTGTATGGGACCCTCCTTAAGGATTGGAGATAGGGGATAGGTATGTTTATGAAAAATTTTGAGGAGGAAAAACTAATGGGGATAGAAGGTAGGTTTGTTGTGTGAAAGTATTGAGGGTAAACAAATATTGACTCCCTACGTGCCTACATGCGACAGTTAGAGAGGTGGAAAAAAATAGTTTTTTTTTGTATTGGAGCTCCTTTAGGGAGGGGGATTAGGGGGTAAGTGTCTTCGGAAAAATGTTAGAGAGAGAAAACTAATGGAGTATTGTCTTACATTAAACCCGACTAGGGGAGACTCCGGGGCAATTTTGGGCATTTATTTCATAAAAAATATAAAAAATAAAAGATGTATAAGAGCCATCTTAAGGGTTGAATATAGATGTATGTTCTGAGAAAATATTGATGCTGATGAAATATTGGATGCTGGTCATACATTTGCCTCAACTAGCGACCTCCTTAAGCCAGTAATAGCGATGATTTTGTAAAAATGTATTTTTTGGGTGGGACTGTTTTTTGGCTTTTTGTGTATTTTTTACCCCTTTTCACTCACCCGTTAGGTGTCCACAATTTCTTGACTCATGGCCTTTTTTAGCGTAACTCACTAAATTATTGAGTTCTAACATAACGAAATCGAAAAGTCGTGTAATATCGAACCCTAATGTAAATTCAAATAAATAAATTAACTTCAACTACTATCTATGTCCCTGTAATAAGAAAAGTATAGCCTCTTCTTCTATTAGTTCATCACACCTCCAAGATATACCCTTTCCTCAATGTACATGTAACAGATGCGAGCAAATTCCAAGAACACTTGCAAACATTTACTATTTGCATAAACGCCGAACAAGCTGGTGGTTGGCCCCAGGGGCCTTATAGATTTCACGAATCTTATGTAATACTTACATTTAGGGCCAGGCACAAAAGCCAACGAAATCTGCAAGAGAAACAATAAAAATGAATTAGTTACAATGTAGATTGTTTTTAATATATAATGTCATTGGGTTCCTCTTAAATTAAATATTTATGGAAATTACAAAAAAAAAAAAACAAGTAATATTTATTTAGAAATTACATTGAATTATAAAAAAC